>CM046432.1:78259409-78740203 GCA_025506505.1 Flaveria sonorensis
TGTCATAAATAACTTGTGTTGTGTATGTCTAATTATAGTAGGGATCTTAGGACTATACATGGATGATGAATGATAGTTAAAGCAATGAAGAAAATTAAATTCATAATTAATGATAGATGTCCAAGCACATGAGATTTCTGAAAAGGACCTTGAAGCTACATTTAGGTTTGCCTGTCCTCAGATAAGTCAAAAAGTTTGTACTTATGTCATAAGATTTCACATGCATTTATTATGAGTCTAAATGAGCCAGCTTTAATTTTTTAGGTAGTTAAATTCACTGAACTTCAGTTGAAACTGGCTGCCAAAGCAGGGAAACAAAAAAAGGTATATAGACTGTCATTGTAGCAGACAACTGGTTACATTATGTTTATGTGAATAGTTCTCACTATGATGTTAAATAGCATCCTAATAAACCATAAACCTTTAGACAGTTCTCTCTTCATAAGCAAGATGCCGTGTGCTTATCTAGGAATAGCCATTCGTAAGTAAATGACAGTGTTTACAGGTACATTGCCTGCAGTTAGGGGTTCTTTGCATAGTCACAAGAAACGCTATACCCCCTGCGAATCGCGTACCAATTCGTCCGTACCCAATGTAAATTCTACTAATCTAATTTCTTGTGATCATAACAGTCATCAAAATGTAATACAGTATAGAAATGCCTCAAGGAGAGATACGCTGTTAAAGATAGTTGATTAATCGTATTTGGTTAATTTGTTGACTATGGGCCAACCATTGATCTTGCATCGCGTGTGCCCAACCTAAGAGGTGTGGTTCTGCTCTAAACAATCCTATTGGGAAAAGGTGCTTTATCCTGTTAAATGAACCTATTAGTCTGATATCTACAAAGTCACACTAATATTTAAGTTCTATTTTCCTGTCTTTTTAATGGAGAATAAATTTATGTCTACTTTGGTTGGTTTCTGATTATTGAGAAGGTCAATTTAGTTAAATGCCATGTTCTTATCATCCATGTATGGTCAATATGGGTCTTTTAGACGAAGAAAATGCTACAGTACGCCCCCATTATTCATTTGCTTCTATTAATAACATTGCTTCTGTTGCTTAGGTCAAACGTATTGTTGCTATAAATTCATCATTTTTATGTTTTCAAGTGTCAACGACTAATCTATCTTATTGAGGTTAGTTATATAGTCAAAAAGATTGTTGCATAATTCCTGAGTCTCCATTTTATCTAGAAAGTATATATAGTCAACAAGATTGTTGCTTAATTCTAGAGTCTCCATTCTATCTAGAACAAAAGGTTTGCTTGATTAACTTAGATCAATAATACCATTCTTTCTGTTGGTTTATTAAAGTAGTGATTTATAATTATTATCTGCAAGTATATGCAAATGCAAAAAATATTAATACATTTGCACTGTAACAGGATTGTTGCTTAAAGGTGGCATTAAATAACATCATATTACATGTAATTAATTGTATGAAACCCAACAGGAGCTAACATTTGTACAGAACTGAGGTAAAAGTCAGGTTTAGCAAGTGAGTTTAGTTCCATATCTTCCTGTTTGACAAATTTATTCTATTAACATTATAAGGTCATGGTGGCTCATGTGCTCGTATTTGATTTATGTCTCATAATGTATATGAATTTAGGATCCTACATTTTGATGCTATTAGGTAATTAATTGTATGCACCGGCTAGGGCATGCAAAACCAGGTCTAGAGTGGACTAAACCCGGACTGAACCGAAACCTTAACCAACAAGGACACAATGCAAAATTTACATTTGGTTTAACTGATCCCCTCATATTTGTTATCTTCACTCATGATCACTAGAGTGTGGATGTGGTGGATTCATTTTTGTTTATGTTGAGTCAAACTCTTGAATCTTGAGCGTATGGTGAACTAAACTTCCTTGACCTTTATTATTTTATCTTTTGTATCTTTTTTTTTGTTTTTGAACGTCACTCTTGATCTTTATTTCTATAAAATGTGAGTTTTTTAGCTTTGTAATTGTTCTGGAATGCTCATTAAGAGAAGTTTAATTAAAAAAGAAAGTTGTACATGAAGCAACTGTAAATAGTTAGATATCTTGCAAGTACTCTAGATATACTTATACATATATTACTACCTGATTACAAGTAGGTTACGCATTCTTTATATGTTAACCAATTATGTTGTGGTATGCTTTTTGTGGTATGCATTTGTGGTATGCTGTACTTTGATCTTGAAGACAACAATAGTTTAGGATGCAATTCAATATACTCATGACAATAAGTGGACAAAGGTTTTATTTGTGCCGCATGTCATTGAATTTCCAATATCACTCTGGTGTTGATGATAATTGACTAGGAAATGACTAATGATAACTGAGTTGTTGATGTTTTCATTTTTGCTATCGAGAAGAAGGGGCTAGAGAATTTTTACATTAACAAGTAATTCTTTAAAAGGATTAGTTTAAACCAAAAGTGTTATTTCACCAGGAGTATCATGTCATTGTATATTTGGTCCAACCTGGCTTTATGTTTGAGTTTTCACCGTCTTAGTTTTTTCTATGATTGTGATAAACTAGTAGACACTTGTACTCTCCTGATTTATTTTTTGTTGTTGTTGACACTAGCACTTCAAATATTATTGTTGTTTTAGCCATTCATAATAGTAAAATGTGTTTCTTATCATGGTATGAATAAGTATCTAAACTTTATGTTTACATGGTGTTGAGAGTTTCGAATCATTTTACAAACTTAAAGGGACTGTGGAAGCCTCTTATGTGTTTTCAAAAAAAAAAAAATCACACTAATGATTATATGAATGAGATTTTTGGATTTGTAGTCTTTCGTCTATCTTTTGGAAGTCAACATACACGCTCTTGTATTTTAGTCATTCAATAGTTATTGATTTTTATTGTTTTGTGGTTCTTTTAATGTAGTCGGTTGTCTTTATACTAACAAGTTACATTAGTTTCAAACAAATGTTGTTTTTGTTTAGAGTACAAAAAATATAGTTATGCCATTATGACATGAAACCACCCGGCAACTAGTTACAAAATGGTCATGAATAATTCTTTTATTTTATGATTTTCACTTATTCTTTTATTATTCAATCATATTTATTAGTTCAGCAGATTGTGATGATTTACAGTTATATATATCCGTATTAGTTATAGTAACCCGTGTATTACACGGGTATACACTGCTTAAATAAATTAAATATTAAATAAAATAAAATAAAATTTTATTAATTATAAAACTGTATCGTAGGATAACATTTTATTAAAATTACGTATGAGTAAAGAATATAAATAATGAAACATTGATATCAACTTCGTAAATTTTTGTTGTATATTTTGTTTCAAAACAAACTATTTAAAAATAATTTCGTTATTATACCTTCCAATTTTAATTACTTTTGGTCTATAAAAGTTTTACTTTTTAAAAATATCAATTTGTATTTTTATAAAAGTTTGATGTATTAGAAATATTTTTTTTATTTATTTAGAAATAACAATAAAAAGATCTATTTTTTAATTTATTAAAAAAGTTTTTTAGTGTAAAAATAAATTAAATAATATTATTAATCATTGATGTAATTATTAAATATAAGAGATAACCTAAAATTTTTGATAATTAAAAATATAATATTGTCACGTGTTCTCGTTGTTACTCTATTTTTTTATTAAAGTAGAAAATTCTGAAGAGTATTATAACATGTTTATAAGATTGGCGGGGTTGTTGGCAACTAATCTTCTATCCATGTTGGATGTGTGCATCGGTTATAAACATTATAATAGTTATATTATATGACAAAAATACTTTGTCAGAACAAAAGTATAAAAGCTTCTAATTGATTTGCTTTTCATCTTTAATCAACTAGTTACATACTACGAATCAACAGTTTTATTATATTACGTAAATTTATAGCAAGTCAACTATTGTATAATATTATATTGAGAATAAAAGATTTGTGTTTGCAGAAGGACAATTGTATAGGGTCATAAAATTAGATATTATCCTGACAAGATGAACATGTTGATAGTCTGGTAGGACCAAAATGGTGTATAAGACTAATATTGATAATATAAATTGACTAAAATAAATACAATTTTATACTGTGTGTGGCTTCTATATAGATGTTGATTTCCATTTACTATGCCATTTGTATAACACTTTTCTTTTTTACTTTTGAGAATTGATATATGAATATATGATATGAGTTAATACTTTAAGTAAATGTTTTTTTGTTTTTAAATATCACACTTTTAATTGCCTTATGTTTTGAAAAAGGGAAATTTGAGTTTTTTAACACCCATCATTGATCATTTTCTAATATTTTATAGGGTAGGGTTATACTAAAAAAATATTTAATTTAAAAAGACTAAAAAGTATTGTGGGCTTGACACGTGTCATTTTATTGTTTTAAAGAGAATGGTATTTTGATCATTGTATCAAATACATCAGTTAATTGTGTCTTATACATTCATTGTATCATATATTTTACATCATTTGTTATGTGTATTAATCATTTGTGTTTTACGTTTTAGATAATTTTGTGTTATTTTTGTCATTGTTTTTATAGATTATAATCTTGTTATCTACCATTGTGTTTTACAATTAGAAATACACAATGACATACTTTCATCAATATATTTTTTAAAACTCATAATGTTAAAAATAACACAATGTGTTATTTTTGTTATTTATTTTTTAATCGATTATATAAACTTGTTATCTATCATATTGTTTCACCATTATGAATTACACAATGATGTTATTTCACCGATGTATTTTTCAAAACTTATAATGTTCAAGATAACACAATGATGATCAAAAGACACAATGATACATTGTGTTATTCGGTCATTGTTTTTAAGGTATTAGATTAATTAATTATAAATTTATTATTGTGTTTTACATATTAGAGATACATAACAATGTTATTCCATTATTATGTTTTTTAAAATTCATCATTTTAAAAAAACACAATAGTATTAAAAAAAACAATAACTGCCGAAAAGATACAATGAACTGCACTAAAGACACAATAACGAGATATAAGATTAATAACGTAAATTTTTTAATCTTTTTATATAACAATACTGTACTCGTTTTAAAAATAAAAAAAACGCTCGTTTTTTTGTGTAATCTTTATTAAATAATAATGTCGTACATAAAAGTTATGAACGTTTTAAAAAAAATGGGGGAACTTGCAAAAATCTCACAAAAAGGATTATTTTTAAAATACCACTCTAACAAACTTTTTACTACAATTTTGATCTCAACAATTGATTAATGAGATGGATGGTTGAGATTACTTCTTAGAGCATTCATAGTGGAGTCTCTAAAAATATATGAGTGTGTTTCTTATATTATATGGAATAGTTTTGAGTGGTTGTGAGTGAATGATAGAGAAAATGTTACTATTCATTAGTATTTTTGGAGAATCACTATTTAATTCCTATAAATTTTTTAATATTTTTTAAAGTGATTGTTAGTGGAGGAGAGAGAAAAAAATAATTATAAAGGTATAAAAAGTATTATTTAATTAAACAAAAAGAGAGAAAAAGTGATGATTTTTAATGTAATTATATAGATAAAGATGAAGAATCCAATGTGAATGTTTTTATACTATTTAGTTTTAAATTATATCGAACGAGAAAAATTATATAGGATTTAGTATTACACATTTTGAACTAGCACGGTATACTACAAAGATAATAGTAACTAGTGTGATCCCTCCGCGCGTTGCGGCGAAGATACATTTGGTTGCTTGAGGTAAAAGCCATGTCTTGTTTGGTTAACAACGTTTCACGTGTCATTCTCAACTCTAAACACTTAAACCAGGTTATCTTTAACCCATCCTACCGTTCTTTCCATTCTGTAGAGAGTTCGATAATCATAAGAGTAGTTTCCATAGTTGCGAATGTTACATGTAAAAAAAACAAAACAGAACAATGAGAATAATTGGGCTTCCAGATAAAGGTCGCAAAAGTAGAGTAAATGTAAAAAAGAAATAAAGGGAAAGAAGATTGTGATTTTGGAGATATGGTGGGCTGAGAAAAAAAAACAAATATTTAAGTAGGTTTTGATCTCTTAGCTCTACAAGATACTGTAAAGCAGGTTTTAGATAACTAATAGCATCTTTGTATTTATGGATATAATTAAGTGATAATTGTGATTGATGTAAATTAGCCAATCTTTCTAAAATAGGGAGATTCTGTTGTAACCTATGGCCTATAATATGAGTCATCTACTGAATGAGAAAGGGGAGAAAAATTATATTCCTAATATGGTATCAGAGCAAACCTCTGATCACTAGACCTCCCATCTCTCTGTCATCTCCTGTTTCTCATTCTCCTCCTTTTCAATCCCTTACTCCTATGGATTCAAAATTACATCCAGCCCTCACCGTTTCTAGTATCAAAACCCATGTTCCTATTCTTTTGGAAAAAGACTCAACCCATTATGCCACATGGAAAACTCTCTTTGAAGTCCATTGTCAGGCGTATGAGGTCTTCTCCCATCTGTCTCCCCGGCCTGCCCCCCGGCTGCCGCCTCAGCGGACACCGCCGCTGTCACCGCTGAAGCGTTATGGCAACGTCTTGACGCTCTTGTTCGCCAGTGGATTTATGCCACAATCTCCCCTACCCTTCTCAATATTATAATTGACCCAGGCCAGACTGCATACGCTGCCTGGACAGCCGTTGCAGCTGAGTTCACAGCCAATAACAACACACGGGCCGTTTTCTTGGGACAAGATTTTGCTAATCTTTCCCTGGAAAATTTCTCGTCCATGGACGATTACTGTCAACACGCCAAATACCTCGCTGACCAACTCAAAAGCCTCGGCAGCCCCGTTGATGATCGTATGCTCGTCATCAAAGTCCTTACGGGTCTCACCGAACAGTATGACGGGATCTCCACCGTCTTACAAAACCGCGAACCCTTACCAAGTTTTACCGAGGTTCGCTCCCGTCTTAACCAGGAAGAAACCAAGAAGAAAAGACAAACTTCTCGGGCTGCAACCACTGCTGCAACCGCTCTTGTAGCCACCACAACCACCTCTTCGGACCAAACCCAAACCCGCCCTCGTGGTGGACGCGGGCGACGCCGAGGACAGCCTACATCAAACCGCAGAAACAATAACACGTACACCCAAAACTCCCAACCCAATCACCCGTACATTATTTTTCCTTCAAATTGGACTTCTCAACAATGGGCCAATGTTTTACGCGGCCCAAACCAGCCCAATCAGCCCAATTCACAGCAGGCCCATCCACCCTGCCCCTACCCATCTAGGCCCAGCAATAACAGTTCGGGTATATTGGGAGCTCGGCCCGATCAGGCCCATCTCACGGGATACTCGCCAACTGACATCGAGCAAGCCTTGTATACTCTATCGTTGAACCCACCGGACCATGGGATAATGGACTCGGGAGCATCTTCCCATTCGGCAAACCAACAAGGTATATATTCCCCGTCTAACTTTAATTCGTGCACTAATAAAAATATAATTGTTGGTAATGGCATGTCGATCCCTGTTGTGGCTCAAGGCAACCAGACCCTACCACCCCCGTTCCCACCTTTAAAACTCAATAACGTACTTTATGCACCTAACATTATTAAAAACCTTATTTCAGTTAGACGCCTTACGACTGATAATTTGGTTTCTATTGAGTTTGACCCATTTGGTTTTCTTGTGAAGGATCTCAAAACTCGGGCACCCATCCTTAGATGCAACAGCACCGGCGATCTTTACCCCCTCACACAACCACTTCCGCTACCACTCAATCAACCAACGGCCCTCACCACCATTACTCAAGATCGCTGGCATCAAAGATTAGGTCATCCTGGAGAAAATTTATTGAAATCCTTAAAGTTATCGTCTTTTATTGATTATGGCAAATGTAATAAATCTTTATGTCAATCTTGCATTTTTGGTAAAAGTGTACGATTACCTTTTTATGATTCAGTTAATGCTACCAATTTGCCATTTGATATATTACATAGTGATCTTTGGACCTCACCGGTCCTTAGTACAGGGGGCCACAAATATTACATTTTGTTCTTAGACGATTTCACAAATTTCCTTTGGACATTTCCCCTTGCCAATAAATCCCAGGTTTTCGACACATTCACTCAACTTCACAACCTTGTTCGTACACAATTTGAGCGTACCATAAAACAATTACAGTGTGACAATGGTAAAGAATACGATAATAATAAATTTCGCACCTTTTGCCACACAAATGGTATGCACTTTCGGTTTTACCTGTCCCTGTACCTCTTCTCAAAATGGTAAAGCCGAACGCAAAATCCGAACAATACATAACATGATCCGTACCCTCCTAGCCCAAGCATCTTTGCCACCATCCTTCTGGCACCATGCTCTTGAAACCGCCACCTATATTCTTAACATTCTTCCCAACAAAATATACAAATATCGGTCACCCACCTCTCTTTTATACGGTGTCATCCCTGAATACGATCACCTTCGTGTTTTTGGATGTCTCTGCTATCCTCTCACCCCCTCCACCACCATACACAAACTCAACTACCGTTCCAACCCATGTGTCTTCCTTGGTTATCCTCCTAACCATCGAGGATACAAATGTCTTGACCTCACTACCCACCAACTCATCATCTCCCGTCACGTACATTTCGAGGAGACCATTTTTCCCTACAACATCCAATCTACCACCTCCCCTCCCTCCTATGACTTTCTCAACCCCTCCATCAACCCACTTGTTTGGGACAACCTTTCATCCCAAAAGCCCACTGCCAACTCTCCTGAACCACACACTCCATCGGTTTCAGGCCCACAAACCTCTCCCTCAACACAACCATATAACCCATTATCCCCTGACCAACACGTCCCAAGCCCAATTCCTGACCAACACATCCCAAGCCCACTTCCGCACCACTCCAATACTACCTCTGCCCCAACCATCCCTGGCCCACTACCGCTCCACACCACAACCAGTCCACACATCTCCACAGACATGAACCCGTCTACCTTCCCCAACTCCTCTCCAATACCACCTCCACCACCTCCTCCGCCCACGCGTACCATTCACACCCGCTCCATGAGCGGTATCACCAAACCAAAACAGCCCTTTAGCCTTCACACTGCCACTGTTATACCAATTCCCAAAAACCCACAGGTTGCCTTATTCACTCCAGAGTGGCACAACGCCATGACCAATGAGTTTAGTGCCCTTATTAAAAATAAGACTTGGGAACTTGTACCTCGCACACCCGATATGAATATAATACGGTGCATGTGGTTATTTAAACATAAGTACAGGTCGGATGGCAGTCTTGAACGCTACAAAGCGCGGTTGGTATGTGATGGTCGCAAACAGGAACAGGGGATAGATTGTGGAGAAACATTTAGCCCGGTTGTAAAACCGGCTACTATTCGCATGGTCCTTTCGCTAGCACTAGCAAAATCATGGAAAATTCATCAACTGGATGTCACTAATGCGTTCCTGCATGGAAATTTAGAAGAGACAGTATATATGCATCAACCTATCGGTTTTCGCCATCATGAATACCCGGATCATGTTTGTCTTCTCAAGAAATCTCTATATGGACTCAAACAGGCCCCTCGTGCTTGGTATCAGCGGTTCACAGACTTTGTTACATCTCAGGGATTTTGCCAGAGCAAGTCGGACAACTCTCTGTTTATCTACAAGCATGATCATGACACCGCTTATCTTCTCATATATGTTGATGACATTATTCTTACAACCTCTTCTGACAGCCTACGGCAACACATTATTAGTTCTCTTGCAGGTGAATTTGCTATGAAGGATCTGGGCTCTCTCTCCTACTTTTTGGGCATACAGGTCACTCGTTCTGGAGACACGATGTTTTTGTCACAGGAGGCCTATGCCCGTGACATTATTCACCGGGCCGCCATGGATTCTTGCAAACCCGCGGCCACCCCAGTTGATACCCAGTCCAAACTCTCGTCTGACACTGGCCCGTTATACGAAGACCCCAGCACCTATCGCAGCTTGGCAGGTGCACTTCAGTACCTGACTTTCACCAGACTAGACATATCCTATGCAGTCCAGCAGATTTGCATTCACATGCATGCTCCCCGTGTTACACACTGGAATGCTCTAAAGCGCATTATCCGCTACATTCAGGGCACCTCCGAGTACGGTCTTCATCTTAGTCCAGCTCAGTCTCTGTCTCTCATTGCCTATACAGATGCTGATTGGGCCGGTTGCCCTGACACTCGCCGCTCTACTTCTGGATACTGTGTTTATTTTGGTGAAAGTCTAATCTCCTGGTCTTCGAAACGTCAAACAACCATCTCCCGCTCTAGTGCTGAAGCGGAATATCGCGGAGTCGCCAATGTTGTTGCTGAACTATGCTGGCTTCGTAACCTCTTGCTTGAATTGCATCATCCTATTTCGCGGGCTTCCTTGGTATACTGCGACAACATCAGTGCAATCTACCTTTCTGGCAATCCGGTTCAACATCAACGCACCAAACACATCGAGCTCGACATCCATTTCGTCCGTGAACAAGTTCATAAAGGGTGCATTCGCGTTCTTCATGTGCCATCCCGTCATCAGATTGCCGATATCTTCACCAAAGGACTTCCACGCATTCTATTTGATGATTTCCGGACCAGTCTCAGCATTCGTCCACCCTTCGCTTCGACTGCGGGGGTGTAATAGCATCTTTGTATTTATGGATATAATTAAGTGATAATTGTGATTGATGTAAATTAGCCAATCTCCCTAAAATAGGGAGATTCTGTTGTAACCTATGGCCTATAATATGAGCCATCTACTGAATGAGAAAGGGGAGAAAAATTATATTCCTAATAATAACAATAATATTCTTAATTGATATTGGTATAATATATAACTAGGCTAAAGACCCGTGTAACACACGGGTTCAATCCAAAAAAATTGTTGTTGTTTAAAAAGGTTCGTAAGTTATAATGTTGTTAATAATACTTTGTATATAGACTTTTGTGAAAATATTATTAGCAGATGGATTTAGATGTATTAATTCAATTAAACAACAAAGTAACTAAATATCTAAATTGATATCAATGCTTGCTGGTACATAAACAGGTTGCAAGTTGCAGTACGCATCACACAATCTTCGCAGGTACATAATAAGTTTGAACTTATAAGTATATATGTTATGATTTTTTTCAACTTGCAGGTAGAATATTAAACAACAGACAAAAGTAGCAATGAAAGTTGTATATCATTAAACAATTACAATACAACTCAGATAAAATAAGCATCTAAAACAACAGTTTAAAAATGGCAGTATACATAAAAAGAAATAAAGAAGTTTAAAAATCAGAAGCATGTAATACCTCTTCAAAGATGGATTGTCGAATCAGATCACCTTCAAATCAAAAAAATGAAAGAAAAATAATATCAATCCAAAAACACAATCGCAGAGGATGAAAGCTCAAATATAAAAAAAATAAATACGTTTTCTTGAAAAAAACTTGAAAAACCGAAGCCAAAATGATAACGTTGATAAAGTCTGTCGAATGAGCTATCATCAGAGTTTATAAAGACAAATTGCGAGTGTTCCAAACAGATACTATTTTTTAAATATTTTTAAGGATGATTTTTTAAACAAAATGAAATTATTTTTTAAGAAACAGTTAAAAAAACAATTTCATCAACGAAAGTTTAAAAGATATTATTGTTGTTTTACTTGAAATATTTACATATTTAATTTAATTATATTTTATATGAAAATATCGTTTTATATTTTCTAAAATTTTATACAAACTATTTGATATTTTATTTATTCAATTTGTGTGTTATAAAATCGGGTATGATTTCATTTTCAAAGAAAGATATCCATGAATTCCTTCAAATTGAAGAGGTACGATGAAGAAATCCCGTAATTTTTGTCACGATTCGAATATAAACCGAGCATTTTATGGATTTGAAAGTGATCTGCAGTTTTTGTAGATGAATTATTTGAAGAAAGAAGAATCATCGGGTTTGATTTTATTTTCAAAAAATATGCACTCTAATTTAGGGTTAAATTTTCAAAATTTCCCCAAATGTCTTTAAATGAATCTAGACAAACATTAAGAACAGATACATATTTAGGCGAGAATTAAAAAAAAAAGCGTTAAAAGAATACCACGTGGCACTAAAGTTATTGTTTTATTAATAATTATAGATTATAGATTATAGATTGTGGCAAAAATCAAAAGAATTGAATGAATTAGTTTATGTTTGTGTTCTTTACATCTAAAATAAGCGATAACTTGCTTAGAGGAAACATGCAACCTATCAAGTGACTCAATGTATCAAACCAGGTCAATGGAATGATCACAACTCACATAAACATGAATATAACAAACCATATTTCCTTTCTTTATTTCGTCACCATTTGTTTAGCTACAGTGCAAAGTTTAATGCCAACTGTTTAGAAGTCACATATATACTTTAAAAGAACGTAAACACCAACTTCAAGGCTACAGTTTGACTAAGATAGTCATAGATATGACGTTTCACTTTTAATCCTCAAAGTCGGAAGTCTATGCAATTTTAGCAAGTTACTTATCATATGAGCTATGGAAAACGAAAAAGAAGTAGTTGTACTACTAATATAAATGATTTTATAAAAAAATTAGAGAAAGGTAACAAAAACTTATGTTTTCAACTCATGTTGCAGGAAAGTAGCACAAAAGCTACACTTTGACTCACGTGTAGCATTTCAATTTCAATCTAAAGCCAAGTTCATTGTTGTTGGTCACTCCTTGTTCTTAATCGACCTGCATAATAACAATTCAGTAGAGAATTGTAACCCAAAACAAAGTGTGAAGTGCATCTCGAGTTCTAGACCTGTAAAACCAAACGCAAAAACCAAAAACAACAGAGTGAAACTAAACTTCATAAGAGCATCATGATATGATTTATTGATATTCGACATACATATATAGATGCATACATAGGTTCATCTTGTAACATAAACATATGGAGATTGATATCGTTTTTAACATTAAATAACCTTTTTTTTTTCGGTAGTCTTTTAATCATCAGCTCTATCAAAGTTTGATCATTTCACGGCATACTTAGAAAGAACTTATAGTCATTGACTGTGGATTTTAGTGATAAGATCTTAGATGTTTCTTCAAAGCTGCCACCAAATGCATGTGCAACCATTATAGTGATGATTCTGTGCTGAAGTCCCTTGTGGGTTGTGAACCAAACTAAAATACCAAAGTTGACTTCTTAGATAAGTGTTAATGTAACTTATATTGTCAAAAGGACGTAATATTGTGTGCTTACATCTTCTGAAGGAAATCATTAGGGACTTGGGTGTGATTTTGAAATGACATATGCAAGCTTCATTTGATAAGAACTGTCACTCTCAACTTGATTAACATAACGACCCACGTAATGTTGAAAATGAAAATACAACCATGATGCATGCAATAATCCAAAAGTCAAGAAAGAAGAGCATAAAACAGAGAAAGGGTGAGAAAAAGAAAAGAAAAACTAATATAAATTACATAATAACTATGAAAATACATATACTGAAACATCCGCTGGCAACAACTTACACACATTCATGGTGTGAAGTCTTGCAAGTGGTGAACCTATATGAACAGCTCTAAGATGTGACAAAAAGACAAAGAAAAATGACAAAAATTAAGTGTTTCTATTTGCACGGTCATATCAGCTTTCTACAAAACAAAAGTGATGATCACAATTAATTTTAGAATTAAATGGACAACATACTTTATAAAATCTACAATATAGAAAACACACTTGGTTGACGAAAGTTTGTCTTCATAAGTCGTATTTGAATATTACTGCCAAATTCACAATTTTCCTTCATATTATGTTGCAGTAAGCGGTGTTCAATGTTGGGGGTCAAGAGATTAACGTTGCACCAGATTATTGAAATTTAACTGGTCCAATAACTATTTCTATCCCTGTTGAAAGAAATTAAAATCTTGATTATTAGATTTTAACCACCGCACTGCCCTCTCTCTCTCTCTCTCTCTCTCTGCCGACGATTACCTTCCTCATATTTTTTGGCATTGATGCATGTGTTAGTGAGTTAGTCCGGAACTGATTGGCATTTTATTTACGAGATAATTTGGATAGAATATAGAACTTGTCTTGTTCTCTTCTCTATATTCTTATCTCTCTCTGCTTCTGCTTCGTGACTGGTTGTCGGTTTTCCTTCCCCATCTTCCTCCTTCTGTGACAATATTTTTTAATCTGATCATTATCATCTTGCACCGAGGACGAATTGTATATGTATATAGATTAAGTTCTATTTACCTGTCTCTTGTCGTGACGCTGCAGTCGAACCTCATACCCCGAGATTCATATTCATAATTCCTATCACAATAGTTATAATGTTGTGCCTCTTGTCACCGTCACTATGGCCTTAGACATGTCACGATCGTTTTCCATCAAAGAGTTTTCTGATTATCTTACTATATTTGGGTTTTTACAAAGAGATTATATGTTTTTATTATGCCAAATTCTGGTCATGGTAACAACTAACATGGTAATTGGTAATCATCACAGTCCCTCTAATCATACACACTTTGTAACCTTATATTAAGTATTTTGTTTTAATATTGAACAACAACATTATTCCATTAATACATTATATTATTTTAACGTCAAATCATGAACAAAGGCAGCATGAATGATCTGTTATCAACATAACCTCAACTTGGTAAGAAGACAAAAGTGACCTTAGTCCCTAAGTAAGATTCCATTTAAGACAATATACGACCTAATGCAATATGCATCAAAGCCATTGTTTTAATGGGCCATTTTTGTGACGGGCCAATGCTTATAACACTATCAAACTTTTATTGCAATAAGGATTATCAAATATCAATATTAGATGATATACGGATTATCAAATATCAATATTAGATTATATATCAGGTATAAAATTGCCATATAATAGGTTTCATTTGTTAGATGACAATAGAATTGTTGAAACACTAAAGTGTTCCAATTATGAATTTGTATAAACAAAAAGAAAACTTGAAAATGGAAGAAAGTAGGAAAAATAGTATCATCAACCATACATATATAATTATCTATACTATTATATAAACGTTTGATGATGACATATTTGTAATTTTACTTAAAATTTAAGACATTTAATATAACTTTTTAAACATAAGGTACAAGTTTTATGTACAATAGTTTCTAATCTGTCAATATGTAATAAATTTCTCCTAAATAATACATTATTTAAGATACATTTATTATTTATATTATTATAACTTAATATTATTCGATTTAAGTATTATTTTATTTAAATACTTAAGTATATAATCACTAAATATTTACATAGTTATAATAATAACAATACCTAAATATGTCAACGCTTAAGACAGGTCGGAAAAGAGACTTGATAACACACGCCATATCACTATATATAACAAATAGAAAAAAATATAAGTAGTGAAGGTGTAGGGTTTTTCAATGTTACCATAATAATTTTCTTTTTCTCCAAACTATAAAACACCTACTTTGTTTATTTAGAATTTTATATTTACACGTAATCTGTTTCGTATGCTTAGTACTAACGTATAGATAATTAAAAATAAATCTTTCAACATTTATAACCCCCGTTGCATAGCGCGAGTTACACCCACTTAAAATTTGAACATAAACAATTAATATTGGATTACAAACAAATTTTGAACAAAGAGTTGGTGTTAAGAAAGGACATGACTTTCTAAAAACAACCCAACTTATAAAAGAGACTAGCCTTGACTGTTGTTTTTGTTTATAGAAATATCATAAAGGAGGGTGAAGAGTGTGTGAAGGGTGGGAAGACTACCAACAAAACTAGACAAAATGACCAAAATTTGCAATCAACAATAATAGCTGCAGAACTAGCTACCGAAATTAATCGGCCTAAATCTGTACTATGCAGACAATATCAATGCTTACTATTATATCACAATGGGCATATGAATGGAATATGAGGTTACATTCAATGGGCGTATTAGAATGATCGAATCCATCATACTAACATGTTCCATCATATTCGATTAACTTTCTGTCATTTTATGTCCATTTATATGTCAATATATTATATTTTATATGCTACAAATGTCTAAATGTTACCCTATTATAAGAAAGTGCCTATGAAAAATCTACTTTTCAACTATAGAAATGAGTATGTTTCCGAAAAAAAAAATATTATAGTAAATATGGTTCAGTTTGAGACAAAAGCGGATATGAAAAGGGACGGTCAGTTAAAATTTATATAAAACTATATATCATGTTCTTAAGTTCCCATGATCCATCATTGTAAGCAAACATGATTTACGGTAGACATAGCTTATTGAGTTTAGAATTTGAAGTCTAAGTAGTTTGTAATATGTAGTCACGATCCCAAAACTTTTTTTCATGGGAAGCAAAAGTGAAACGACTGCATAATTTTAAAGAAAACACTCCGGATTTTCATAAACATATAACACTAAATAAAGATTTTAAGGTACCCTATAACCTAGGTCCTCCCCGAGTAATATGTGTTGCGTGTCACTAACGGCCACTTCGTTTAGAGGTATCCAAGGTGTAAATACCATCAAGTTCAACCATTAAAGCAAGTTACATGTCAAATTTTTAGATAGAAGTTGCTAACATCAAAATGAAATTGAAACTCGACTGATCAAACATCTACAACAAATTAAATGACCTAGATATTAACAACGATATAGAATACTCCGAAACTATCAAGTGACATGTGCATTGTGCTCATAATTAAATGCCACTAAGTTACAAAACTAGCATGCAAACCACAATGGACCAAAAAGGCAAACCATAATATTCATCAATTTAATTTTATATATAAATAGATACATATATATATGATGATAAGATCCATCTATATATACACAACAATATGTAAATCTCTATACAAGACCTACATTACATTCCATCCAAGAAGGAGCTTATTTAGTAGCTGCCCCCTTCGTACACAACTTCTCCAATAACCTATAATTTATCTAGGCCTAAATTGATTAGCTTCCAAACAATAAACAGCTTACTTGTGGATTTAGAATGCCAAGAAACAAAGAAACTTCATCATCTTGCGCTTCTTGGTTCGTCTAGGGCGATCTTTCTTTTCCTCTTTGGAGGAACCTCCAGAACCATTTGATGATGATGATGCTGATGATGATGGTGGTGATGATGCTGATTGTGGTGGTGGTGGTGGTGTTGTGTTCACCTCATTTAAAGTGCTCTTGCTTTCAGGAATGGGAATTGTTTTGGAGGTTTGTCCTGTACAAGGTTTTGGCTCCTTGACATTGTCAAGAGATCCTGTGGATTAAAATCACAAAAGAACATGAGGCATGGAACCAATATATCAAATAAACCAAATACACAAGTTATTGAGCATGAATTTCACAAGTCTTGTGTGTATGGTTAGATTAAAGTAAAAATTGAAAATAATTAAACTAAAGATGCATATATAAATAAATCTTCTCATTAGATAAGGGTTCTTTAACTGTGTAACCTCTTAGGGCATTACTTATAGATGACTTGTATAGCTTTTTCCCCTAACAAATTGTTAAGAGGTGAGCACCTCAACCAATTCACAACTTCATATGTACATGGGTCAATTCCAGTTGTATTTATTGAAAACATATCAAAATATAATATATAAACTTAACTATAAAGGACATGGGTCGAAAGTCGCTTAATGTTGTATCAAATGCTTAATACATATCCTTAATCATTCTATTTAGGAAATGTACATAAGTGATTTAGTATAATATAACAAGGCTTAGTATTCATACTAAACACATTACTTATTTATGAAAAAGGTGGGCCAAAGAAGTGTTGTTGTGTCAACCAAATCCACCGATTTTGATATTTAAGCAGAACCCAGTACCCACCATTTTGCCAGATCTACAGGTTTCTAATACAGTTATGTAGTCACTTAACCAAAGTAAGATACCGCTATTTCATTTAATTTGCAACAGAAGGAATAGAAAAGGATGAAATGGCATACCTATAGTGGTAGTGGTTTGTTGCATGACCATGTGTTCTAACTTTGCAGGAGTAGAGAGATTAAACTTGATTCTTGAATCTTGAACCTCTTGATCAACAATGTCATCACCTAGTTCGCGCATTAGGGCATCTGAATCAAAATATTCTTCTGATGTCATACTCTGTGTCATACAGCTTGAATTAAAACTGGTAGTACATGATAGGGGGTTAGCCAGATCATCTAACTCCAAAAAATCACCCCCTGAAACATATTCATCATGAAGCTGATCTAAAGATTGATTAGCCACATCAGACGGTCCAGGCAAGTCATCATTATTCGTTATGCAAAGTTCACTTTTAGAAAGGTGTCCACCTCCACTGCTACTGTCATCTACCATAAACACCCTGTATAGTGCTCTATGATCCTGCATGTTATCCAACCAAACTTGCAATTGAATAGCTGGTCGGATTGAAGATATAAACAACAAAGAAACTGCAATTAGATTTAAGTACATGTGGATGCTTTCTAAAAGATAATATACATACCAGCTCTCTAGTACACTTTTCAGTTGTTGTGTACTCTTGCATTATCCAGTTAGTCTTTTTCCCATCATGGGCTGGACCTTCATAGAATTGAAGAGTTTTCCTCATACCAGTAATCGAAGAAGTTTTGTATATCTCACAAGCCTCCCCAGTTGAATTCCAGAACCCATTTTCAGTATCCCTTTTTGACGCGGACGAGAAGTACCACATGCCAGCTGCAAGACATAAAGCAACTAATACACAAACACTTGATGATACATGCAGAAAATATATTAGAAGACACAGCATGATACTAACCAGGGAGATTTGAGGGTAGAACTTGGTAAGGATCCACCTCAGAAAGTATGTTTGAAGGCAGGGTGTGTCCATTTTTCAGTTGAACCAAAGACTTGATGACAGTTTCGTCTGTTGAGTATTCATCAAGTTCAACCGCAGGAGGAATGGATGCTTGAGGACACATGGCAAAATGAACTTGTGTGGAAGGAGGTCAAAGTTTGACTTTAAAAAGTAATGATTTCTGCATACAAATTACAAAAGGAGGTGTTAGATACTTAGATCCCACCTCAATTGGACCAGAAGAGCTTAATCATTATGATTTGTATCACACCTCATAGATACCAATTGCACTTTTGTTTAATTATACTATGAGCATGATAACAAAATGTGAATTTCATCATCACCCAAATTATCACTTTCACCACAAACTAAAATCAGAAATTCAAATAGCAAGAACATACACAACATAGATCTGTTCATCAATGATCAAACTCAAGCCGAAAAAGGAAAGAAAAAAGATCTCATCAATTGAAAGTTAATAGATTATGTACTTTTGCACTAGCACATGTATCCATCCAATTTCCCTAATATATCAGTCAACACGTCAAAAACTACCCACACAAAAGCCCGAAAATGGCAATTCAATCACATAATCATTCAATACAACACGTATAACATCAAATCCACCAATAATTAAACAAGCATTAGACTATTCTTAACGTACAACCCGTAAATAACAACAAAACAACACCTAAACAGTAAATCACCACCAATAGATCCAATTCCAACACATCAACACACGAACACCCAACAAACACCAGTAATTCGCATAACGCTACTCAAAAAACGAATAAACGGTAACGACGATTATAAATTGGAGATGATCGGGGGTGTATCTACACACGAACACACAGAAAACCAATCAGAGCGTTGACCAAGTCAAAATCGGGTTTATTGTGAATTTGGATGTAGATACACCGTGATCGGAGGATCTCCGGCGATCGAGATTACCTTCGGAGAAGACGACTCCGGCGTCTGCTCCGTTGACTCCGGTTGTGTGTTGCTTATCGAAGTGAAGAAGAAAGAGTGATTTGGAGGGGTATTTATAGGGAATGTGAGGGAATCTTAACTAGGGTTTGGGAGTGGTTAGTAGTGGTGGAGTTCTTCTCGTTCAACACGACTCTTCCCTCCTTTTATCCCTTTTGTGTTGGAAAAAAATAAATATAATAATGTAGACATGTTTAAGTGGTCTCTAAAATGTTAAAACAAAAGAAATTTATATGGTTATTCGAATGTTGTGATGAAAATAGCAATAAACAATAAATATACCTTTGTACGATTTTGCAGTTAGCACGTTAAATCAATACGTATAATTGTTTATATGGTTTTTACGGCTACTAGCTTAAAAATGATGGTTTTGATATTTTAGGAGTATCGTTTATTGATACCAAAGAGGAAAAAGAAAACCCTCGAGTTAACCGAGAATTGAAAATTAAAGTTTAAACGAATGATTATGAATTCGTAATTTTATATATTATTTTTAAATTGATTATATAAAATAAAAAGGAAATAAATAAGAAAGATACGGAATGTTGGAATCTTGAAAAGAATACACAATTGAAAAGGGAAATTTTTGAAGGGTGATATGTCCCAAGTGGCTAAATCTTTAAGTCCTTTGTCGTGGTCTTATTTTCAAAGAATAGAAAGAAAAAAAGTGATGTTATTAAGCGTACGATCTAATGAAAATCCCCATCGTCCTAAACATATCAAGAAAAATAATACACTTTTCAATTTGATTTCTGTCTTTACATAATAATGGATTTTGATGATAAGAAGTGATTTTTCATGATTTTTTATTATCAATTTTGATCTAAACATGTTTTCATCATTTAGCTATCTTATTGGTATAATAAGTTGGTAAGTGGTAAATTGAGCTCGTAAATCTTCAAGTGGAAAATAGGTTTGGGATTAATAATCCTAAGCGGAATGATGTGGGATTTAATAACCCAAGTGGTAAAATTGGTTTGGGAGTGCCGAATTTTCAAGTGTTGGTAGTTTAGGAATGATATTTCCCTAAGTGGGGATAATGGAATCAAATTATGTGCACATTTTGTGATTCATTGTAACAGTTGCCATTGAATCATGAGTGTTAGAGTGGTGAATATGTAAAAGTTTTGGTTTCGAGCAGTGAGACATGAGTAGTATGGTGCTGGTGCAATCAACTTATACAGCTTCAAATGAATTTGAATTTAGAATTGATAATGTTGATATATTTGGATTTGTGAGGCTTAACAAGGGGTTGTGAATAGTTTATACAGGACTATCCTAAAGCTACGAAAACATATAATTATTTTTTTTTTCTACGATTACCACACTATGAAAATAATAAAATGAAAAATAAAAATGTAGACATGTTTAATTGTTCTTTATAAAGTTAAAACTAAAAGAAATTTATGTGGCTAGTATAATGAAATGATAATTAAAAATAGTAATAAACAATAAATAGTACCTTTCTATTGATACGTAACTAGTTTAATGTGAAAACTTATAATCATTTGTAATGTTGATAAGTGTTGTAGGAGATAAAACAAACGCAAATAGCAACTTAAAAATGACGGTGTTGATATTTTAAGAGTATTGTTTATTAATACTATGGAGAAAAAAAACTCAAACTAAACTGAGAATTGAAAATTAAGGTTTACCATTAATCCTTTATTTTTTCTCAGATGATAGAATAATGCAACAAACGTATATGTCTCGTTTTTGTTTTTTATTGTACACAAAACTAGTAAGGGTACCGATATCTAAAATTATAATTTTATTGTAAGGTGATAGAATATTACAACGAATAATCATGAATTCATAATTTTATATAATATTTTTAAACTGATTATGTAAAATGAGAATGAATTAAATAAGCAAGATACGGAATGAAGAAGGTTTGAAAATATACACAATTGACAAGGGAAATTGTTGTTCACATGTGTCAAGTGGCTAAATCTTTAACTACTTTGTCATGGTCTTATTTTCAAAGAATAGAAAGATAAAAGTGATATTATTAAGCATACGATCGAAGGAAAATCCCCAGTGACCCACCTTTTGGTGGGATAAAGTGTGGAGGAGAGTTCAAAGCATCTGTTGAGAATGATTATGTGATGAAGTCCTTAACATATCAAGAAACTTAGAAAAGTAATACACTTTCCTTTTTTTTGTCTTTACATAATTATGGGTTTTGATGATAAGAAGTGACTTTTCATGATTCTTATTTATCATATTCATAGTGATGTTTATTAAGCATATGATCTGAACATGTTTTCACCCTTTAACTATCTTATTTGTATAATAATTTGGTAATTGGTAATTTGAGCTCGTAAATCTCCAAGTGGAAAATAGTTTTGGGATTAATAATTCCCTAAGCGGAATGATTTGGGGCTTAGTAACCCAAGTGAAAAAATTGGTTTGGAAGTGCCAAATTTTCAAGTGGTGGTAGTTTAGGAATAATATTTCGTAAGTGTAACATCATGGTATGATAAAGCCTCGAAATAGTTGCAAGTGAATAATGGGTTTAGAGCGGTGAATACGTGAAAATCATGGTTTCGAATAGTGGAACATGAGTAGTATGTGCTAGTATAATCAACTTATACAAATTCAAGTGAATGTGCATTTAAAATTGGTAATATTGATCAATTTGGATTTTTGTGGCTTAGTAAGGGGTTGTGCATAGTTTATACATGACTATGGTAAAGCTATGAAAACAAAAAATCATTTTATTTCCTATGATTACCATACTATGAAATTAATAAAACAAAATAAAAAACATACGTTGGAGATCTATAGTGGTTTCCCCGTAGCCATACAGTTGAATCATGATATCAAGCTTTGTTTTTAAAGAGTTTTAAGTAATGTTTTCGTGATTACTTTTACAAAATCCATGTGATTACTATAGTGTTAAGTAGTTGTTGGTAATTCATAGATGAAATTGCAGACCAAAACAGTGAATGAAACAATAAACTAACTTTTGATTACAAATTATACAACTTTAAAGTCATGCATCGACATTTATATATGACAAAAAAAGAATCCACGTGCTCATCGTGAAGCGTTGCATCCCTTCCTGCTAACCCTAATCTAATTGACACTATTACTTTTCTATTTTACAAGTTTACATAATAATCCCTAAACCTATTACAAATACATACATGACTTCAAACTATACTAGGTAATATTTGCAATCTTGACCCAAACTAAAACAAGTTTAGTTTAACTTCAATAGTTGCTAATGTATGTATTATATAAATCATAGGTGAAGGTGCCTTTCAAGTCAAAAGTGAAGGCTTATCCCGCATTGCCAGCTGAAGTATAAAACATTACAGTTTGTAGATATAGTATCGTCACAATTATTGGATTGTGTTTTGTATATTGATTTTGTATAACCTTTGCGGTAACTATCAGTTTGTAAACAACATTGGGACCTAACATTAGGATATGCATTAAATATTACAAGCTCAGTAAGATAACCATAAAAAGTAGGTATTTTATTTGAATAAAATTGATGAGTTGTTTCATCAATTGCAAGGTTCTAGTGGTTTCGAACATAAACCTGAGGTCGAACTATACTAATTATGGGTGAAAGAGAATAATACTCTAAGTATGACGTTTTCTTCACGGACCCTGCGTAAAACAAAAGCTAAGTCAAACACAACATATATTTTTTTTATATATTCATGAGATTCAACAATATCGTATTTGGTCAATACGGAAGTGGTGGAACAACGTGGTGTTTTGAACGCTCAATGGATTGAAGATAGTTGTTTGAAAAAGACACTGTTGGATTAGTTCACTTTCTAATCTCCATTAGATGAGTCTGAATCAAGTTGTTTAAGAGATACTTCTTTAGAATTTGATGTTATGAATTTCATGCATATTATGTTGATTAGGGATGACAATGAAACGTGAAGACGTACGAACTTAAAACTTTCGGGGCATGTATTTAAGTATGAATTAGACATAAAAGTTTCATGGATAAGACAAGAATATGGTATTAGAATGACAAAATCTAATTATTGTGATTACTCGATCATAAATCATTTTTATTTTTTTTAATTTTATTATCCTTATGTAATAAAATAATATAATAAATAACTTTTATTATCCTTTTATATATATATAATATTACTGGATAATAAAATTATATTAATAACATAATAAGAAAAGTATGTGAAAATCTCTAAGGCTATTTTTCAATCAAAGGTATACATGATACCTGTTGGGTAATTCTTGAAAGGTATTAGACTGTGTATGAGTCTATGAGACATGATTTTATAATAAAATATAAAACTAAAATTACCAATACTGCCCTATTATCGTCTACTCGTCCTAATGTGAATCTTAACCTGTCATAATTTATCTTTGTTTTCTAATGTAATTCTAAGGCCTACTTCTAGCCCATTGGGCTTTCTGATAAACCTGTCATTATGTGTTTAACATAGAACCTAAATCAATCACATAAACACTTGCATGTTACATTGACAAACGCAAGAAGTAAAAAACATTGCAATGAATATAAAAGGCTTTGAACATCTTATTATTACAACAAGCAAATAACCTTTGAGAATCTTGATACAAAGTTTAGACACGTATACAAACTAAAAAATGATAAAATAAGCTGATAAATTCTGAGGGCACTTTACATAATAGCAAATAAGTTTTTTAAGTGTTTTACTAGAAATATTCAAAGTTTTATTCTTTAAAGTCACTTAACATTCGTTTCTTGTTTTTAGTCGTATGTAATATACTTATAAATATTAAATGAGATAAATAAAAAATATATAAATATTAGTTACTATCTAGTAATATTTTTTTATTATTTGTATTGATTTTAACAATCTTGAATATTGTATATTATTTAGTAAAACTTTTAATTCTATATCATCTTTGACTTCAATTATTTGGTTTTAAAAGAATTAAAACTTCAAGTGATTTCAATAAAACACTTAGGTAAAGTTTCTTTCATATTATCCGAAAACATTTAGTAAAACGATTTAAGTTAGTATGTTACTTGTATAAAAATACGCTTTTACTACTTTTTATTTATACAATAATTTACACATCTATTTAACATACTTTTAAAGTTATTATACATTACCAACTTAAACCTACAACCTCTGACTAAAAAAACAACAATTATAATCCCCAATGCCTCTAAACTAAATCCGTTACTATTAACTTATCTATTTATTATTTACTTATTTAAATGCCTAATCTTTTTAAAATTAATTTTCCCATAAGTTTACCTATTTTATTCATCAAATAATATTTAGATGAGAAAATGACGATGAAGAATAAATAGGGGTGAGGTTGAAGCCACAGGCCACATTTCCCAAAAGTGGACTTCATTTCCACCAGATCCTCTCACCATTAACAACCCTCTTTCCTTCTACGCGACTTTCATCCAACAGGTTATCAATATTACCCTCCTTCATACACATGAATCAACTTGCATATGCGATATGCATATGATTATTCAATAAAGATTCTTGATTTTTTATGTTCTTCAATCAGATCGCGATTCCTGTAGCTTCTAATAAACGTTTCTTTAGCTATACGCTCTGATTTTGACTAATTGTTACTTGATTTCTCTTTGTTCTGGTTTGATCTTATTTCGTGGACTTTAGGTGTTTTGATTTTACTTGTTCAGGGTTTAGTTTGCTAGTTATAGCTTTTTGACTCGATTGCTATTTGCTTTTGGGTATTTCGATTTCATCTTCGGGTTTTATGTTTATGATAGGTTTTGTTAAGCATCTGATTGTGTTCACTGGTTATTCACCTGTGTTTTTCTCAATTGTGAAAGATGAAGTATTTGGGTACATGGGTTTCTGATGGTTAATCAATAGTGTTGAAATTTTGAGATTGGTAGTGAAATTTAGTGTTATTCTAGATTTATCTTCAGGATGGTTTATGATTGTTTAGGTTTTAGGGTCATCTTGCATCAATTGTATTGGTTTAGCTACAATTGTTTGTCACCTACCTCTTTTACATGAGCCCCAACATTGCACATGGCAAGAGGCCCTAATGTCACCAACTCGCCTTTAGACCCTATCTTTTGTTCTTTATTCACTATCACTTTGTTTAAGTTATTTTCTTTAAGGCTGTGAATACATGCTGATATATCCTGAATGTGGATTAATTTCAGTTTCTTATTTTACTGTAGGCATAATGATTAAACTGTTCAAAGTCAAGGAGAAACAACGGGAACTTGCTGAAAACTCTAACGGAAAGCCTCCTGTTAAGAAGCAAAGTGCAGGAGAATTGCGTCTTCACAAAGGTAGATTTCATTCGTATTTAGCCAGCCATATTAAACCGTTAGAACCAGAAATCATGACTAGACTTTGCAAAAATTGCCGCCTGTTCTAAAGAATAATAATTTTATAGTATTATCAATCTGTCACATTTCTTGTTCTTGCAAATTCAACGATGTAAAGCTTTGTGTCGGAGTTGCAGAGGGCTTGAGCCTGTTTGTCACTGGGACAGTAGTTTTGCAGCTTCTTATATTCATTTATTCATTCAATTTTACGCTAATCATACTAAATCAATAACGTGTTGTCTAGTTGTCAAAGACTAATTATGTTTAGTGGTTGTTTGGATGTGCACTGTGAAGGTGATTATGTGATAATGATTAGAGTTAGATAATCAAGTGTTATCAAATGGATTGTAGTAGTCAGTGTATGGCTATGCTTATGTTGTAATAATCAGATAATGAGTTGTTTAAGGGTTTAAGAATTCTGATTATTTATATTAAGAGATAGAATGACCTGAAGTGCCCTTTTTAGGTAAAAAGTTAGATTTTTATTTACCCCAGATGAACTGGTTCTGGACTCTTATATTGTTAGATAATCAACCAGAATATCTTCATCCAGTTATTAATAATTGCTTATTACAAACAAGGTGCATTAATCAATACCGTACGTGAAATAAAACACATGTTTCTTTAACTTTCTATGTTATAAAGCCATTTCTTTTACTTTGTTCCTTGGTGTTTTTATTTGTAGATATAAGTGAGCTAAATCTACCCAAGACGTGTAGCATATCTTTCCCAAATGGGAAAGATGATCTCATGAACTTCGAAGTTACTATCCGCCCTGATGATGGATACTATTTGTAAGTATATCTTTTCAATTTTCTCTGTTGTTAGAAAGCTGTAACTGCTGTTTTTTCCTTTCATTTAATTTTTCTAAGTCAACTTTCCCATTCTCTTTTGACCTATTATGGACTCTTTTATGGCAGATTATGTTAGCTTTCGGCTTTCATACTTTTGACCACAGTTTTTAGCATTTTAATATGAATTATACTATCTACTCTACGTCTCTACCTTTCTGATAAGAAAATACAAAATTTTAAAATTTAATTCATTTTGAAAAGAAAAAAGGTCATTCATTTCTAATTCATAAAGCTTTTAAGTTTTAACTTTATTATTCTATCTACTTGCAGAGGTGGCACCTTTACATTCACTTTCCAGATATCATCCATCTATCCCCATGAAGCCCCAAAGGTCAAATGCAAAACAAAGGTAAAAAAAAAACACTTTATAACCATCAATTTTCTTTAACTTTTCAGTAATCATAGTTCCACTTATAAGTAGTCAATTATGCTATATTTAGGTATATCATCCCAACATCGACTTAGATGGAAACGTGTGCCTTAACATTCTTCGTGAAGACTGGAAACCAGTCCTAAACATAAACACCATAATTTACGGCCTGTATCATCTATTCACCGTAAGTTCTACATAATCTATAAAACTATCTGTTTGCATTTCTTTGAGTATTTGTGATGATTTTCTTTTGCAGGAGCCGAACCATGAGGATCCACTCAACCGAGAAGCAGCTGCAGTGTTGAGAGACAACCCAAAAATGTTTGAATCAAACGTTCGGAGAGCAATGGCAGGTGGGTATGTGGGCCAGACATTCTTCACCCGGTGCATATAAAGGTAGCACGGCCATAGCTACATGAACAATAAGGTGGGATGATGGTTTGTTTGTGGTTGGGATGAATGTGTTGGTCCAAAACTGTGTCTCCAACGGTCTTTTAGCAACTGGGGATAAAATGCTGTGTTTGTATGCTCTTAACTGTAACTTTGCTGGATGCCCATTCTTTTGGGTCACTTGTCATGTAAAACTATGTGTTTCTTGAAAGATAAAAAGTCTGCTATTGTACTCATTCAAGTAAGGCCAAAACCCATGTTTTTAACACTATAATCTCTTGTAGGGACCTAATTGGGTCGGGTTTTCCAGGCTCATAGGGCTGGAAAACCGGGTCCAGTTTGAACTTTGGTTCGAATCTGAATCCTGTTGCTTGGAATTATAAGATTACCTGAGCCAAATGGTCCTGTATCTACCTTGTTATTAAGGGGAAACTTTTGTAAAAACCGTCGTTTTAACCTCTATGGAGTATAATTACCCACGTGGCCACGTACTTTCATCTGCTCAAATAAGATTTTTTTAATGTTATAAGCTTACAACTATATGCGCTCTTATTAATTAAATGATATATACAACTGAAATAAAATCCTAATTTAAAACTGTATCTTAGCTTTTTATATAAAAGACTGTAAATTCCATATGAGCATATATGTGACTCTTTTATGAATACATAAGCATACAACAATGATTTTATCGTTTCGATACTAGGTCTGTGACTCGCCAGTGATTAGGCCCATGGCTTTTGTGCTATAAAGGAAATAGCATAAACCAAGTCATATTCTACAATGGCCATGTAGCGATTAGTCCAATTGGTTTAAATATGTGAAGTTGGAAAAATCATTGTTATGTGTTAGATCACACATCGTTTTGTTGGGGGAACAATATTTTGGTGATCAAAACTAAAAAAACAATGAATATATATAGTTATAGCGTTGAACACATTGTTGTATATTAGTAGCATGTTGTATTTGAAGAAATCAAGTAATCAACTGTTATAATTGAGTTTGAGTCATTGTTGTAATGATATATCAATCGACTATAATATACAATATCACATCCAAGGTTTTAATTTGATAAGGATTATATTATATATATAGTAATAGTCTACTTGTATAGCACGAGCATGACTCAACTTAATCGAATCAATTTTAAATAGATTTTTCGTGTTTGAAATTACTTATGAGTTAATTTTATATAATTACGACCCAAGTAACAATGTACATTATGTGCATTGAAAACTCATTTGAATTAATATTTGGCTCACAATAAAACCGAATTGGAAAACAGTAGTGTATTTACAAAAGAAGCCTAGAATTGTCATATTACTGCATTCAATAGATCACATTAATTTCTATTACTCTGCTAGTTTCTCACCACATGTTTTTTGCATAGACATTCAAACATGCACTTTTTCACCTGAACTTAAAAGTTCTATTCTCTTGTCATGCTAAAAGAAAACCAACTTCCTCACAATGCATCCTATGTGACCATTTTTCACGCATGTCTTATTGGTCAAATCAAATGAAGCACATACTTTAAATTGTATCAAAAAAATACATCTGAGACACATTTTTTTCCAATTTGCACAACCAAAAGTCTAGAGAAATTGATTGAATCACTGTACATATTTACTATACACCATTTCTACACTTATTTTTGTAAATAAAGTGAACCGAGCAAGAAGCTAGACATAAACGGTTTATATATGATATAGTCTAAATGACGAGAACCGGTTGATCATTCTGTTAGATAACTACGCTTCGTTTTCTATAGTAGAATAAAAATGTAGTAGTTTATATATGATGTAGTCTAAACGACGAGAAATTATAAAAAAAAAAAAATATAATACCAATGTCGCAAAAATTATACATATGTTATTAACGTAATAGTCTATACGACGAAAGCTACCCACGACTAACCGATCCTTTGAACACATAGAGATAATCGCCATTTTCCACACCATGCCAACGAAGGCTACAACTCTCACGCATTATCCTTTGCTTATGAATGAATATATACTCGTCGAATGGTAACAACTTCCTATCCAAAAGTAACTCCCTTAGCTCGGTCACAGTGCTCAAATCCTTCATCTCTATCGGGAGACAAGTCGAGTCAAGCAGAGCCGAGGACGTTTGCACCACAAAACCAAGCTTACGCGAAGGCGGCTCAGCCACTAACCGACTCATGGTCTTCAAAAAAACAATTATTTCCGAGAATTCATCAACACCATACTCACTCAACTTGCGAAAATCATCATTCATCTCTAGTCCCGTGAAGAAAAGCATCATTTGCTTAATGGGCGTACCGTCGATGATATGGATCTTTTCTTTCAAACTTCCTACTGTTTCTGTTCTGTCTACTTCGATATTATGCTTTCGCGATGAAAATTTAACAGTAATTTGTATTTGTTTGCATATTTCTAAACATGGGATGTGTTTGATTGTGAGATCAACTTTTGTACCTTCGGTCACAATTGGATAGTCGTCGAGGTCTAGCCCGTCGAGTAGTTCCCAATCACATACGCTCAGGGTTTGTGATGATATAGGAACACCAAGACAATGTTCGATTTTCCGCTTGATTTCGAGTATGGTTTCTTGGGTACCAACGTCGATGGTAAGTGTGTACGCTGTTGCTAGTATTTGAATCTTCATAGTTTTGTTAGATAACAATGATCATTGTTTTTTTTACGTGTTTAATTCTTGCAATAGGCTTGATTTCAAGCCATTGCTCATGTTAAACAAATGAAATGCTCATGTTTCTTCGTATGATCTCATGCAATTTTCATTTGAGGTCTCCCTCTCTTTCTCCATAGTTATCTATAACTTTTCTTTGATGATTTTTTTAACTTCTTAATACCACCTCACTTTGTAACGACAATGATTTTCCTTCTGTGGGCAATTAATAATATCGATCACTAGGCTAGAAGACCAGGGGCAGTTGTTCTGTAACTACTGGGATCTGGTCGAGCATTACGACAACACAAATTTAAGTGAAATTTATATCAAAATGCAACACAAAAGAAACACGTCGCAACGGTATATTGAGATTAAGAAAACATAGTTTATGAGAAAAATATAAAAAGTATATATTATATTTGACCCATGAGTTTTGTTCGTGCATTGCAACAACTTTGTTTTCAATAAAATTATATCGGTACCTAGGTAGAAATAAGCACGTCACACGGTATTTTCAAATTAAAAAAAATATTACATTGTGAAAAAAGTTAAAAGTATGTTACATTTGACCCGGATCAATTTCAAATAATATTTACATCAAACACATGTAAAAATAATCACATGATAACAGGATACTATAATTTTTTAAACATCAAATTTTTGAAAATTATAAGAAATAATATGAAATACGTTAAAAAGATAACTATATATATATGATATTAAAATAATACTAACTTTGAGGAGTACCTTTTGCTTCAAAGATTTATGGTTAATGTTAACTATGAGTTGATTAATGTAGATTCACAATTATGATATGCGTCTACGTAACTTTTAATTTAAACACAAACGTACAATATCAAAACTATTTCATTTATGTTTTTTCTATAAGTGACATTGTTTAGCTTTTTATTTTGTTCGTTTGTATCTTTTTTATCTATGTACGATATAACTTTTATTTTAAACCGAGCTTTACAAGATTTCTTATAACATCAACACGTTGTTGCAATGCGTTGGCTTATGAGTTATGTCTACTAGTTTAGATAGATTATCTGTAAATATTTAAAAAAATTTATATTGAAACATAGATAGAAATAAACATACTGTCTTGGTATACTTTAAAATAAAAAAAATAATATTATATTTGATCAAAATTGATTTTGAATAAACTTTATACCAAAATAGATAAAAATAAACGTCGCAATGGCGTATTCTAAACTTTATAAATCATAACTAGTGTTTTAACTAGGACGCGCGTTGCGCGTCTTAAAAACGGGATAAACCGAGGCTCAGATTTACGTTTCCATCATCATAGCCACAACCTAACAGTTTTAGCCAGAGCCAAAGTAATCATTAAACCGATACCCGGTTGCTGCTGCACATAGAACATGGATGCCAAGCCAATGCAACCGGCACCAGTTTTCATATAAATTCACGGCTGATCCAAAAGCAATGGTCTCAGATGAAGACTTGTTCATCATCATCGACATCAACGAACAACATCCTCACAACATAATAAGAGCACCAAACGACAATACTTTCTAGTACATGTATAGCAACATTGAACCGATACCTGGTTGCGGCTGCATAACGAAAATGGATGCCAAGCCAAGGCAACCGACACCGGTTTTAATATAAAATCACAGGTGAACCAAAAGCAATGGTCTCAGATGAAGACGTGTCCATCATCATCGACATCAACGAACAACAGTCTCACATAAGCATACGCTTAGCATCATCAACGTCGACAAAACCAACCAAAAAACCCACACCATCGATGTCAACAAAGATTAAACAATCATCAACATCAACTATCCAAAATAGAAGATCATCTCGAAGGGACATAGACAGCCGACAGCCACAAAGGGGATGCGAAAGGCCAATAGACCCACCGCCACCATGAAAAAAATGTCAGATCTGAGATCGGAGCTACCTCAGGCAAAGATGCAAGGCCGACATGCAAGTGATCGAAGCGGAATCACCATCGAAAGCATCGACGACATGCAAGCGACCGCACTGGCATCACCACCGAGAGCATCGCCGCAGGCCACCGACAACCAAGCAAAACCACATTGGTACCGACCCGAGAAACCATAATTTTTGCTAAAAGTCTAGATCTGTGCAAAAGGGCCAAGCTAGGGTTTCGTTGGGGAAGAACAGATGCAAATAGATGTCATGTACTGTTGTCGGCTCAACCTATACTAGCCTCGACACCGCCACCGCTACCCTTAAAAATTGAAAACCTCCACCGAAGGCGCCGCTACCACCGACCTATGTGGTTTCCTCCGCTTCTGTCGTAACCTACTCCACTTAAAAGGGGGGTTGGAAACCCAACACCGCAGGCCGATAGTGACGGCGCAGGCGGAAGACGGTGGCGATGAAGGTGGAAAGCGATGGCGGTATGGGAAAACAGAGAGCACTTCTCTCTCTACAGAAGAACCAGTAAAAAAATATAGTGGTTTCTTTCTTTTAAACTCATATGGGGGCAAAATACACAACTTCACAAACATATGTGACTAAACAACAAATAAAAGAACCCAACTGTTTTCTCCCATTTTTTTTTCATATATAGGGTAATGAAGTTAGAAAAGAAAAATAAACTATGTTCAAATATAATTAGGATACCAAAATAATAGTAGTTATAAGTGGTTGCATTTTATATATATGAACTTGTCGTATGTTGTTGTTCATTACGAGTTAATAAATATATTTATGGAGGCAATTCATCTTAATTATTTGAAGCTCAACTGTTAAAAAATGTTTTTTAGCGTCATAAAGTATTCAGATAAAAGGTTATGGTTGGGTTTAATGATAAACCATTTGCAGATAGGACGGTGAAGCATTCTTACGCTATGTTCTCGAGTTAACTAAGAGAAATAAAAGAGAAAAAAATTTAAAAGATAAAATTAATAAAAAAAGAAAAAATTATAATTTTATTTCTTGTTTCAAAGTTCAAATAAAAAGAAAATTTTATGTGTTTGGAAGTTGAGAGAAAAAAGAAATAATTTTATTATTATTGTTATACCTTTAAATCTACACATTAAACTAGAGTGTAAAGATAAAATTTTAAACTGAAAGATTATTAGAAAAAAAAAAGACAATCCACTTCTTTCCGATTTTTAAGAGGAAAGTGAGAATAAAACATTACTAAAAAATTTTGCTTCTAGTTTCTTCAACTACTTTTCGGCTTTTCGCATACATTCCTTAAATGAAGACTCGAGAAGACAACGTTAAGGGTAAGTGTTCTAGTCTAACTTCTCGTGAATTAACAAAATTAATTAATTATTATATAGAATTAAAAGTAAGTAAAATGTACTTAAGACCGACCGTAGTGGGCGTTAAGCCCTACCCTTCACGCTGGAACACGCCGTGACCACCTCCCCGCTGGCGTTATGAGCTGCCGGCGTTATCACATAAATGTCACCTTTTTGCGAATTTCAATAAATTGTTTGTGATACCCCTAAACTCACAATAACCTAACCTTATCAGTCTTTCCTTCACTACCTCTTCAATTGCAGGTTTGATTTTTTTATCTCTTCAATCTTCAACATTCACCGGTTCAATCGTCATAAACATTTTGAATGCTTTTGTTATGATCTTCAAGTTTTCCCAATTGAAGGTCCAATGGAATTAGACTCCAAATTAATCAACGTCGTCACTCTGCTCATCGCCACCATCGCCGTCACTAAAATCATCCCCACGTTGTCGCTAAATCCCCAGATCCATAAACATCTGTCGCCGGTGTTCAACGCGTTGTCTTTCATCGGCGGGCTTCTCCGGTCTTGAAAGGTCCAATCGTTATGCTCAAAGGATACTTTAAATTAGGGTGTTTTTACAATGAACCATTACCCATGTTTTAGATGTTTATTTTTTTAAGTATTAATATAATATGGTATTAAGTTTTTATTATTTTTATTTTATTTAATAAAATAGTAAAATAAAAGATAATTTAATAATGACTGGATGCGTATTAAAAAACATTAATCATTACTCATGTTTTTAGTTAAAAAAAAGATGATTTGGCGTTGATATGGCGAAAAATGTCATTTAAGGGGGATTAATCATTACTCATGGTCTAAGAGCATTCACACTGGATTTTTTATCTTTATTCATATAATTATACTAAAAATCATTATTTTCTCTTTCTCTTTTTCAATTAAATAATATTTTTTATACCCTTATCATTACTTTTTTCTCTTCTCTTCCACTCACAACCACTTTAAAAAATGTTAAAAAGTTTATAAGAATTGACAGTGTTTTTCCAATATACCAATCAACAATAACATTTTCTCTCCCCTTCACTCACAATCACTCAAAACCATTTCATATAATATAGAAAACATACTCATATCTTTTAAAGATTCCATTATAAATGCTCTAAGTTATAAATTTATAGTTTGAAAAAATATAAACCGAATAAAAAATACTAATTACAACATTATTGAAATAGAGGGAAGAATCCATTTCCGGTTTAACCACACAACACATAGTGTTAGAGAAGGAGGCATTATTGCTTAATCACTTTTGATAGTAGGGATGAGCTCGATACCGTATCTGTACCGAACTGGTATCGTTACTGAAAGTATCCCGTCCCGAATCTTATAAAAAACGAGTACCGGTACCGTACCGAATTTGGTATATGGGTACAGGTACCGGTACGGTACCGGTATTTCGGTACCCGGTACCTCTTTAGTACCCGTTACCTCCACAACATTCTTTTTTAGGCTTGTTACATGGTGCATGTTTGGTTATGGTACCCAGTACCTGTTTTTGTACTCATTACCCAGTACATGTTTGGTACTCGATACCTCTAAAAATTTATAATAACTAAACAAAAATAAAATATCAAAAAAAAAACATCCACATAAAATGATAGTTTATTTACTTTACTCATCTCCTGCTGACTAAGTCCAAACACTAATCCACCATTCAATTCTATTAAAATCATAAATAGCATATCTTTTAACATTATAATGAAGTAAGAAGAATATATTAAAAAATAATAATTACTCGTAAAAGTCAAAATAGAATACTAGTTATTACAAAACAAAATACAAATTCCAAAATAACCCATTCGTGTTCGGGTACTAGCAGGATTATCCGGACTTTTGGGTAAAGTACCGTTACCGGTACCAGGTCAGTACCGATCCCGAAATATAAAAAAATCAAATACTGGTACCGGTACCTTATACATATTTTTGGTACCGTTGGGTACAGATACTGGTACCAAATGCTCATCCCTAATCTCGTGTCCCCACATCCACTGCACCTACCGCCTAATAATAACAATAATTTTTTTGTTTATTTTGCTAATTTGATATATAGGATAAGATTAGAATTTGAAAAAGAAAAAAAAACGTTAACAATTATAATAAAGATATTAATACATACTATCGTATATGAATAATTTATTCTTCTATAGAAAAAGTATAAATCGAATCTTAATAAATTCAAGAGTGAATTAATTTCTATGACATATATTCATGATGTATAGCTTTTACCTATTGCATGCACTAACAACTAAATTCATGAATACAATATGAATTCCGTTTCCGTGTGAATACATGTGAATAGTATCTATGCGTACTAATAATATAAAGTTTTATGGTGATATATGAGGCAATGATAGAACTTGTAAATTTTAGTTTTTCGTTTCTCTCTAAAAAATAATTACATTAATACTAATAATTTTATTTAATTTATTTTAAGATTAAAAATATATTTTTATTAATTAAGAAAAGAGATCTTTTTATAATACATTTCTAAATAATAATTCTTTTAATAAATAAGAAATTTTTCTAAAAAATCAAACTCTTTTAAAAATAAAAAAATTTTTAAAACTGTGTTGTTAAAAAATAAAATTTTAATAAAACAAAAATTATTAAAAATTCAAACTCTCCTTAAGAAAATTTTAAAAATAGCACTAAATTTTTAAAGTTACTTTAAAAAATTAAAAATAATAAAAATAAAAATAAAAGTTTAAAAAATATATCGTTGTTTATTATTTAAGTCTTTACTCACACATAATTTTAATAATATCATATCTCAAGATATTGTTTTATAATTTCAAAAATTTTAATTACTAACTATTTAATATTTATTTATGCAACCAGTGTATTAAACGGGATAGTAACCTAGTTATTGACATGTAATGTTGGTCTCGAATTTTTTAATAAGACTTTAAAATAGTAAAATGTAAGAGTTATAATTGGAGGGATCATGAAATTTTAAGAAAAGTTAAGCAAGAATGAACGAAGAGGCGATATATTTTTTAAAGTTTGATACTATATATTGAAACTCGTAAAAAAGCAACCTTGTTGGTATAACATAAACAAACCAAAAGTTGAAACGACAAATTCATCCACAACCCACGAATACAAACCCTAGGACTTGCTAGTTTTTAAATTCGATTACATACTTGTTAAACTCTATAATGTCTTTGCAATAGTTGAACTCTCCCCTCTAGATCTATGTGAAAGAGGTTTTTTTAATGTAGAGCCTCATTCCTAATCTTTACCAACATGAAGTACATCTTCAAGATTATGTCATCTAATAATTAAGTGAGTTTTGATAAGAATCACAATGTTATTAGCAGAATCAGAATCCTTAGTTGTTATTTAAATCTTTCAAGTATTTTATGTGACATATATCAATTACACAAATACACACGTTCAACACTTGGCTAGTAATCTTCATGTTGCCCAGTATGCAACGACATTGATTCTATCACTTAGTCTTGATTAATGATCTAAATTCTAAACTAAAGTGCTTGTGTAAAGTATGCGCAGAGAAAATAGTTCGCCACATTTTGTTCTAAGCAATTAAAATGACTTTTGGCTCTTTTTTTTGAACATCTTATATTATACTAGTTACTAGTTAGCAGATACAACATTTGACACAATATATGCACGGTTAATTTAGATGATTTTAAAACGACTAACTCACACATCATTTAATCTTATTTATAAATCTACATGTTTGTCTACCCTTAGACTTGAGTTCTCAACCCCCAGATAGTAACACATTTTTATCACACCTTGATGTCACTATACTATATGTCTTTTGATGCATGGTTAGTAGATAGTTTTACTTATTCACAAATGTAACATATGACTTTACGACTAACTTAATATGATTAATGTTTTGCATATTTATATCGTTCACTCATACATTATTTTACTTTACTTTTACGTTACGTATGGAATGTAAACATTTTTCTTATACAAATCTATTACAAAAAATGGTACCTAACATGTATGTATGTATGAGAACTCCTTTCGATCATTACTTGAGAAGGTGTGTGAAGGCTTGTAAGTTGTAACCTTCTATTTTTAATTTCTAAATGCAATTTTCGTTAAACTATGAAAACATTATGTTATGTAACGATAAAAATAAATAACAGGTGTTGTAAGGCTTGTAAATGGGCCGTGAAGGTGTTCTTACTTCTCACAACAGAAAGATATGTGTATACATGGGGAGAGATATATGAAGGATCATGTAGAGCATCAATTTTATAAGATATAAATAATTATATAGATCATTCGTGTAGGATCAATGGTTGTAAAACATAATGGTCTTTTTGTAAGCATTGCAAATTCAATGGCATGTTTAAGGGTTTGTTAATTAGTTGACCCTTCATATGTTTCACAAGAGCATATTATAACTCAAGCACAACTAGAGTCGCTCACCCATGTGCCCAATGCTATCTGTGAGAAACACTTGAATAACGCCATTTTATAAAGCTATAATTTATTTCAAATTTAAATAGAACACATGATTGTGTTAAGTCTATAATGTCCTTAATGTAATTAATTAAATAAAAAAAAATCATATAAGAGAATCAGCATTTGTTATTATTTCCAATGATCTCTATATTTACTATCAATAAAGTATATAATTAAGACCTTCGACTACTATTGTGTTGATTTAAGAAAAAGGGATTATCAATAAAGTAGATAAAATTCTAAAATTTAATAACTAAGGGGCAATCAGTTCTCTTAATTTGTTATCAAAATTAGTTAAAGTTTCGAAAGTGTAAAACCAAGGGAACTCAAAACAACTTGTTTTACTGGAGGCGTCTACAAGAGCGTTACTTTAACTTCTATGTTTACGTGGTTGTAACACAAACTAGAGGTGTGCATTATTAGAACTGAACTCAGAAAATTAATATTCAAACATTTGTAATCAACTTTAAGGTTTTGACACTTTTTGACGCATATTTAATTAATTTAACACCATATATACTTTGTGTCGGAAGTGTGTCGTAAGTTTAAATGTTTTTTCGACAAAAGCTGGGTGGGGTTTTTTTTTCTTCGATTTATTGAGGCAAATTTGAAGTAAAATTAGGGTTTTTTCTAGTGGGAAATGTGTAGCAATTTACGACAAGATTTTTTTTGCCAGAAATTTTCGTAGGAAACCATTATTTTTTTTAAGGTAGTGAACTCTAGCTGTTTTAGAATTTTCGAAGAGGGGGTTAGGCAAGAGGTAGCCCAAATGATATCCTAATTTTATTTAGGATTTGAATATTTGATTTTAAATTGAATTGATCTGGATATTCATATTCTAATTCATATACACACACACATATATTAAACTTTACAAAAAATACATGTTTTTTTTATATATATATAAAATTTATTTAATTTTATTATTTAATTATTATTTCTTGTAACACAGTTTATTCAAATCAACCCAAATTTAAAATAGTTTATTGGACTCAAATTTAATTTTCAAATTACTTATAAAATCAACGAAACTTAAATCATTAAATATTAATAACTCAGAATCGATTTGATAAACACCACAAACACCAACTTGGTTGGTATATCTCTTAAAACACATTAAAGTATTTATATTTTGAGAAGAGTCTGACTAACAAAAACATCAAAGAAAAAAAAAATGTTAATGGTAGAAAAATCCAAAGATTCTTTTTCTATAGCTTTTTTTTTACAAAAATGGATTGTTATCACATGAATACATGATATATACGTGTGTCTTACAACTTTAATGAAGAAGTTAGTATGTATTATATTAAACATAAAAATATGCATCTAGTTTCAACTATATGTTACATTTGATTGGATATTAATTTGTTTAACATAAAGAAAATAAAAGGAAAATAATTTTGTAAACTAAAATCATTGATCTTCTACTAGAAACTGGCGTAACTTTTATTTTTATTTTTTTAATAACCTAACATTATATTTTATCATGGCAACAAATTAGAAAATTATGTTTTTCTATATACAGCGTATTTGTTTTTTTTTAATTAAAAGTAAATATTAAACATGTATGGTGTGACGATGACAAAAATCTAAAATATGAACAAGATCAAAATATGATATTACCATAAGGCGAATTTTTGTAATACTAAAAGAAGTTGTAGGCGATGTGAACATATTGAAAACATTTAACTACTATCAGGTTACTAGCAATAATAATAACAATAACTAACAACAGTACAGAAGTATTAAAATAAAAATAGCAATGGTATATATCCTTTGTGTTTTAAAAATTTCTCACACAAATTTAATTAAACTGGTTTTTGTAACTGTTATAAGCTACGAAATTGATCAGAGCTGTTCATATGTGTGATTAATTCGATTAACAAATAACCACTTAATTAACTTAACTGGTTTAAAACATTCTTGAATTTAAACCTAGACCCAAAAGGAGGTTGATTGTGTTTTTCATTTACTAAGAAGCTTCACAACCCATTCAACATCTTTATTTTTATAATAATACTAAAAGTTATTTTTTTTCTCATTTTCAATTTAAATAATATTTTCTTTTATATTTTTATCATTGTCTTATCTCTCTCAGACTCGTAATCACTTTCAAAAAGTAGTTAAAAATTTATAAAGATGAACAGTACTTATTAAATATACAAATGAATAGTGATACTTTATCTATTATCTACTCACAAACATTTTATATAATTTAGAAAACACACTTATAAACATATATGAAATTCACTATGAATGCTCTAATTGTGTTTTCTACTTATTAGGAATACTATTAAATAACAAAAAAAATAAAATTACTCCAGTTGATTGTGACAATCTCCAGATAAAGAAGTTGGATTTATTTAATATATATATATATATATATATAATATATAATATATATAATTATTTGTTAAAGTTAAGCTTGTTTTCTTTAAAGTTAATACAAAAACAACAGATAATTAAGAAACGACTTGCCCTTTACTAGTCAACTTTTTTACTAGCCTATTTAACAAATTAAAACAAAAAAGTTTAAAAGCATCAGGTTCAAACATGATCACTGTTAATTTTAAGGACTGTAAAAATAAAGTTTTGTTATCAAAAAAAATAGTAAATAAACAATCGGTTTTATTAACTTTGAGCCAGTTTCTCAACTTTTGGAATATCCATAAAACATTTTCTTTATTAAACGTATTTACAATTACTTATATGAAATTGGACATTTTTCGGGCTAATATTTTAAAATGTAAATATGTTTAATAGCGACAAATTTATTGTCAGGTCTAGGTTTTACCTACGAATGTGATACAATACTATTATCAGATGTTTTATAATATTCAATACTTAATAACACTAACAAATTAAGTCATTTAAAGTTGATTAATTAATATGTCAAGGTCCATGTTTTGGGGTTAGAAAACATTTATTAACCGATTGCGGATAAAACTAGACAAATCATTTATTAAAATACATGTCGATATCTTGATGATAAATTGATGTATTGTTTAACAAAATGTTTTTGATTTAAATCCTGTAAAATACAAGTTTTATAATTTTAATATCAGAAAAAGTGTGAAGTAGAGAATGTGCATTTGTCATTAAAACGCATTAAATATACTTAATACTAAATTTAAATAAAACTACAATAATTAAATTAACAATTATTAGCAGTAGAGCATATCCCTCGTGTATTTAGAAAACATGAAAAAACACAAACCATGAAATAATCAAACGCAACACTTCACACCTTCAAAGTTCTAACACAACAACACACAACATGCCCTCAAACACACTGATCCAAGGGCCACCCTACTTCGAAATCATTGCAGACACATGGTAGTCGTCGTGTTCCCTACACACATGATTCCTGCCCCCTAGAGTACTTTTACGTCTTCAACACACACACCCACACACACACATACAGAGCGAAAACACAGAGATTCTTCGAGATAGAGGTTGGAAAGAAGCAAATTTCATGTGACTACTGTGTGAAATGCACACACTCACCAACGTAATTCTCGCATTCATCCCCACAATCACACATATATAACCATCGGAGGGAGATACAGATTACAGAGACGATTGTGTTGTTTTAGGGCTTTTTGGAGTGATGGAGATGATGCGTGACGGTGGATCGTCGGCTGCGACGGCGGCGGGGACGGCGGAGGGCGGAGGAAGCCGTCGTGGAGAGAGAAGGAGAATAATCGGAGGAGAGAGAGGCGACGGAGGGCGATTGCAGCGAATATTTTAATGGGTTGAGAGCTCAGGGGAATTATGATTTGCCTAAACATTGTGATAATAATGAAGTGTTGAAAGCTTTGTGTAAAGAAGCTGGTTGGGTTGTTCTTCCTGATGGCACCACATTCCGTAAGGTATGTTGTTTATTGATTGGTTATAATGATTCTACATTTCTGCTAGTTGTTGTTTGAAATCGGTTCAATTGGTGATTTGGTGCTTGTGGTTCTTCGTTTGTTGATTGTTGTTAGATCTAGGGTTACGAAGTGTGATGTTACCGATCAAACAGTTGAGATTGAATCGCTGAAATTGTGTTTTGATTTGGGGGATTTGTTGGATTTAGGGTTTTTAAGCTGTAGATCTGTTCATTTGATTTGAAGTGTAAAGAGCTTGAATTATGTTTTCTTTGATCAATTTACACTGTTGAGTGTAAAGTGTTGACTTTGATTATGCAGCTTAATCTGTAAATCTGATGAAAACATTTTCAGGAATTCATGATTGAATCTGTAATCAAGTTTGTAACTTGAGTGTTTGTTTGAAATTTTGAATCACAGGGTTCAAGGCCACCACTGCCTTCGATTGAGACCGGGGTGACATCAACCACCACAACGCCATGTTCTTCCCAGAAACCGAGTCCACCATCTTCATCGTTCCATAGCCCGATCCCATCGTATCAATGCAGCCCATCATCCTCTTCGTTCCCTAGCCCGTCCAACCTGGACGTGAACAAAAACCCGTTTGCTTATCTTCATAACGCCATTCCATCATCACTCCCCCCTTTGCGTATCTCAAACAGTGCCCCAGTGACACCACCACTCTCATCCCCAATTTCAAAGATCCCCAAACCCAACAATTTCAATTGGGACTCATTCACCCAACAATCAATCTCCTCATTCAATTTGCCATTTTTTGCGTCTTCTGCCCCTACAAGCCCTACAAAGTACCAACGCTTCACGCCAACAACCATACCCGAGTGTGATGAATCTGATTGCTCCACCATTGACTCGTGCCAATGGGTGAGGTTTAAGAACTATGAGCCCGTGATGACAAACCCCAACTCACCGACTTTTAACCTGGTGAAACCCATGGCTCCAGTGGCTGCAGCCAAAGATGCGGGTTCTGATAAGGGGAAAGGGATGGAGTTTGAGTTTGAGAATGGTGGAGTGAAGGCATGGGAAGGGGAAAGGATTCATGATGTTGGGTTGGATGATCTTGAGCTTACTCTTGGAAGTGGGAACTCTAAAATGTAATGTGTGTTTTGCTTTTTATGTTATGGTCATTCTTAAATTTTAAAAAGATTTAGAAGTTAGTATACCAGTGAATTATCTTGAAGATGCACATTCAACTAGTGGAAATTATGATATTTCATTTAAAATTTGATCCAGTGATTGCAGACCCATTTTGCATTTGTGAGAAAGACTGGATTTTTTCAACAGTTTGATCAGAAAGTATCAATGCATGTTGTGTTCTTGCTTTTTTGCCAAAGTTCATTTTTATATATATTTGCAAGCTTTTGATAATTGAGTATTTGAATGTACGCCCTTTGCAAATTGCAAATTGATGTAAGGGTGCTAACAATGCGGTTCAGTTGGTTTTGATACAAGGAAAAAGATAAACCAAGCCGGTAAGGTTGGTCGTGTTGGCTGTTTTTGTGGGTGTGACTTCTTAACTATTCGGCTTTGGTAGCTTACCAAAGCTTGATGATGCAATCTGTTATTTTCAGTTTTATTTCAAAAGCATAGTTTATATTAATTTATAAAATATGATAAAGGATGGTTTATGCATACAATACATATACATAACATCATATTCTTAAAATAATAAAAATACATAAACAATAAAGATCAAAAGGTTGGTTTGGTTTATTGGCTGGCTATAAGTTACGTTTTGAAGTTTAAACCGTAAACCATCAAATCCTTTAAAGCAAATTGTGAATCGACATATATATTTCAAACAAAGCAACTTGCTTCGGTTTAAATGGTTTCAAAAGTTTATAAACATCACTAGTTTGACCCTTGATTCATGGAGGCTCAGCCTTAGAGCATGGCTCTTATATTCGATTCATAGTTCATACTGGCTAATAGATAATCAAAATTGTAACTTAACAAATCACATAAATCTAATTTTCGGGTTTCTTATTGTAGGTAAAATCCTTATTATTGTTAGTTCACGTAAGGAAGCACTAACGCAAATGAACCTTTAACCACTTGAGCCTGCGAAGTGTTTTAAAGCTTGAGATTTATAGCAATTTTAGTGTTTTTAAGAGGTCGAGAAGTATCAATACTAGTAACAATTATTAATACTAACATATGGGATTAATGGTAAAAACAACGGCTATATATAGTCCTTTGAAAAGTCTATCTTTGTAAACTATGGATATAACTAGGTTAAGTAGTTATAAAAGCCATGTAAAAAACCGGTTCCTTACCAGTTACATAGATGGAAGGCAAAACTAGACAGATGCTGATTATTAGAACTGGAGCAGATGCCGATTATTAGAGCTGGATAAGAACTAGTCAGCATGTAGAGTTGGCCTTGAGGAGGGGCGAGCTGGACCTTTGTCCAGAGCTTGCTCGCTCAAGGGGGGCCAATCAAAAAAGTAGATATAGCCTATTTAACCCAATAAAAAATTTAACACAATTATCTTTAACTCAAATGCAATTATTTGGGTTCATTTTCATCAAACAAAATTATTAGTTATAGATATTCATTAACTCAAATTAAAGCCACTTCCTAAGAAATCCGGAAAAAAAAAGACAGCCAACAAGGGATTACAAAGAAAAAAAAAAGAAATGATAAACCAATTTGCTATCAAGAATGTTAAAAAAGCTTAATGAGTTATTAGTTAGCTATTACACTATATCATTATAATACTATGGTTTGTATGTTTATTGTTAAAACATTTGTTTTCGTTTAAAAAAAAAATCAATTTATATAATTTAATTTGTTAAGGCCTAGGGGCCTCTTTTTCTAGTTAAAATTCTCAGTACCGGTCATGTCAACATACAATCAGATAGGAAATGGTTAGAAAACCATTTCGGTAATTGAACCAAATAATTTTCACCACATATATAAATTACGCATTATTTGTTTATCTACACCCTAGAGAAAGAAGTAACATAATCTCATTGTGATGTGTCCAGGTTTCTGATGTGACATGGATAGTCCAATAATAGATGATAAACGCGTATGATCATAACTCTTGTTGCTATACGACGCTAACTACATCTTTCATATTTTATCCATAAAAAACATTATAGCATGGCCATCCTATATGCATTTACCAAAAGTAACATGGCATGTTTGGGGGACCAAAACATTCCCCTCATATTTATGCCCCAACTAACATTACACACATGTCGCAACGGGACGGCCCGATACTAAATTGTTCACGAACACTTACCGAACGTAAACAAAATCAAACGAACACAAACAATTGTTCATGAACATGACGAACACAAACGAATACAAATGATCACTTATTATTTTAGAATAAAAGAATTTTTATCACAAAATTTACCAAAAATAAATAAACACGTAACATAAAATATCTAAAAACACTTGACATAATTGTCATAAAAATATCTAACACAAAAATTAAGAACAAAATCGAACACATTAATGAACATAAACGAACACATTATCGAACGTTCACGAACGGACATTAATGAACATAAATGAACGTATTATCGAACGTTCACGAACATAAATGACCGAACACGGCTTGTGTTCATGTTCGTTCGTTTAACTAAACAAACAAAATTCTTTTGTTCATATTCGTTCATTTACTAAACGAACATAAACGAATTTCCCGCCAAACAGTTCACGAACTGTTCGCTGAACGTTCAGTTCTTTTGCAGCCCTAATAGTGATGCTTTCATCGAGAGTTCCAATGCCTCCAATGTAATGAATCAACACTGATGTACATTCATTCAGAGTAGGGCTAACGAGTACGAGTAGAAAATCCAATGAAAATGAAAGAAACAGAATATATATAAGGCTCGTTTGTGATACAAATACATCATACAAACAAACGATAGGGTGACAATATGTAAACGCGGACACAAATGCACCACGAGGTAAATCAATGACACACTAAGCTCCTTGTTTTCCTTTCGTCTTTAAGGATGTAGGATCCAGGTCCGGGTTATGGCTCTGCCCGAGTGGAGCAAGTTAGGCTTATGACTCGGGTCCGAATATAAACGCCGGATTTCCACAGAATATGACCGGGTCAAAGAACATGAAAATCATGGGTGGTTATCCCATGATTTGAGGAACGTGGGAATTAGCCCTTGAGAGGTTAAAACTTGGTTAACAGGTTTTTAACCTAGTTCCATAACTTGATTCTGAACAGGTTCAATTTGAAAACTCCAAACCATTTCCTAACGACCGGTTATTTTAGTTATTGTAACTGATTTCAACCGTATCAGTTTTTAACTAGTTCAGTTTCGGTTTGACTTCTCGGGTCGGGTGACCTTTAACGTAAGCCTATGAGACAAAAAGGTTGAAAAGGAAGCAGCCCATCCATGATCCATGTACAATCATGGCCCAGTCCATTTACGACTAAAGTAAACTGGGTCGGTTGTAGAGATGGGCAAACCGGTTTTGGGCCGTACTCGGACCCGGGTACAACCCGGGTCGGGCCCAACCGGGTTTTTTTGTACCTGGGTATTGGTGAACCCGGGTACGAACCCTGGTCGGGTTCACAATCATAAAAACCCTACCTGGTATACCCGGGTAGGGTCGGGTCGGGTATGAAACCGGATTCATACCGGGTTTAATTTATTTTTTTCCTTTTTTTTTCTTTTCTTGTGTGTGTGTCGAACACCGGGTCCTATCTTCTCTTTTTCTTATCTTGTCTTTTCTTTTTTTCATTTTTATTTTTCTTTTCCTATACCGGGTTCAAATCTTGGGCAGAAAAAGTTACACTTATAATATACAAATATTGAATACTTTTTATATAAAACATTTGAATGATAAAGAAATTTAAAAAGAACATGAAAGACATATAATAATAAAAAACAACTTAAAAATACATAAATGAATCAATAAAAAATAACAATATCGTCTAATTTTATTTTCTACAAGATGCTTGATCAAATGCTAATTCTTCATCGGATATGCCAGAAGATACTCCTTCTTCTACCTCTTCATCATGTACTTTAGCTTCGAGTGTAATTTCGTCTTTGAGGCTTGTTTGGTATTGTATACGATCCATTGCGTCTAAGTGATCCTTTATACAAATGCACATCTCCACTGCTTCCGGAGTTAGTCTTGTTCTCCGTAATGATATTACCCTGCCACTAAGAGAAAAAGCAGATTCCGAAGCTACCGTAGAAGCTTGGACGCTTAGTAAATCGCGGGCCATAGCAGAAAGAATAGGAAATTGAGATTCTTTTCCTTTCCACAAAGCCAAAATATCGAATGCACGATAATCTTCGGTAGTCATAGTGTAAAATAAAATCTGTTTCACTATATCTACCGAGCTCACTTGTTGGGGTGTTACCCCTTTGACGTTTAGCCGTCACATCCCGAACAACATTCAACATAGTCAAAATAGGGTCTTTAACCGAGGTACTAGCACTTGAGGTTGATCCGCTTGGCATGATTATGTTTACGTTAGGCCCATATCTATTTAAATAAAATTATAAATTGTTTTCAAACTTTCATTAAAATTTTCTTTTGCCTCGTTTGAAAAATTAGGGTTTTCGTCATGCATATCCAAATTGTCATTTATCTCATCTATCAAACATTCAACCCCCGCAACATTTAGAAACGGATTTAAAGCGGCGGCACACGTAAAAACGGGTGGTAACTCCTTAAAATATTTTTTAAACTTTTCTTTCATTGGTTCTATCATTTGATTAAACATATTATTTTTATTTTGAAAATTTTTAAAATTCAAAGACATAAAATATAATTTTTGAAGCACCGAATAACTAGTGGAATAATAAACTCCCGATAATTTTGTTGTTGAGTTTTTAAAAACCTCAAGAAACTCGGATAGACATTGAAGATTCTCCCAACCCGTATCCGGAAATGGGTCGGCTTCACCATTATCCGAAAGACTATTATGAAAAGCTTTCAAAGTGTCCTTTTGTTTTAAAGCACATTCAAACATGTGACAAGTCGAATTCCACCGAGTAGGTACATCTCAATTAGGACCTAAAAATCTAGATTCCGTATCCTTACAAAGTTGTTTATAATCTTGATATCTTCTTCTACTTTTTTTTTAAAAACGTCATGTAACATAAATCGAAAAGCTTTAGTTAAGTTATCAACAAATTGTCCGGATAGTCCGTCTTGCACTACTAAATTAATTATACGTGCAACACAACGTGTATGGAAAAAATCACCGTTTGCAATCGGAAGATATTTTAATTTTAATTTTTCAACTGCGGTTGTGTTGTTATAGGCGTTATCAAATGCAATTGAAAAAAGTTTATTTTGTAACTTAAAAAGTATTTATTACATTATCTAAAAAGTAAAACAAAAGTTCTCTGGTGTGTGGATACGAAAAAAGATCAAATGCAATCGTACGTTTCATCAATTGCCATGAATTGGGATCCACCCAATGAGCGGTGACGCAAAGGTACGATTCGAGTAAACCGTGTGGAGCCGACCAAACGTCACTAGTTAAGTTTACACCGGTATTTAAATTTTCAAATAATACAATTAAATCATTTTTTGCTTGTTTCCATAATTTTAAACAATAACGTCTAAGTGTAGTACGACTTACGTGGGTGTAACGAGGTTGAAGCGTTTCTCGAATTAAGTTGGTTAACCGAGGATTGTCGAAGTGACTAAAAGACAAAGCTTCTTGAATCACGAACTTTGCCATTCGATCTCGAACCGTATTAACATCGTAATTAAAGATTCCACCGTCTCCACCCAATTGTGTTTGTTGTGAATCCGGATTACTTTTCAACGACTTACAAAACTTTTTGCTAATGTGTTTGCTTAAAGTCGTGTTAGAATCTTTAGCAAGCAAAGCTCCACAAAACTTGCAACGAGCATTTATAGACCTGTCACTCAACTCAACCATATCCCAATTGCACCAAACATCCATGTTACGATTGTGTGCAAGAACACGAACGACGGTTGGAGAGTTTGACGAACCTTGTCCAACGGAAAATTGTGATTGAGCCATATCAAGATTGAAGAGAGTGAAAGTGTAAAACGAGATTAAACGAGAGTATTTTTTGCGTTTTTTGCTTATGTTTTTGCGTTTGAGACTTTAAACCATATCAACCCACACCTATTTATACTAACTTATAAGGCTAAAAGAGACAAAAAACGGTAACAAATCGGGGCTAACGGCTATATAGCCGTTATTAACGACTAGATTTAAAAAAAAAAACGGTCAAAACCGGGTCCAACCCAGGTTCAATGGGGTCGGGTCCGGGTCGGGTTCTACCAAAATCTAGAAAAATATATCCGGTTCCAACCCTACGGTTTTTTCCGGGTCCCAACCGGGTACACCCTATACCGGGTCGGGTACACCGGGTCGGGTCCGTACCCGGGTATTTTGCCCACCTCTAGTCGGTTGTAAACCAACCCAATCCGGCTGGGCCGATTTAAGACAACGAGTAGTCTAGCGTAAGACTGTATTTTGTTAATTATATAAAACGAAAATATATAAAACTTGTTTGTGATAATCTCTTAGATTAACTATTAAATAATTGTCAAACCAAAAATTAGATCTTGAAAAATACCGATCACCAATGTTAGTTATAATTGTAGAGGAGCGATAGTTAAAAGAAAGAGTTAATTACATGAAAGGTCCATGCGCTTACGCTTGTTTTCACTTTCGGTCCCTAGGTTAGAAAAATTACAAGGTCGGTTCACAGATTTAACAAAACGTAACACAGTTGGTCCCCAACTTGGGTTAACTTTTTTGTTAAACTTTTCTAAATGACCAAAACACCCTTGAATAAAAAAATAAGAAGAATACATATAACTAATATATTAATAAATAAGTGGTCCCACCCCAATCTCATCTTCAACCTAACTAAGCAGGTCATCATCGCCGGCCACCACTGCTCCCTCAGCATCGCCGGCCTGTACTTCCCCCTCACCACCGTCGGCCTGTACTACCCCCTCACCACCGCTGGCCTGTACTACCCCCCCGCCCACCACCGCAGCCTCCTCCTCTCCTTCCTCTCATCTTCTTCTCCATCTCCCCCGTTTGTAAAAGTTTTTTTATCCTCTCTGCCATCTATACCGCCATTGATGCCGACCACCACACGAAAAGTTCTTTCTTCCTCTATTGTGCAATTATTGTTTTGCTCTGTTTACCCGATTTTTAATTGCTAACACCTTCATTACAATGTTTCAAACCCCTACTCTATGAGATTAAAATGCAAGAGTAGGTGGGGGTGGCAGTGGAACATTTAGGTGGGTTTCAAGGTTGTAAAGAGTTTCAGATTGCTAGCCGCTCATCACGTTGTGTTCGCAGTGGTGAGAATTGGTGGCGGTGGGACTTTTAGGGTGGTGGTGGTGGATTGTTAAAGTTAAAAGGTATTAGGTTGAAGATGAAGAAGTGAGTGGGTCCCGCCTTCTTTAATTAAGTATTTTCATCATTAATTTTTTTAGTAGCTAGGGGTATTTTGGTCATTTTACAGGCATTTAACGGAAAAAGATAACGATCATCCAAGTTGGGGACCATTTGTGTTATGTTTTTGTTAAACCTGTGGACCGACCTTGTAACTTTCCAAACATGTGAACCGAAAGTGAAAACAGGTCTAAGCATAGAGACCTTTTATGTAATTAACTCTAAAAGAAACTAAACTACAGCTCCAGGTTCCAAACTATAGTTCCCAGGGCATAATTGCCAATAGTGTTGGCCCAAAATCTATAATTAACATAGTATGATTTTTAGTTGGGGCGTTTATGTATAATTAATCTTTTAACTAGAAAAAAATATGTGGTGAACCAGAATTATGATTATAAAAAACGAGAACCAAAACAACAAGACTGGTTGGGTAAGCTATACTAAGATGGTTTAGCCAACCAAAAGAGGTCTTTAATTGAAAATCTTTATGTTATACTTCTAAAATCAATAACGTAAAGGTAAGTTAAATAGAATTACATAAACAAACTTATTCCAAACAATAATCATACCCAGAGCGACTAAACCTAGTTTTTCAAATGAAAGCCATGAATGAATCATATAACATTTTAAACAGACCAAATCGATTGATTTTATTAGGTTAATTAGGTCGATTCCATCTGCTTACTAGCATTTTGGGTTTTTAAGGAATATATGGTTTTCATACGGTCCTTTACATGTAAAATTATCTGAGTATACAGATTTTATGATCTTTTAACCTGATACATCTAATGTTATTCTCGTTAAATTGATGAGTTCAAATCATACAACACATAACAATAATTAAATTTTAAAAATATAATTGACAAGGTGTGTATACTATGTTTAAAAGAAAAAGATAAAATAAACATCAACAATCACATTAAACTAAGAGGCTGTTTGGTATACTTTTAACGACCATTAAAATGTTACATCTTAATAGTTCATAACCCCTAAATGGTTAAGAGGTAACTCTAAGACTGAATATTTAAAAGGTATCGTTAAAATTTAACCTATTAACCATTCAACATTATGATTAGTTATTAATCATTCAAAAATTATAAACTATTAAAATATATATTTTTACTAATCATTAAAATGTTATCAAACAAATCTAAAAAAGTGAAAAAAAAAGTTTAACCATTGTATAAGACTTCACATTTTTAAAAAACTAATCATTAATAACTCAATATTTCAACCAAAGAAAACCAATATCCGGCACGCAACTCAATATACAATCTCTGAATCTCAAACCGTTTACCCATAAACCAATCTTTCTACCAAAGAAACCACCATCCAATCACCACCACCACCACCGCCGCCGCCGCCGCCGCCGCCGCCACCATGGATTCCGATCAATCCCACCTCTCATCTCCCCCAACTAAACCAAAATCAACCCCCAGCAACCACAATCGCGACTTTCTCCTTCACCTCGAATCATACCTCTCCAAACGCGACGGCGTCGATAAACTCCTCAAGATCTCCCGTTACGCCACCAAGATCATCCTCTCCGCCGACGCCATCCCCACCGTCCACCCCTCCACCACCGCCTCAAGACCTTCGAATCCAACGTCGGCCTCAGCCGCAAAGCCTTCCGCCTCGGCAAATTCATCCAAGACGTCAACTCACTCCGATCAGCAAAAATCAACTCCAAACAAGACGTTATTCTCTCAATCGCCGCATACGGCGGCGAGGGGCTGTATTATTTCGTCGAGCAGTTTGTTTGGTTGGCGAAATCAGGGCTGATTGACAGCAAACACTCGCGAATTTTGCAGCGAATTAGCGCGTGGGCTGAGTTAATCGGCTATGTTGGGAGCATTAGTTTGAAGATTGGGGATTTGAAGGGGCTTTTGAAGGATGAAGCTTGTGTACTATCGAGTATTGAAATTGGAGTTATGAGAGGGGATTGTGTTGACATTGAAGAGGTGAAGTTGAAGAAACTGAGGGAGAAGATGATGATGAAGAAGCTGTCGTTGGTGCAAGATGTAGCTGATGGGTTGATGGCGGTGGCGGATATTCGCGACGGAAAGGGGCGGCTGTCGGAGCCGTTGCTATTGGCGTCTGCCGGAATGTTGTCGGCGATTATTAGTACGCATAAGAATTGGGTGTCTTGTTGATGATGATGATGGTGATTATTGATGGGAATAATGGGGGCTATGAAGTTTTGGAATCTGATTGATTGTTGAGTCATTTGTCTGAGTGTATATCAGTCCCTATAAGTATGGGGGATCTTTTTCTTGTTACAAAGTGGCCAGATTATACCTGAGAATATCAAAGAATCTTTGATGTTTGTTAATGTTTTTGCATACTAATTCAACTTTAAAGTAGATAATTAGAGAAGGATTGATCTGTCATGTCATCGTTTTGATCCTGTTATGTCCGTTGTTTGGACGATACTTTGTCTGGCCCCTAAGGTTGTTTATGACGAGCATACGAAAACTTGTAATGATATTGTTGACGCCCCGACCCGCTTAACCACTTCTGACACCCTGCCCACCACAGCTAAAATATTGTCCTATTTCTTTCTAATGTGTCGTGTCATATCGTGTCGTGTCTTTTTAAGGTTGACGTTTGATTGTGTGCCCAATATATGTATCAAGAATTTTGTGAAACAAGGTGGTGAAGGAATGTTATCCACATTATAACGGTATGTAAAAACCACTGAACCATCAATCTAAGTAGTTAACTGTAGTTATTGTGGGAGCAAAAAGAAAGTAAAGTTCGTTAGAAATAAAATAAAATAGAAATTCTAAGTGTTTTGTGGGAGCAAATTGAAAATATATAACGCTAACGTTACCCGATCCATGAACGATGAATCATCCGATGGATGGCACTTACGAACAAACAAACACAATCTCAACTCTTCTCTCACACATTACACACACACAACCCTAATCAACCACCATCAATCTTCCATCACACATGGATTCAGAGCTCGATGGCATGTCATCAGAGCCCCTATCCCCACGCATTGAATCCAATCTCCAACATCATCCCACAAACGATGATCGCCCCACCACCTCCGACGACAAATCCGTCGCCTCCACGTCACAATCAGACATCCAAGAGCTCGAGAGGAAATACGCTGCGTTTGTGCGACATGATCTGTATGGCACGATGGGACGAGGTGAGTTACATTGGACCCAGAAGGTACTGGTGGGCATTGCGCTAATGACGTTGTTTCCGTTGCGTGTGGTGTTGGCGACGGTGGTTGTGTTGCTGTATTACTTGGTTTGTCGGGGGTGTACGCTGTTTTCGGCGCTGAATCGGGATGATGAGCAGGAGGATTACGCACACATGGCAGGTGGAGGAGAAAGATTATCTTTTGGTTTGGTAGAGTTCTTTCGAGGACGTTGCTTTTTGTTTTCGGGTTTTATTGGATTAAGGAGACTTACAGGAATCCGGATATTGACAGAAAATTCAACAATATATATGAGGTAGCTTTTTCGTAAATTGGATTTTAGTAATCCAAAGTATTCGCTATTGACCGATAATATTAGCAGTTTGATCAATGACACTGCTTACTTTCACCGATCCTAGTAGCATAATCATCATATATTAACACTCGGTTTACGCTTAATTTCCACTTAATTTGATCATTATACTACTCTAATTGCATTGGCAATGAAGCCGAAAGTTAGGAGTGTCATTTGCCAAGATTAAACAAGTGTGAAAGTTCTAGTTGCGAATACTGATATTTTGAAGAAATGTGTCAGAAGATGACATGATCTTGCTTAGTACCGAAAGATCGTATTTTGCCATCTTGGTTGTATAAAAAAGTTACTTGTGTGAATCTTTGTTATTTCTTTATCCTGATAAGCTTTCTATAGTTGTGAAATAATAAGTATTTGACTACCTTGGTTCCTAATAATGGTCAGTTGGATGCCATTGAGAAATCTGAGGAAATTGAAAGGCCTGGAGCAATTATATCAAATCATGTTTCACATCTGGATATATTATACCACATGTCTTCTTCATTCCCAAGCTTTGTTGCCAAGGTTTGTCTATTGTTTGTAATATAAAAGTTAATATTATATTTGTATGTTTGGTCATATGACTGACATGATGAAGTTTATGTTATGATGTCATTGTTGAAGAGATCAGTGAGCAAACTTCCTCTTATTGGCCTTATCAGGTTGGTTGAAGTTTCAAAATACTCTTTATGTTTTATATATAACTTTAGACCGTCTTTTCTGAGGATTTCTATTTCCATATGAGAGTACACTTTTTTTCCGGTTAATGGTTCATGTACTATTCCACCTGAAGTCGTCTCTTAGTTTTCAATTATTTATTTGGATATTGCACTGCATTTGCATATTGTGTTTTCCAGCAAGTGCCTCGGGTGTATATATGTTCAGCGGGAGTCAAAATCATCAGATTTCAAGGGTGTTTCAGGTACTATTTGTGCACTATGTGATAGTTATGGTTGATTGTATTTATATATAAGTGAAATTTTGAATGTTGTTTTGATGCATTCATATATTATCAGCAGTAGCCATCAAATCTCATTTTGATTATTTAACTACACTTATTGTAGTTTGATTTCTTCTCTTTGGTAATTTAGTGAGCAATAAAAATATCCTCTCTTTCTCATGGCATAATAAACCCTTGTATATACATGACTTAACAAAATGCATGTTTCTTTAACATTCATAGCATTTTGAATTTCTTGCTTGCAGGTGTTGTGAATGATAGAATCAATGAATCTCTTCAGGATAAGTCAGCACCCATGGTGATGCTTTTTCCAGGTAGTTGTCTTGCTTTTGCCCTTGCCCTTGAAATTTTTTTATCGTTTACTTACTTTCATGTTTTTAATTTTCTTTTAAACATCTTTATACAGAAGGGACAACTACAAATGGGGATTATATTCTTCCATTTAAAACTGGTGCATTTTTGTCAAAAGCTCCTGTTCTTCCTGTTATCTTGAAATATCCATATCAGAGATTCAGCCCAGCATGGGATACCATATCTGGGGTGAGTGTCAATAAAAACAATCAATAATATTATTCTTGTTTTGATAAATTAATCCTACAGAAGATAAAATCTAAAAGGAACTAAAAGATTTGTATGTATGCGCATAATATGTGCCTTAGTTTAATCTATATTCCACTTGCAGAGACGTCATGTGATTTTGTTGCTGTGTCAATTTGTAAATAGTATAACAGTAACAAGGTTACCACTTTATTACCCTTCACAAGAAGAAAAGGAAGATCCAAAACTTTATGCAGAAAATGTTCGGAGATTGATGGCTCGTGAGGTATGCTCATATCTTCATCTCATTCAATTCTTACTAAATATTAAGATTTGCCCATTTGTTATTTAGTTAACTTCTGTATTCATATGTTCATATTAGTTGTTATCTACTGTAAGTCTCCTTCACACAAAGAAGATAGCTACTTTTCAAACACTAAAATTCAAATTTATGTACATGTTATGACCTAATTACCAACATGTTATCTGTTTTAGCACTTGGTAAACCTTTTGTAGTTACCTAATATGGCAATAATTCTTAAAAGTTGTAATATCTTTCATTTAGGCATGTCCAGTGAAAACAAATTTCGTTTTTGGGACAAATTTTTAAATGAAGATGAAGGATCCAGTCCTTGTCATCGTTAGAATATTGTTGCTATTAAATACTGGTGCATAATATTCCCTTGTTTTTGTCATCATTGAAGGTTATTCTAGAAAAATTTTAATGGGTATTTTTGTTTAATAATTATGTGTCTAGCTAAATGAAACCGAAGGTCCTTTCACCTTCATAGGCAATAACTCTTTGTTTTGGAAGAGGTGATATTCATCTCATTAGGGATGTGGACAGTTCTGTTAGACAGGTTTAGCCCACAAAATGTCAACCGGATCCTGGTTTGACAATTTAGCAAACCAAATTGGCCAAATCTTTTGATTTGGTCAGAGTAGCCAAATCAACAAAAACTGGTTTGATACGGTTGGTTTGTGATCGATTATGACATTATTTGTTATTATGATATATTTACTTTCAAATTTCAATATAAAAACATCTAGCCATTCATGTCCCAGAACACATCATAGTCATTCATGTTCATACTTCATATATGATCCTACTAGGACTGATAAAAGAATACATTAACCAATAACCATGGGTGTCTGCAATTCCTTAATCTCTACTCACCATAAACGAGAAACACTTTAATGGAAATATGATTGTACAGTATGACGACTTAAATGTCTGGTCTTATAGCTTTAGTTTTGGGTCATGGTTTTGAACAAAAGAACTAAAGAAGAACAAAGGAATATGAAAATAAATGATAAGGGACCAATCATTGTCTTTAAATACAATCAAGTATATTTAACCAATTACAATACATATCTATTACTGTTTTTAAAGAAAGTTGATAGTTTTATTTGGTGATGTGTGCAGGGGGACTTAAAAATGTCTGATATTGGGTTGCCTGAAAAACGAATATATCATGCAGCCATCCACGGTACGCCAACTATTTTGCATCAGAAAGCAGATTGATAGGTTTTTTGATGGCCAGCCTCTCATAAGGATATGCAGTTGTCAAACTAAATATCAGATTATTTTTTTTTAATTTTTTGTCATAAAATGGTATCAGGACTATCATCATTGTCGTCGTCTGAAGTATTCTCTTTTATGTTTATGCAGGTTTGTTTTCTCAAAGATAAACTAAGAAGCGTTGTGTTACATGTATACCCATTCATTATTCTTTTAGCCTGAAAGAAATTGAGAAAAGGGAAATCAGTATGGTTTTATATTCTTTGAAAATGAGTGTTGAATGGAAGCAGAGTCGTGAGATTTGAGGAACTGGTGCATTGTTGAACACGTTGATCCCATTTCTGCTTTTTAACAAGAGTTGGTTTTTCAGACATGAACAATATTGTCAGTAGATAACTTGCTTATGTTTAGAATTTTGTTAGTATTTTGTTCTGTAGCCTCTAATGACAATGACATATTGTAACAAGTTTCTGTTAGTGTTTGTCTTCTTTCTTGGTCTTTTACTTATGTTTTCTAGGAGGGTTCCATGTATTGAAAGGAAATTGTTATCAATGGTATTGTCGATCAATAGTGGTAAGCAAGATAAGCACCAATTTGGTTTATCAACAAAATGTTTAATCAGCAGTCGTTGAGTAGTATCAACGGATGAAAGATCATTAGGGATTCTGTCGAGATCTCTGCACTATGATGACTGCAATAGGTTATAATCATCAATTGTTGTACTCTTTTACAAAGAGTAATAACGTTTCATCTCTTAACCATTGTGATGATTCAACCTTTACGTAAAAGGATTTATTTAATTTAAATATAAATTTTAGAATTTCATGTAACATAGTATTTATTCTAGTTCTTGCATAACTTTCTGAGATGTTGTAAGCCGTTGTATGTTGTAGGCTACAAAATGGCATTGGCAGCCGTATGTCATAGGCGAAAGGCGACACTACGTGTAGGCATCGATATGCAGTGGAGAGAGTATGTGTTGTAGAGAGATTAAACCAATCTACACCGAAGATTATGAACTCGAAGCAATCGATAACACTACAAACAACTCAAGAATGCAATTGATTTCACTATGATTCTTATGAGTGATTACAAAAAAAACAAGAACTCTGACTTATTGAAAGTCAAAGAAGACAACAAACTCACCCGCCTATTAACGAACTATTAATAGTTGGACTATTACACATTTTACACCCTACAAATACAAAGTTAACAGAATTGGTCCCCGTACTATCTACACTACATTCTCCACCTTAGTACATGACCAATTCCTAGCCCACATCTAACATCTCCAAGCACCTGGTAAATTTAGATCCAGGAACCACCTTGGTTAATGCAACAGCTGCATTATCCTCTGTATCAACATGAGCAACTCTAACCTCCTTAGACTGAATGACCTCTCGAATAAAATGTAATCTAACATTGATATGCTTAGTTCGTTCATGATATACTTGATTCTTTGACAAACTCACTGCACCTTGATTGTCACAGAGAACCAAAGTATCAATCAACTCAACTCCCAATTCAGTTATAAAACCCTTCAACCAAAGAGATTCCTTTACAGCCTCAGTAAGTGCTATATATTCAGCCTCAGTAGTTGACAAAGCAACCACATGCTGAAGAGAAGACTTCCAACTCACAACACCACCAAACACCTTAAAAAATATCCAGTGGTAGATCTGCCTTTATCAAAATCCTTGGCAAAATCAGCATCAACATAACCAAGAATACTAGGCTTTGAATCTTAACACTTACCAAAGATTAATCCCACATTCCTTGTACCTTTTAGATACCTCAAAATCCACTTCACTGCCTCCTAATGAAGTTTACTTGGATTTGACAAATACTTGCTAACAATGCTTACATCACATGCAATATCTAGCCTGGTACAAACCATTAAGTACATTAAGCTACCAACAGCATTAGCATAGTGTCACGACCTGCCTAAAATCAAGTCATGTATCTCGGATTCCGGAAGTTTCCGGAAACATACGGAGGCATATAGGGCTGTCCGGAAGTCTCCGGAACAGCCTAAAACGTGTTGGACCTTGAAGGAACACAAGTGGGTATCCAAAACAGCCTTGAATCATCAAGAATGATCAAGATATTCACTAGGAAATATCTAGGAGTTGGGTTGTCAAGAAAGGTCTAGAATGGCCTTCCAAGATCTATGAAAATATCATGTAAATATTGTAGTATTAGAAAACTCTAGATCAAGAATGATCTAGATACATGAGACTAGTATAAATAGGTGATGAACTCCTCATTTGTAATCACCCAAAAATCCATACAAGTCTAGTGTAAAGCACTTGTAAAGCACACTTGTAAACTACCTTGTAAGCAATACAAAGTCATTTGTATTACGAGCTTACAAATGCTTCCGCATCGTAACTTTAATTGTTACTTCGTTTGGGTCACAAAGGCTGACTTAGAAGGATTCTAAGTGCCGCACGAGAGTTGGAAAATCACTCCGTGACAAGTGGTATCAGAGCCACGTTGGTTCATTTGGGATGGCAACCGAAGCAAGCAAACTTGCAGCTGCCGAAGATAAGCAAGGTCGAGACGAATCCCAAAAGGGATCAAAGAAAGAACGAGGTATGTCCAAGGACCGTACCTTAGAAAAACGAGTTAATGACATGGAGACAGGCCTTGTTGAAGTGGGTTCACAAGTTGACCTGTGTCTCCAACGATTAGACGCATTAGAAGAAGACTTCAATGAGCTCCGAGAAGGACTCAAGGCTGCTATGGAATTACTTCGAGATGAAGTAAAGCTGATGATCAAAGATGCTACGACTAAGCTGCGAAAAGAGATGGATAATCTATCTAATGACATGCATCGCAGCTTACTTGGCATGGAAGCCAAAATAAACGATTGCAACAAAGCCATGGTCACGACCGGAGAGAATGTTGTGAACCTGACACCGAGAGTTGAAATTCCCAAACCATCTCCGTTTATGGGCAAACGAGAAGCTCGAGCGGTTGATGACTTTATCTGGGAAATGGAGCAGTACCTAGGAGGGGTACAAGTCTTCGATGACGCCACTAAAATAAAGACATCAACGATGTATTTGAAAGATACAGCAGCGCTGTGGTGGAGACGTCGAAGCTTGGATATCGAACGAGGTACGTGTACAATCAAAACTTGGGCTGAATTTGTTCAAGAACTCAGACGACAATTTTATCCGGTAAATGCTGAACACGAAGCGAGAAGTCGACTTCGTAAGCTCAAACAAACCGGGACCATCAAGGACTATGTCAAAGAGTTTACAACACTTGTCCTTGAGATCCCGGACTTATCGGATAAAGACTCCCTCGTCTACTTCCTCGATGGTCTGCAATCATGGGCCAAGATAGAACTTTAGCGAAGAAATGTTCAAGATCTTGCTTCAGCAATTGCAATAGCTGAAAGCTTGATCGATCTTAAAGAAAAACGACCATATAGGCACATGAATGAGGAATGTGATGAGGAGAAAGGTGGGGGAGTTAAGCCCAATTATGATCGGAGGGTGGAACCAAGGAAACCACCACGATACGACAACGAAAAGCGCACTCCAAAATCTTGCTTCATATGCGATGGACCGCATAATGCTTGGGACTGCCCGAAAAAACAAAGTTTACAAGCCATGGTGGTGAGGAATGATGATGCATCCCACGAAGACAAGGAGGTTCGTCTCGGGGCAATGCAACTACAAGTTCTAAACGCGTTAACAACACATGAAGGGAAGCCGTTAAAGTTGGCTAAGTCGCGCCCCACAGAGAGACAGGGCAACATCACGAACACGGAGACAAAAGGACTTCGGTTTGTGAACATAGAAGTGAATGGACGACTTGCAAAGGCACTGGTCGATACCGGAGCAAGTCATAACTTTATCACACGTGAAGAAGCTAAAAGACTTGGTTTAAGAATCTCCACACGTGACGGATTTCTTAAAAACGCCAATGGTGACACAAAACCGATCGAAGGAATGTCATGGGCTGTCAAGAATAAGATCGGGACATGGCAAGGTAAGCTCGATTTCTCGATAGCACCATTGGGCGATTACAAGATCGTGCTCGGGATGGACTTTTTCAGAAAAGCAAAAGCCGTTCCAGCAACTTTTCTGAACACCTTGTACATCGTCAAGGGCGATCAAGTGCACACTGCAATGCTGGAGTCAAGCACCAGCCACAAAGGGAAAATGTTATCCGTCTTGCAACTCGCAAGAACAAGCCGGGGGAAACCCAAGAAACACGACGAGGACGTCGTGGGTTTAGGTGGGGGAGAATGTCACGACCTGCCTAAAATCAAGTCATGTATCTCGGATTCCGGAAGTTTCCGGAAACATACGGAGGCATATAGGGCTGTCCGGAAGTCTCCGGGACAGCCTAAAACGTGTTGGACCTTGAAGGAACACAAGTGGGTATCCAAAACAGCCTTGAATCATCAAGAATGATCAAGATATTCACTAGGAAATATCTAGGAGTTGGGTTGTCAAGAAAGGTCTAGAATGGCCTTCCAAGATCTATGAAATATCATGTAAATATTGTAGTATTAGAAAACTCTAGATCAAGAATGATCTAGATACATGAGACTAGTATAAATAGGTGATGAACTCCTCATTTGTAATCACCCAAAAATCCATACAAGTCTAGTGTAAAGCACTTGTAAAGCACACTTGTAAACTACCTTGTAAGCAATACCAAGTCATTTGTATTACGAGCTTACAAACGCTTCCGCATCGTAACTTTAATTGTTACTTCGTTTGGGTCACAAAGGCTGAACTTAGAAGGATTCTAAGTGTCGCACGAGAGTTGGAAAATCACTCCGTGATAATAGGGTACCTTCTGCATCCTTTTAGTATCTTCCTTTTGAGTAGGAGAATCCTTTGATGAGAGCTTAAAGTGTTGACCCAAAGGTGTCTGCACACATTTGCTACCATGCATTGAGTATTGAGCTAACACTTTATCTATGTATGCAGTTTGAGTCAAGAATAACCTCTGATTAACCAAGACCCTTGAAATCTCCATACCCAAAATCTTCTTTGCTTTCCTCAGATTTTCATTTCAAATTCCTTATGCAACAGCTCTTTTGTTAACTCTATTTCAGACTGATCCTTACAACACACTAACATGTCATCAATATAGAGTAACAAATAAACATACTCATTAGGCTTGTAGCTCTTGAAATACACACAACTATCATAGCTACTCCTATGAAATTGCTGACTCAATATATAATCATCAAATCTTTTATACCAACACCTGGGAGATTGCTTTAACCCATAGAGAGACCTTTTAAGTAAACACACTTTGTCTTTTTCTCCTGGTTTTACAAACCCAGCTGGCTGTTTCATATAGATCTCTTCATCTAGAGTACCATGTAGGAAAGTTGTTTTAACATGAAGTTGTTCAAGCTTCATGTTATTAGCAGCTACCATAGACATGATTACTCTAATAGAAGAGTGTTTTACCACAGGGGAGAAAACCTCATTGTAATCAATGCCTTCTCTCTGTGTAAAACCCTAGCCACCAACCTGGCTTCAAACCTTGGTGGATCAGCCTTAGTTAATCCCTCTTTCAACTTATACAACCACTTGCAGTCAACTAATTTCTGCCCTGCTGGTTTATCCACCAAAACCCATGTGTTATTCTTTCTCAAAGAATTCATCTCATCTATCATAGCACTCATCCATTTGTCTCTATCCATTGACTCAACAGCCTCACCATATGACAATGGTTCCATTACACACTCTTCTGCAGCTACATTGAACACAAATACAGATATATCTTCATTAGTTCTATATCTAGCAGGCATCACAGGCTTCCTTCTGGCTCTATCTCTAGCCAATCTATATTCATCTAATGAATGTGAAGAGTGAGAACCCTGCTGTGAGCTTTCCCCTACTTCAAAAGTGCCTTTGGAAGTAACTTTAATACCTTCGAAAGTAGCTTGAGTACCTTCGGAAGATTTAGAAATGCCTTCGGAAGATTTGGAAATGCCTTCGGAAGCTTGAGGCTCCACCTCAATTTGAACATCATCTACCAGTTCCTCCTGTCCTTTCTTCTTATCAAACAGATCTTTATAAACTATCTCTTCCCTGAAGACTACATCACTGCTGATTATTACTCCCTCAGGGTAGCCCAGCAATACACATCTTTGAGCTCTAGGATCAAGTTTGTCTTTCTTAATATGAGCATAGACTAAAGAACCAAATACCCTTAGATGACTGCAATTAGGTTTAACACCAGTCCATACCTCCATAGGAGTCTTCATATTTATAACTGATGAAGGAGACCTGTTAACAAGATAGGCTGCAGTTGTCACCACCTCTGCCCAAAAGGACTTTGGCATTCCTGAGTCAGACAACATGCACCTGACCTTGTTAAGCAAGGTCCTATTCATTCTCTCAGCTAATCCATTTTGCTGAGGGGTGTGTGGCACTGTCAAATGCCTACTAATGCCATGTTCTTTACAAAACTGATTGAACAAATAAGTGCAAAACTCCATACCATTGTCAGTTCTTAGTTTCTTAACCCTTTTACTTGTCTGTGTTTCAACCAGCTGCTTCCACTCTTTAAACCTTAAGAATGCTTCATCCTTATGCTTAAGGATATATACCCAAACCCTTCTTTATCTATCATCAATGATAGATAATAAGTATCTTCCTCCACTAAGGGAGTTAGTTCTAGCAGGGCCCCATAAGTCTGCATGAATGTATTCAAAAAATCTCGTCTCATGAACTCCCCTGCCAAACTTGACCCTAGTTGACTTGCCCAACACACAATGCTCACAGAATCCCACATCACAACCACTAACTCTTGTGATGACTTGTTGCTTCCTCAGTTCTGTCAATCCCTGATCACTTATGTAGCCCATTCTTTTGTGCCACAAAGCTGCAGTGTTCATTCTATTGACATCAGCAACTGATGCAGCATCACATATGACAGTACCATCAAGAACATATATGTTATTCTCCTTTCTTGAGCCTGACAACATAACTAATAACCCTTTTATTACTTTAACCTTCCCATTCTTAAGACTTACATTGCAGCCTTGGCTTTCAAGGGTACCCAGTGAGATGAGGTTCCTCTTGAGTTCAGGTATGTACCTAACCTGATCAAGAGTGAACTCCACTCCACTCTCCAGCCTGAGTGTGATAGAACCAATGCCTTTGATCATACATGGTCTGTCATCACCTAGTTGTACAGTTCCTAACTCCATCATCTCTAATTCTGAGAAGAATTCCCTTCTTGGGGTCATATGATAGGAGCAGCCAGAGTCCATGATCCAATCTTGATCTATCTGACCTCTAGACACCATCAGGACATCCGTACTATCATAACCATCAATGCTACTATCAACAGACATACTGCCTTGAGTTTTATGTTGTTGAAGGTTGGCTTGTTTCTTTCGTTTATCTGGGCATTCTCTTTTAAGATGTTTATCAGAATTACAGATATAACATCTCCTCTTGAATTTGGACTTCGATCTTGAAGTTGACCTGACTTTCGAAGTTCTAGATTCAGGTCTTCCCTTCACGAATAAGATATCAAAGTGCTCATACGTTTGTGGCAATGAAGCCAAGAAGATGATTGCTTGATCTTCATCTTCTAATTCAACATCAATGTTCTCAAGATCAATCACCAACTTATTAAATTCACCCACATGATCCTCAATTGACTTACCAGCAGCCAATTGAAACGCATAGAGCCTTTTCTTGAGATACAGCCGATTAGCTAGAGACTTTGTCATGTACAGCCCTTCAAGCTTTGACCATACCCCACTGGCTGACGTCTCTTTTGATACCTTCCTGAGAACTCTATCTCTGAGACTCAGAATAATGGCACTGTGAGCCTTTTCCAAGATATCCTTCTTTTCTTTTTCTGATAGAGTCGCTGGCAAGCTATTTTCTCCTTTCAGATCATCAACAACGCCCTGATGTACCAATAGCGCTCGCATCTTCACTCTCCATAGCCCAAAATCATTCTTGCCATCGAATTTTTCGATTTCGAACTTCGTTGATCCCATTCTTCAATCGAATTTCACTTCGACACTTAAATGTTCAACCCTCGAGCCGAACCAGGCTCTGATACCAATTGTAAAGAGATTAAACCAATCTACACCGAAGATTATGAACTCGAAGCAATCGATTACACAACAATCAACTCAAGAATGCAATTGATTTCACTATGATTCTTATGAATGATTACAAAGAAGAACAAGAACTCTGACTTATTGAAAGTCAAAGAAGACAACTAACTCACCCGCCTATTAACGAACTATTAATAGTTGGACTATTACACATTCTACACCCTACAAATACAAAGTTAACAGAATTGGTCCCCATACTATCTACACTACATGTGGTATACGACATATGCACTAGGATGTCAGTTTCAAAGGTTTTAGAGATATACCAGTAACTTTGATTTGATGGTGCACAAATCACTTTGTGCGCATAATTATCCAACAAACAAGATTCAATCAACGAAAACTTCCATTAGTTTACACTTTTAGCTGTGTAGCACCGGCGTTCTGGATCGCCTCAACTCCCAAGGCCGTAAGCACCCCTTCAATGGAGATTGTAGAAGCAAAGACGAAACTGACAATTGCCTCTGCCTTGAAGACAAGAAGCTAAAGCTATTACTTCTAAGCTTTTGCTTCTCGTTTTCATATGGTATGAAATTAGGATCATGTCGCACAACTGAAACTCTAAGTGCTTCTGGTAAAACACAGCTAAATATCGAACCTATAACATAAAACATCCATCAGTTATCAACTTATCTCTCATTGCGGTTGTTATAACTTATAATAACTAGCATCAACATGCAAGAATGTTACCGAGTTTAGCAAGTCGGTTAACCCATCCTGGGATTCGCTTCCCTGTTAAATGGTAACAAATGTCGTTGCAGAAATGGTTGCAGTTTTTGACAATGAGGTGATATGTGTCGCCGTAGTAGTTAGCAGCATGATGCTCCATGAAATCGCGGACCTGGACTGGGTCCAAACATGTAGTCCCGATTAGTATAGACCTCCTAAACTTAAACCCTGGGCATTGGCGAGGCTCGACCTCAAAGACACCGCTACTCGGGTAGTCATGAGCTCCAAATGCATATTCTACACCATGAACTGTCAATTAAAAGTATAGTTATTCATTAATTTGAGTTGTTATACTTGTGTGGTAAATTTATACAAAAATTAAGGAGCATTGTTACTTACCTTCTACACCAGAATGAAAGATGCCAACACCGGCCCAATAAGCATAGCCATTCATGGGTGTTAAGTCATAGACGTTGAGATAAACTGGTGAATTTCCTGGCCCGTATCCGGATTTAACTTTTGGAAATAAACAAAAACAACCCGATGATGATTTTCCTTTTGAATTAAAGGGCGTTACAGGTGTTAATCCCTTCTTTGTTGAGAATTTCATGTTGCTCCAATGTTAGTCAGTCAGCACACGTCATCCTACAAAATCATAAAGGTATAAAATATCAATATTATAACCCACTGTAAAAATGATAATACCTAAATGTCGTATCCATTGACTTGAACTTTTTTTTTTCTTGAACCACTTTGGTACTTTATTTGAACCAACCACAAAAAGGCGGTGCTTATCTTGATTTGTATATGTTTTAACCCGAATCAAAGTAATAATTTTTAAATGTCTCTGGATTTTTATTTTTATTTTCAAAACTTTCTCAACATGATGGTTCTTTGACAAGACCTTTTTTGCCGACTTAATCACATAGTTCACATGCAGTGTCTACACATGTCCACAACTAGAGACCATCTTGATTTTTAATATTATCATATATAACATAATAATATCCAATCATAGCAATTCCTAATTTTCTTGAAAAATACATCAGAACCTTATCCTGCCGCGCATTTGAACTGCTAATCACAACACTTAACCACCACCGTTATGCCCGCTTAAAATCATAGATAGACAAATAAGTTAATATTATAGAATTTCTGGTATACAACAAGGTCCCGTTTTCCATACAATAAGCATAAAACAGTGGTTGTTTAGCAAACTACAAAAGGATAAAAACAAATCAACCCAACATTACTCAACAACTTGTTAAATATATTAGAAAAAACCACAGCGGAAATAAGGCGAAGAACACACAAATAACTATCTCAAAACTACATCTTCCCCAACCACCATTCACAGTGCTTGTGAATGCCAGAGAGAAGACGAAATGTGATTACATACATACATACATACAGTAACAGATAATCATCAAGCCAGAGCCAAATAAGCCACATCTCGAAAACTGTTTCGACGAACAAATTCAACTCCGAAATTCAGAGTTTTAGGTTTAAAACTGTTACGATTGAGACAAATTGACCGTAAGATAACCTAAATTTGTTGAGATCTAGAAAATAGGGTTGAATTGAAGTCTGAAGATGAAAACAACTAAGAAATTTGCTAGATCAAGCATTCGACATAACAAACAGATCAAGCAAATCAATCAAACTAACAGAAGAAATCCTGCAACTGACAAATCATAACCACGAACAAAGAAACAAACTACGTAACCGTATTTGTAACAGAAATTCAGCAACTAAAAATCAAAACAACTTTCGAGAAGAATCAAAACAGTAAGAGCTCAAACTTACAGAGCAACAGCAATAGCAAGAGCGAAGATCAAGTGAAATTATTTATGAATTGGTTTATCAGGTGAAGGATTTGAGGAAATTTGCAGAAAGTTGCAAACAAGTGGGCGTGTGAGAGAGAAAGAGAGAGGGGGGGTAAAGACAGCCTAACCTCTCATCAACCATGGAAAACGGACGCTTGTAAGCTGGTCCACTTATAAACCTTGTTTTCAATCTTCTTCATTTATGTTTTAGTTTTGACACCACTTATTATCTTGATAACGCCAGAATGATGTAAAGTATCTCTTCCACACATATTATATTTTATATTATATAATTATAAAGTAGTTTAATGTTTAAACTATCTCTTTCGTAAAATAAACGGCATTTTATGTGGCTGTATGTAAAATGATTTCTCATCTTTAAGGGTGATATCAAGTTTAAGAGCCTGTTTGATATCTTTTTAGGGATTATTAATATGTTATTTTTTAATGGTTCGTAACTTTTTAATGATTAAGATGTAATTTTAAGTCTGAATTATTAAAAGGTAACATGATTAAAAAAATATAATATAATTTAGCTTTCTTTTACTAACAAACACGCATTTTGTGTGCATGATTTGGATCTATTACTTTAAGAGTAAAATCTTGAAATCATCACATTTAAAATTTTTACTCTTAAACACCACAATATCTTGTACTTGTAAAAATTTTTAACACACAACATTTGTGAAGTGTAATCACCAATGATATCGGCTACAACACCGTGGGCTAGTGGCATTTAATGAACTTTTTTCTTCAATTTTAGGTCAAACTTGTAAAAGTTAGTTACTAAATAATAACTAGGTTTCATATATTTTATGTTAGCTTTGATACTCAAAACTTTTTTATTATGTATTACTTTTCTTGTTTAGTACATAAAGATGTTATTTTTATTTAAATCAATAGACCATATGTGTAATTAACATTTAGAATAAAAACTTCTTTACGTATTTGGTATTATTGATTAACTATGTATACAAATAGAATAAGATGTAAAATTAAAAAGAAATCTAACTTAATCATATTTTATAACAATACTAAATGTTATTATTATAATAAACTCTAGTTAATATCTCTAATACAATAAATCCATATAAACAAACGTTTTGTTTGAATCACAATACAAATTTATAAATATTTATGTATTAGTTGCCCTTGTTTAAAAAAAGTTGATGAACTAATTACTATCAATAAGGTTTCTGATATGTTAAAGGATAGCAAATCATGTGTCGAATTCAAAGTTACACTGTCACTTTTTGACGAGAATAGTAACTATCATGCTTCATTCATTTTGTCTTTAAGAAATAGACGGTGGAAACAAACAACTTCAATGTTTTTATCATAATAACTCAAATGGAAATTTATAAATTATAATTATAAACTTGACCAATTGACTTGAAGAATAATGAGGTATCCGGATTTTAAACGTTTGAAAAATAGATTAATAGAGAGACAGCTAAGAAAAGTTAAAAGCAAAAGTGTAAGTGTGTGTGTGAAGAATTAAAAATTTGAGACACGAGGTACATATTTGCGAGGTATATATTTGTCCTGTTCACTTTTGACCCTTCTTCATGCTCACTTTTTCCGGAAACAAGACAAATTAATGATATTCATTTTTTTAAATAGACCTGAAGAAAAAATATTAGTAATATTCAATTAAGTTGGAGTTTGAACCAGAATTTTTAAAATTAAATTATGAACTTCGATTGGATTCAACACATTCTTTTATGGTAAATGATTTCAAAATGCACGGACATGATTTTTATTTTTATAAAAGAGGCATAACTCAAGCTATAAGAAAATTCTATGTTGCTTCCGTCGTTACATGCTATGAAGGAGGTGTTATATTCACCCAAAAATTTTAGGTCGAAAAACCGATAAAATTAAATAACCTCCTAAATCACAATGGCAAAGCCGAAATTTTATAAACAACATATTTTAAAGGTCATGAGAGAAGAAAAAAAACTCTAAAAACAAAATCTTTCATCAGCTTTAACGACTTATATGTTTGTGCTTCAATAAATTGTATAATACCACACATAATTCATCTTTAAATAAAAATAACATTGACATGTTGATAAAGATTAATACGTCGAAAATAAATAACTCTACAAAAATTTTCATTCTTGAGGAGTCGTGCACATGAGTAAAAAAAGAACCTATGAATTAATATAAATAACGTTTCAGGCCTATTTTCACCTACTTTTCCGTCACCTGCTTGTCAAATTTACAAAAACACTATTTCATGCCCATATGAATTAATATTAATGCAATTTACAACATTACGTAACATAAAAATTAAACAGAATATGTTTAGCACATATGAGTTTGGATTACAAACATGTTTGACATGCTTGATTAAAAGCATGTCAAAATTGATTCAACTCTCATCCTATTTATAACAAAATTCATTCAACTCTCATCCTATTTATAACATGGGTAGCATGTTTTAACTTATCATGTTAATATTATCTAACATGTTGGCATGAGTCATTTATTAAAACAATGTAGCTTATAGCTTTATAAATATAAAGGAGTATATTGTAATTTCAATAACTTTTATTTCATTATATTAATAATTAACTGTGTGCTTTTATAAGTTAAACCTGTTTACAATGTGTTCACAAGTTTAATAAAATGAAAGATAAAAGTAAAATAGAATTAAGAGAGAAAAAAAGGGGTGTGTGTGCCGTGTGGTGGTGGTGGGTTGGGGGATGATTATAATTTAATTTTATCGTATAGAATTCAAAGGTAAAGAAAATTATTTTATACTAAATGGAAGGGTAAATTAATAAATGATAAAAAGTTTATATTTATATATGATTACTTTCTCTTTAAATACGTCAATTTTGAGGGGAAGATTATAAAAATAAATATTCATTTTTTTTATTTCCATTAAAAAACTAAAAAACACAAATATTTACAAGTTTATTTCCGCTTGTTTTCACTTTTCTATTTAGAAATGACTTGGGAACACATTTAGCAAGTCATGTAAACATAGAAATGTAAAAAAAAAAAACCGGATTGGAAAAAAATGGCGAAAAAACAAACCGAATCAGTTTTAAAAAAAGAAAAACCGAATCAGTTTTGAAAAACCAGTTTGGTAGCCCGACTCAAACCGGCGACTTGTATACCGTTTTGGTAGGCCGGCACCCAAAACCGGTTTGTAAACCAATTTTAATTTAAAACCGGTTAAACCGAGATAAAAGCCAGTTTTTTAAAACCAGTTTACAAACCTATCCAAACCGATTTAAGGATTCTTGATGGAAAACCGGTTTGTATATATGGAAAAAAACCGATCCAGTTTAAAAACCAAACCAGTTTGAAAAAAAAAAAACAGTTTGTACACCTCAATGTAAACGTTTTTGAACTTGTCAAATTTAATCATGTTACATGGTTATTTACGGAACGTGTTTTGGCTCGCCTAAAAATTACCACCCATAATACTTAGAAAATTAACAAACAAATTTATATATTACTAATTACCAACTTGAGTAGTGCATTAAGATTGTATATTACGCATCAACAGTTGTACCTTCTATAAAACTATATGGTTGTCAACTACAATAACACGATGATTAGGCCGCTTGGCAACTATTCAATAGTCTTTTTTTTTCTTTTTTTAATAACCTTGCATTATGGATTATATACTAATATCATATGCATTAGTAAGTTGTACCCATCTTTTGTTCTTTTTTTTTAATCTTTAATTTTTTTTCTTTTAACCAAATACTTTTATATCTTTATAATTTAGTCTCAATATTTTTTACTTTAAACTTTGATCCCTATAAATTTTATATATTACAAAATTTTCATTTTACATTTCGATCTAAATTTTACAAGTTAACACGCCGCAACATGCGTGTGCGGTTCAACATTTTTATGCTTATCTTTTCCCCGTTTAACAGCCCCGTCACAACGCATTAATCGTAGATCAACTTACTTATTATTTTATATGTTTTATGTTTCACCTGCATGATTTAACGTTTTACGTCTACTTTCCCTGTGTTTTTTTCTTTATTTTCATTCTTTAGTACGAGATTTTTCGGTGTTGGTGGTCACTAACGATGGTATGCCATTGATATTACTTGGCACGTTTTACGCCTCCCACTACATCACAAGGGGCGTAATACTAGTTGAATTGTCATTACCAATTATAAGAAAGTTATTACAATTATTAAAATGGAACAATAATTTAGATATGATTAATATCAATTATTGTTACATAAATGAATTCTGGATGTTCAAATGATCACATCTAATATGTACAAAAAGATATTTTACAATCATGGCCCTGTATATGTTAAGACTGATCATGTAATTGCCCATAGGATATCTCTATTTCAATAACTTTATATATTTGCATAAAGTATATTTAAAAAAAAAAAAACCATGTACAAATATTATTACAAAATATACAACTTATAATGCATAAATCTATAAATATCTACAAAAGGAAAAATAAAAAATAATGATTGTGGACTGTGGTATGTAAATTAAATAATAACTAGTTTTGTGTTTGAAAGCTAAGTCCTTTATGCAGGCAGAGTGATGCTTACAATTCAAAGATGGTCTTGTGTGGTGGTGGGGGCAATCATTTTGTGTCACGGAATGGTCAGAGAAGAGTACCAAGTGTATTAAAGTGATCCCACGCCTCCTGTACCACATCACAAATCATCAAAATAATTTTGATCAAGTACTAAAACTATAGTAGAGAAATGTATACAAACATATTACAAAAATATATAACCACAACAAAAAATATATCTATCCAGAAAGATAAAAATATACAACTTTTTTATTTAAACAAGAAATGTATATGTTTCACATGTAGGTAGTCCTTTGAGAATTTTTTATTTTTCATTTTACCAAACTCAACAATTTGATATTTTCAGTTCATATTGTTGGCAAAATATAGCATTTTTTTTGCTTTATTTTTGAAACAAGACTTTCAAAAGTATCACTCAGTTATAACTGTGTGATTATCAAGGGACCCAACCGAACGATTTGTAACCAAGGATAGCCGCAAGGGCAAAAGGTGTATGAGAAAGAGGCCTCAAGTTCGGCAGGGTACGACCTCAGATTAAGGCTCTAAAACAATGTTGCAAAAATCGGGATTAACGTTGATCGGCACTTCACCAAGGAATTTTGACCAATTCGACCAATTAATCGCTAGGTGGTCAATGGTGGTCAAAATCAGTCCTAGAAGGACCAAAATCGAAGTTTCTAGCGAGATCTTGGAATTTCCGGCTAAAACATGAAAAATCCGGCCAAATATGTGTGTATATATGTAAATCTTAACATTTTTATAAAAATTATATGTAAAAATTTTTTTATATAAAACTGAAATTTATATATAAAAACTCTAATCCGATTAATCCTGATTAATTGCTAATCGGTACTCACCGCCTAACTAGCGTCTGGCGATACAACACTGCTCTAAAATGAATCTTGATATACTCTTTGGATCATTAGGATGAGGATTTCAGTCATTTGATCACTAAGGTGTTTAAAATTGATTCACACCCGATGCAATTTTGACCCATTATGAACAATCCTAAATTCGCTAAATAATGTTGAACCAGAAAAGGGTTTATTTTTGTGTAATGTACATGAAACATAATTTATCAAAGCAAAAGTACCTGAAGTATATCAAAGACCTTCTCAGCTATGTATTTTTTATGTGTATCGGCGCCTTTTTGTTGTAACTTATCAGGGTGCAAACACAGCATTGCTCGATTATAAGCTTTTTTCACCGCATTTGCTTCGATTATATCAACAAGTGCAACCGGTTTCCATCCACTCTCAGCCCAAAGCACCTGTGCCAACACATTGTATGATGTTTTAACCATGTAATCATAAATGTTTAAACTAAATGCATAATCAAGCTTCGTAAAATACTAAAATCTGACACGAAACATCATGTGTTTGGGCTTACAAGTTGTAAAGTGGAGAGCAGTGAACGAATGTTTCCTTTTCTTCCAGTTGACCACATATGGATCTTTGAATCCAAAGCCTGGGTTTTTATGTAATTTGAGTAAATATAACATGGATAAAGATGACAGTAAATGACCATAACAGATATATTTACCATAATGGCCTCAGATTCCTCTTGTGTTTTTGAAGTTTTCTCCTCCACTGTAGTCAATTCTTGCACCTGTTCAAGTGCCCATTTAATAAAACGCCTGATACGAATTACCAAATGATGAATATTTTAATACCTGGAAGTTATCCAAAGCAGGATCATCTGTGTTTTCAACACTAGCCTTAGGACCATGAGGAACTGATTCTGAGATACAGAAACCACATATATATGATAAGCCAATATTAAGCTAAAAACAGCTTATTCTTGTCAGTTAATCAACTAACCAGAAGATGGCGAGGTATCCTGCTGAAAGTTAATATCCTCGAGTTTTCTAATAGGACGATTCTGTGTGAATTTCTCCTTGGTGGACCTCCTGGTTTCTTCCTTCGCCTTTGAAACAAAAATAAAATGTAAAAATTTAAAACCCATGTGTAAAGACATGAAGTTAGAATAAGTGAACTGTTACCATGAATGAAGCATCTGGCATCTTGTTAACATTGTCTGCAGGCATTTTACCATCCATTTGTATTGTATTTGAAGCATCTGGCGCCATTTTTGCATTTTCTGCAGGCATTTTACCATCCAATGGTATTGTGTTTGAAGCATCTGGGGACTTTTTAATGTTTTCTGCAGGCAATTCACTTGCCAATTTTTTTGTTTTTAAAGCATCTGCCTTGATTTTTACTTCAGTATCTGGATTTGAATTGATATTGTTGACTTCTTCCGGTTTTCTGTGTTTACCGCTAGGTTTCCATCTAGAGCTCACATTTGTTTTGGTCTTTGGAGGACTTTCTTGGTTAGAAATCTTGAAGAAATCTTTGACCATTCCTTTGACTCGGTTTTTAGGTGATCCAACACCAGGCTTATTTGCTTCAGCTTTTTTACTGGAAATCTTCTTTTTCACCTCCGCTTCTTTCTTACCACTTGTTGTCTCCATTATTTCTTTAGTTTCAGCCTCTTTGCCAGCCTCTTCATAGCCTGAACCCACAAGAAAATAAAAATCAGCTATCAGATGTTATAACCTTCATCATAATCTGATATCCTCTACTGTACAACATCAATTTACCTTTTCTTTCGATCTCATCATGTAATAGCGAACTTGGAGCTATGACCTCCTCCACATTCCCTTCTTGTTTCACTGCTAAAGTTTCTTTCTCAATAACTTCCACTAAACTAGTTCCAGAAACAGGTTTCATATCTTCTTTCTTTGCAGACAAATCTCCATTTGGAAATCCAGAATCTTGCATATTATCCACAGATAGCGCGCTAACTTTACTACTTCCTTTCATAGCAGCATGTTTGCCCCCACGAAGAGACACGAGTAATGGTACTCCCACATTGGGCCATTTGTGTATCGAAAAGTGAAATTCATTGCTTGGAGATCTTGCTCCTGTTGTTTTAGGCTTTGACATGTGGTCGGTTCCATTTTCACTGGATCGTGTTGAGTACACCGACTCCTTAACACTAGACGATTCACGTGATAACAATGTCCTACCAGGAGATTGACCTAAATTATTTCTGAAAATCTGTGTTGCTGGGCTTGAAAATCTAGAGAGAGGAGTATTCGGTGTATGCACATTCGAACCAAATACAGGAATGCCTCCATCTTCAGTCATCTTAGGAGGCAGACTAAGAATATGAATAGACAATAGTCAATAGTACACCATCATATCATATATTCTATGCAAAAACCCTAAAACTTCATCTATAGCAAATCAAACTATCAAAACTTCAGTTGATGAAGAAGAAAACCAACCCTAATTTTAACTACAAGTTAACCTAACAACCTTTAAACCTATCAATTTACACAACGAATTCACAAATCATGACAAACACAAGTGATCAAAACCTGAAATCCGACGGAACCGAAGAAGATAACTGCTCGATTTTAGCAGGACTCAACGTTCTCGAACCAGGAGTCGGAGAACACCACCGCGGCGACCGAACCGACTCATCACTCCGCCTGAAAATATCATCATAGAAATCATCACTCGTAGGTCTTCTCGGAGAACCATACGCCTCACCAAACACCGGTCTCTCACCCAATCCAGACGGCGAACTAGACGACTCCTCCGACGACTTGATCCTCCCGCCGCTGCTAAAACTGTACCTCGTCCTCGTCGGAGGTCCGCCGAACACGTCATCAAAATCCACCTCGTCGTCGGGGTTTCTCACCGCAGAAGAACTACCTTTGCTGTCAAACGACCTCTGAGAAACACTGTACCGCAGTGATAGATTCGCCGTCCGACCAACTTTCTCCATTTCCTATGAATCACAACATGAAAGTTGAAAATGTTTGTATTGAGATTATGAGTGAGTGATTGAGATTTCAGGTGGTGGAAAGTGACAAAAAAACAGAGGAATGTGGGGTAAGGATAAGCAGCAATGGAGGCCACAAGATGGATGAAGGGGACCAGGGGGATAAGGGGGTGAACGACAATGGTCGGAAGTTTGGTGTTTGATTTTGTTATTATGTATACGAAAATTCTCTTGGCGCCAATTGCTTGCCACAAGTGTAATGCTACAAAACACAATTTGATGTTGGATTAAGGTGTGATTATGTTGTAGGATGATTATGAGGTGGAGGTTAACACACATTTTAGTTAAATCAGCCATATATAAGTTTGATTTTGAGTTTAATTGTAAACTTGAAATGGTTTATAGAGGTCGTTATCGTATTTATTTGAGTTGAATCGGATTACAACTTTAATAAAAATTCAGTTTTTGAAAATGTTTGGTCATGACATCACTGGTTATTGTATTGGGGGCGTTTACTTTAATTTTTTCAATTTAAAAACGAAACCTGAAAATTGATATAACGGTAAAGGACGAAAAGTATAATTTACTCTTTATTTATCAAGCAATCACAAAACTAACAATGTATGAAATTAATTTAAGTAGTTGCAATTCAAATATGACGATATCACTCTCGTTAAAGATGTATCTTGCGCCATACGTTAATCTTTACATATCCTTTTATTCCTATAATTTTCTTAGAGTAACATCTTTGTTTATTCTCTCACAACAAATCTGCCTTCAACCCTTTTTTTACCTGTGTTATTTGACCTTTTATTTTTTTTATTTTATCTCTTGGCCTAAATTTTACCCCTGGATCATAAGTTCAAATAATGATAAATTAACCATTTTAGATACCTTACAAGAACTAGGATGTGACAAAGTTAAAGTTGAAGCTTGACTAAGGTCAAGTTTGACTAGTTTTAATTTGGCAGGGCTCTATTTTCAGTCCTTTCTAACTATATGTTTAAACTTAAAGTTTTGCTCATTTACAATTTTATAAGTTTGAGATCAACTAGTTTATTATTTATTGATCATTTAATTATTTTCATATAATTATGTATTATATTATATAAGAATATTAACTTTAATAATTGATAGTAGGCTCGTAAGTTGTAATCAAACTCGGTTAATGATGCCAGTGACATCGTATAGGAAATGAGCTTCATCTTAGGCTCAGTCTCGTCTAAAGTTGGCTCAAGCATTGAACGAGCTGATCTAGACTAGGGTAGATCACGACTCCACTCATTTACACTCCTAAGAAGAACAACATGTCAAATGATTGTTCAATAGTATTAAGATCAAACACACATGTCATTCAGAAAAAAAAGATTTAGCAAGAAGATAAAGTATATCAGTTAAACAGATGACAGAAAACAAAGAAAATTAGATTTAGACCATAATACAAGATCAAGTACACCATAAATGTTACCAAGTAGAACCATCAGGGAATGGTTCCAATGCATCTTGCCTCCCATTTACATAAAACTCCATGACTGCGTGCATTCTGGGTAATTTATCTGGATGGTAATTCAAATGAACAATCACAGGCTTTAACTTCTTCAATTTACCATCTTTTCTCACTTCTTTGAAAAGAGTCTTACTGTTCATAAACATATAACGATCCATGGTTCTCTTTGAAGCATGAAGTCCAATATAACCAGGATGAGAAGGATAGAAGAGCTCTTCATTGAAAACCGCTTGATCCCAAGCAGGTGGAGGGTGGGATAGCCTGTCAGCCACGCGATCTAAAAGCTCAATCGCAGGTAAAGTAGGCCGTAGGTAAAAGAACCCAGAATTATAAACCCATATGCGCATCGTATGAGCATATCTAGCCCAACCCATAGATGGATCATCAAATACATCATTATACCCATAAGCAGTCATGTTATCATGCCCATCAGACATAGATTCCACATCTGAATCGCGATATATGTGATCAAAAGGGTTTTGTATGTATACAATATCAACATCTGACAACAAAACACTGTAACCCAACTGTAGAAACTCCCTCAAGATTCTGAATTTTAAACCTGAAACCGCATGATTACCTCCTGTTTTGGCAATCGAATCAATACCCTCATCTGGATCTCTAGTGTAAAAGGGTACATCATTTTCTTTGCAAAAATCAGCAATCTCAATGTCTAATGCCACCACTAGATAATTGGGTATGCCTACTTTCTTGATGCTGGTGAACCACACCTCTAACATGGCTTTAACATTAGAATTCGCAAGGGCAACTATAAGCTCGTTTTGAACAGCAACCTTTTTTAATAATTTTGAGAGTCTTGGGTTTACAGTTTCATCCGGAAGGACTACAGGGTTGGTTCTTATACCTTTCACAGTACCAAAAGGCCCGGCTTTTTGCGGTTCGCCTGCCACTATAACTTGCTTCTCAGCCTTACCGTTTTTCTGTTCAGCTGCCATTAACTTTTTGGTTAGATCTCTAACTTGTTTCTTTAACTCGTCATTTTTAGTTGATAATTCCGCAAGGTCTGTTTTCAGCATGTTAACTCGCTCTGAGGATTCGCATGTAGTTGATCCAATCTGTAAAAACAAAAAAATTTATATTGTCTCATGAAGTTGCTTAAAAATAACAAGTTAATCTTCTAAAGGATCTAGAATTCTTGATTTTTAAGTTTAAGTAAATCATGCTGATTGACATTTGACAACCAATCAACACCCTTGTGCTAAAATGGTTTCTAAAAGGTTCAAAATAAAATAAGTATTTGATTTCCAATGCCCTTTCAAATTAAACAACCAACATAAGTAAGAAAGAAGCAAATTATGACCATCATCATCAACAAACAATTGCATCTCTTAGGGATCAAACTAAATTCTAAACGCTTGATTCAAGAAACAAAACGTCGTACACATGAGTTGGATAGAACTTAAACCCTAACATACCAATAAAGCAAGTGTAATAAACACTGTATATTGAGTCAGTTTGAAGAGTGTAAAACAAACCTGTAGAATCGATTTAGCAAGACGACGACCTTGAAACTGTGAAGCATTTGATGAGAGAAAACCATGAGGGTAGAGAAAAGCTAAGATGCCTCCGAACAGAAATCCGATGACAATTGCAAAAGCGATTCGTGATCCACGTATCGATTGACCTGTGTTCTTGTCTCTGCGACCCACAGGAATCACCATTGCGATCTGTAGAGAAGAAGATGATCTCTATTGACTTTGTCTGTGTGATTATCTGGCTCTGTTCACCTTTTGAACCCCTACTGAGGTTTGTAGTTGGTGGTGTGTTTGTTGACTTTCGAGGTGGCTGACTCTGAGATTTTTATTACAATTTAATAAGGGGCCATGTATTTCAAGTATTCGTAAATGAAATATAAGAAAATATACATTTATAGAAGGATGATTGTAAATACACTTTAATGACTGTATACAGTTAAATACCGTTAGGCGAAAAGTCTTTTGGTACTTTAATATGTTAGACTTCGATATTTCATTATTTTGTATGGTTAATCAAGTTTCATCCCAAACTTAAAGAAGGAAGAAGGTAAATGCATAACAAATATGGTTAGCGTCAGGTTGTTATGGTGTCTAAATGCTGTTTAAAAAATTAATGTGTTTAAATGGAACTCCTTTAAAATAGTGATACAGTGATAGTTGAAGTCTTGTAAAAAAAGTGATCTGATTTCGAAGTAGATATAGTTAGTGTGTAAATTTGTTGTTCAAAAAGATAGAAATAATAACAATAATGAATCAGCCCCTGTTTCAAAATTGAAACTTATTCAAGAGCCAAAACAGGCAAACTGTCTCAAACCGGTTTCATTGAAGCCATTCAAGAATCAACACAGGCAAACCAATCCAAAACAGTTAGACCCAGAAGTGAACCAAACCAATGCTTCCAGCTCCAAATACCAAAATCAGTTGCTAGCTTGAACCAGTTGCACCAAGAACCGGTTTTGGTTTTCATTGACCCAAACCGGTACCAATTTAGAAAGAAAAACTAGTTTTTGCACGTTAAAACCAACGGCTAATAGACTTAAACCCAACATCATCTTTAAAGAAGATAGAACATATAATCGACCTTTGGTTGTGACTCAACATCAAGATAACATCTCAAAGGGTTCATTTATATACCTTCCCACAGGTTCATATATATATATATATATATATATATATATATATATATATATATATATAGCTCATCGGGATCAAAAAAATGATACTAGACAAACTATTGACCCATAACTCGACCAGGGTTGGTCACAGACGGGTAGTCATCTCTAATCCTACTTTTCCAATGAAGCAATCCCACGTGCTAATTTGGTAAGAAGCATGAAAATTAAAGGAAAGTTCAACAACAAAAAGAACTCCCATTTTGCTGTTCCCTTCTTCAAGAACACAGCATGCCTTCACATACAAAATACAGTAGATTACTAATGTCCTGCTATGTACAAATGTCACTATCCTGCTGTATGCATAAGTATTTCTAATACTTCTCAAAACACTAGACCATGCAAGCATCAAACAACAGACTGCCACCACCGGTGACTGGACTGATTAATTGCTTCAACGGAATCACCTATTAAGAGCTTGATGATGAAGAATCATCCTGCACAACGAGTGCATACCATGTGTCAGAAAACCCATCCAATTTACAAGACAAGATTTATGTGTGTATGTATATGTATGCGTGTTATAAAGAGAGAAGGGCTTACGTCTTTTGAAGCAGTGATGTAGGAGACAACAACAGTAATATCATCAAGTTTCCCACCATAGTAGCGAAACCCGGCTTCTTGAGCTGCAGCAGAAAAAGGTGTCTGTCTGTCCTTTTCCTGTGCCCTTTGTCGAGCCAAAGCCGCTATCTTTTGAGCTGTCAGCTGCGGTTCTAAGCCAGCTCTCACCGCATGAACCACGATTGCAGTGATATCATTGTTGTACAAATTATCAAACAGTCCATCCGTGCCTGCTATTATCACATCTCCTGGTGCAACAGGGATTGAGAAAACCTGCATCGTCAATATATTTGCATACATATTTAAATCATCATCATCTTCCTCTAATCAAATAAATATATATTATCATTGTAAAGCTTGTAATATAAAAAAAAATTTAAACAAACCTGACCGGAGCTTGGCAAATCACTATTGCTTCCATTCTCCAATTGATACGTGAAATTAAAGTCATGTTGTTGTGCAGGAGATCTGAAAACAGTACATCCATCTCTAACTACCATGAAGCCACTATCACCCAAGTTAATAGCATTAAGACCCTGCAAAAAGGGCACGCGTTACTTAAAAAAAAATTTGAAAACAAAAGATAACTCTATGTCGCAATAGTGCAATACAACCCCCAGTATTACTACCTGATTTGTGAGTGCAATAATGCAAGCAGTTGAGGAACCTTTGGCTTTTGTGTTTGTGTAAGCTTTCTCCAAAACCCTAGCAGGATCAACAGAACCCTTGGGCTCATCTTGTACTGCGCTTACTGAATTAAGCATAAGTTCACGTGCATATTTCCCAGCATCAATACCAAGATCGGCCCAACCACCTACACCATCCGCTACACCTATTGCTTGTTCATCAGAACAAATAAAATGAGCATCCTCACCACCTGTTTCCTCCTTGTCAGGATGGGGTAGATAACATGATCCTGAAAGCAGCTTCAGTGGTCTGTCTGATAAGGTCTTCCTGTAGTCAACAGCAAGTGGTATAGATAAGTTAAAAATCTTCAATAATAAGTTCCAAAAAAATAAATCATTGTTACTATTACCTGTCAGATGAGTCTGCGGAATTTGTAAGCTGATCATCATGCACACGATTGTCTGAGAACATGCCAGAGGCTGTTTCAGCAGTTAAATATGCTGGAACAGAGATGTGAAAGCTCTTCCACTGAAACCCTAGAAACGGGTTGAAACTACTGTTCGTCTTTGCAACATGAAAAATATAGTATCCATAAATAGAGAAACTATCTGATTGTTCCTTATTACTTGAGTTCATGCTAATCTTCCTGCAGCTGTGGAAACTTCTACTGGTGTCAGATATACTAAAACTGTCAATAAAACCCATAAGATTCTCACGAGTAGAAATTATGTTATTTAAACACCTTCCTCCCAGTAGAGCTCTAGAACGGCTGAGAGCCACAGGCATCTTAAGATTAGTAATACCAGGAGAAAAATTACAGGCCCCAGATTGCAGATTATCAACATGATACCCACAAACTTGAAATGATGGTCCTGAGACAGATGGGGTTGAAAATGTACGTGAAACAGCTCCCATAACTGAAATATTCTTTTTTTGGCTAGCCGGTTGTAAGTTTAATTGACCGGCACATGGGGAATACTGCTGCAGTAGTATATTGAGGTCACTGGGTTTTACAAACGGTCCAGAGTAGAACCTAGGTTTACCAAACAAAAGTTTTCCATGAGCAAGTAGAACTTCCAACGAATCCTGAAAGGCAGCTTCTGGAACAATATTGGTTCTCTGAATCCCCTGTTTGAATATACCTCTCAGTTTTGAGAAATACATGTATGGCATCTTCCCCTTGCAATATCACAGCATGCAAGGTATGATCTCATAACTCAGTAACTCCCATGCACATTTACCTGTGAGATTCAATCCAATTAATCCCATCTACAAAAACATAACACCCTGGCTTGAAAAAAGTTTACACACACTACAGAAATAATGATTTCACTGTATAGAACATAGAAGGATACAATGCAGAGTTGCAGACTATTGAAGTCATTGGAAACAGATTTGGAAATTAAGATTGTTAACAATTTGGGCAACGGCAGTTCAAAACCCATTCGTTTGCTCTAAATCTTTGTAAAATTTTATCTGCAATGGCTTCATGATAATGATAACAATAATATTAGAAGGAGAAAATAAAAGTTATTGCAATAGCATACAAAATGATGGTTGTTGGCAATTTCTTTTGGGAAAATGGCTCTCAATGAAGATTTTCCTATTTAGGCTTAATTTGGCTAAATGAAGGAAAAGTACTTACACTATACCCAAAAGGTTGTATGGAGCTTGAGAAAAATAGGTTCATAACTACTAATATACATCAAGCCACGAGAAAAATGTTAAACTAAGAAGACATGTATGTTGAAACCAAAGAACACCAACCATGTAAATCTTCCATTTATAGAAATTATGGGCACAATTCGTTTACGAAGTCATTTGTATATATTAAATAACTGGTACACAGAAACGTGTAGTCACCATTTCCTTTTCTTGACAACTTGATTACCAATTAGCTAGTTCAACATCTGAAACACAATCTAGTTTCATTTTCCCAATTGATCCATGGTTTCATCTGTTTCAAAACTAAAAGTATCATAAGATCCTACGTACACTGATGTAACTTCTCTTCATAACCATATTCAATAGTTAGTAATTTAATTGTGCTTATGCCCATGACTCTAAAGGCCAACCCCTTCTGCGATAATAGATTCTATCTCTCAGATCTCGTTAATTCTCTTCTAACCTAATTTACTACAAGTAGTAAATCAACGTGTATCCTTAAGATCAAGAAGAACACAATCCAACTTATTAATTCCAAATAAAATAAAATGACTAAACCCTAAGAATCAAAAACGATACCAACTGTAGAAAACGAGTTCCCTGCTCAACAATAATAATCTAATCATCCGTAAACCACTGATAACAACTAACAATCACTTCTCTGATGAAACAAACACAACAAAATTGATCAAACTAACTAACCGATTCAAATTCGTTTCAACTGACGACAGACGCAAGAATCCAGAGACACAGAACAACAATTGATCAAAAAAACATCATAAAAAGAACAGATTACCTTATGAGCGTATTTAGTAGTGATGTGTAGAACTGATCAGCCACCAGTGGACGACTGAGAGCGAAATTGAAGCCGATAACGACGGTGAAGCCGGCGGCTCCGGGCTTTTGGGGGTGTGATTAAAGCCCTAACCCTCTGGTTGAAAATCAAATAGACCGGAGATCGGGAGTCATGTATGTTATAACTTAAGGGCCGAGGGTGTTTTGGTAAATTACGACATTCGCCGGTCTGGAAAGGTCGAGGGAATATGTCCGGTTTTTTACCAACTAGGTCCCTTAAGTTAACCAAGGTGACTAAATTAGGGGTGTTAAAGTGGATCTCATGTAAATTCAAAAATAAACTCGTAATCCGGAAAAAAAAAAAAAAAAAACGATTTGAATTCTTATTCAGATATTTAAAGTGGATCTCATCTAAATTTGAATTTCTTATTCCACTTTTGGACCAGTTTTTGGATCTATTTTTTAAATTTTGATTATTCGGATATCCGTTTTAACTGAATAAAAATTTAACTAAATAATATGTAAATAGAGTTTTTCATTGGATGTGTAGTTGTACCCACTTTTATCAGGTCCAATTTTAAAAGAACAACGATTTGCCTAGTTGATCATTTGTGATAAATTAAAATAGTATTCGATAATCTATTTCTTCAGTTCAGTTATCTTCGACTCTTTGTAAACCTAATCAAATTATCAAAGAAAGTAGACAGATGAGAGTCAATGTCTCGAAGAGCTGCAATCAAGTTAGAAACCAACAACTATCAAATAAAAATAGACACTAACAATAAATTTAGGAAAAATTTATTATCCGTTTTGATTCGAATTAGTTGGATTTACCCGAATGTGGTCCGAATTGAAATCATATAAGTTTGGATTGGATATGAATATGCCCAATTCGGATTGGATGTCTCTTATGGTAGAAAAAATTAAAATTCTAAAAAGTTTATCCAGATAAGTTGAATAAACCGTTTATCCGATATGATAGACACTCATATGCTCCTTTCAAAACTAATTACATGTAACATGATTGTTAATCTTTTAATGGTGAGAGGATCGGAAATTGTACTTCCTTTAGTTGATTTTTTTTGCAACTTATAAGCAATGTACAAATTTAAGTTACCTTTTTATACCAGCCATTCTTCAACTAAATATATTCTACATTGAATTCAAACCAAATCTTGAAGCCAAACAGGCCATGAATGAAATTAATTTTATTAAATTTAAGCGAACCAAAACCCGTTAAATGCTTCTAATTTGCTTTCCAGACTCAAAACATAAGGATGGTGAAAAGAACAAAGAAAAAAGAAAATAGGTTGAAAATATAAAGAAATGATAAAAAGAGAAAAGAAGACGAGAAGAAGAAGAGACACGTTATTAACTATGAAATAAAACCACCGATTACAACGGAGACCGCATTGAAGCCCTAGATCATTCTCAAAGCTTGTTTGCTCAAGAATAAAACAATTTATCTTTTTTTATTATTTTTCCTGAACACAAATTATCTGAGATAAATGAAGATGACTCCTCAGGTTGATTATTAATTAAAAGGATAAGTCATTGGATGATTTTATCAACATAAGCCAACTTTCAATTTACCAAAGAGTAAATCTCAGAAAACATTATTTATATGTCAACTTACAAGTTTAGTTCTAAATCTTTATTGATTAGGCTAAACGTCATTGAAGTAATGGGTTTGTAACATGTCATTTCCACTAACCGTAATAACTCAATCTCAATGTAATAGTTATAAATATATGAAATATAAAGTTTTCTTTCATATATTATCGAACGAGTAAGTAACGAGTAAAATGACTATTTAAAATTTTAAGTATTTAGACGAATTTTAGTATCGTAAGAAAGCGTTTAAATATATTTAAATAGAATAATATATTATATTTAAACGTGCTCCGTTTTTAACGAAACTTAGGTCGACTCGTAGAGAAAAATAAGTTCGTCCTAATGACAAATTTGAAACTTTGTAAAATTTTAAAAGTTATACGATAAAAACGAGTTAAGCAACTAAATTAATTATAATAATAAAATAATAAAATAATATTATATTAAAAATTTTGAATCACAAAATGTTGTTACGTGTGATTCATGTATGCATATCTATCCATACCAACGATACGTGTTCAATAACTGTAAAAATGATTATATTCTGTTCATATATAAACTGACTTAGAAGCATGAATACATCATACAACTTTAGCTTTCATAATTTGCGAACATCTTTTACTCTTCAGGTACGTATTTAAGTTTGCAATCTTTTAAGCTTAAATTGTAAGATTTAGTATATTATTAAGAGTAGAATTTAGGTTCATAATCTGGGTATGTGTTGGGTAGCCTAACCGTGATTAGGTATGAACTGATCAACCATGCTTAAACATAATAAGATTTATTCAAAATCAATCACGATTATTATTAGGTAGTACTTTCTTACCTAACTAGTTGCTAAGACTTGCTCATTTTCCAATCAGGAACGCAACTTTGAAACTCTCTATCTATCCCAATAATACTTAAAGACCAAGATGAGTTATCATGACTGTTTTTAAAACTGTGATAATATACTTATTGTGTCTGTACCGGTAATAATTATAATGCTTACAAATATGCACGGGTCGGTAGGGGTATACGGGATCCTGATATATTTAATGGAGTGTGTCGAACTGGCTGAAAAGAGGATAGGGTTCCTCGTATGCGTCAGGCACATGCTCATACCTATTTGACGGCCGGGAAGGTCTGACAAACCCGCTGCCGGTGGTTGTGGTAAAACCAGAAAAGGAACTGTGCCTATGGACCCAAATATCACAACCCATATTGTATGCATGTCAAAGTTAATTTTATAAACTGTATAGCATGAGCTCACTAGCTCTAGCTGACGTCTTTTTGAGTATATGTATCACAGATAACCCCTAAGAAAATGTTTTAAAGCTGCTTAAAGATAAAAGATCTAAAAGACCAATAAATTTTTAATTTGTTTTTAGATACTGTTGTAAAATAGTAATGTACCAAGTTGATGATATTATAGTATGTAATAAAACATATGTTAGCTTCCGCTGTAAGTTGTATCGATTGTAGACGTCCGCCCTGGTTTCGGGTGGGGTGTCACACTAACTAAGTTAGATTTTTAGTTAGATGACATGTTAAATGACTAACATACCCTTATTTTTATTATTTAACAAAACTAAACCCCTACTCTCGTTTACAGACCCCTTCAAGAACTTGCCTTTTATCTTTTGCACAAAGTAAAGCCTTGAAGTCCATGGTTCTGTTAATTAACATTTGGTATAAGAAAAATTTTATGAAGAAAATAGATGGATAATAGAAACTCACAAAGAAGATCAATAGGGTTAGGGAAGAAGATGAGTCGTGTGTTGTATTTAATAATTTGACACATGTAATGTATTGGGGCGAAGATGATTGAATACAATGAATCACCCAAAAATTTTAATTGGAAAACTAAGTTAGAACAGAGTGATAGTCGGCGAGCGCTGGGACGTAAGGAGGGGTAAGATTTTCTGGTTTAGATTCTCTGTCGATACAATTACAAATGAAACAAAATTCATCATGGGGCTAGTACACAGGGGTAAGCATGACGACTTTGAAGGATTATCTGAAAATTATTGGAAGAGCAAGAAGTGGCCAAGTTAATTGGGAGTTAGGGGTTTGATGGTGGGTCATCGTGGGTAAGAGGTGGTGACGGGGGCTCAACTTGTGTCCCTAGGACCACTTCATTGGTGATTGAACATGTTGACCGGTGGTTGGAATAAATATATGACATCATTTTTCAGGTTGCACGGGTTAAATTACTAATTGTCATTTTTATATACAAGAGTTGTTTGATTATTTTTAAAAAATTAATAAAAAATTTAATGTCAGTTAGATAAACAGGGGCAACCCAAGGGAAGAGCGGGAGTACGACCGCACAAGGCCCAATCTCCCGAGGGGCCCAAAGTTTTTAAAAATATATTTATATTTATTATGTATATTTAAAAAATCATTTTTAGGATTGTCTCGTTACACATTTTAAATTAACCCATTACTTCAAATTAATCCATTTTATCCAAATATGACTTGTATTACATTTAACCTATTTTATTAAGGGAGAAGCGAGAGTACAACCGCACAGGGCCCAGTCTCCTGAGAGGCCCAAAGTTTTTAGAAATATATTTATATTTACTAGCTTTAGTTACCCGTATATTACACGGAAGTATGAAAAGTTAATTATTTAATAACATAAAAATAAAAATAAAAATAAAATGAAGTGTGTCATATATTAAATAAGACATAACAACTTTTGATTATAAGGCCACAAATGAGCAAAAACATCATTGTAAACTACATTTCTAGTAACATTAGTAGGTTTACACTCATTATCCAAAGCTAAAAGTTTCAATTAATCTTTACTCTTAACTTGTGACAAGATGCCATAAAGTTGATAATGCTTAAAAATAGACTCTTTCAAGTATAAACCGACACTTGACAGAGATTGATCTTAACTTTTGTTTATTGTCATAGCGAAACATACAGTAAAAAAAATGTCTTCTTTTAGACTTAAAATAAATACTTTTGACGGGTCAAATTGTGAGCTAGATATTAAGTGGGTGTGAGGATATTAATATGAAGAAATTAAAATTTGAATAATATACACTGAAAAGTTATGTGCAATAATTAGATCAATTTCGAATTATTTTGACCATGTAATCAAATATAGAGATATAGTATTGAATCGGGCTGTAAATGTTTATAATATCTCTGATTAGTTGTTGATTATTATTTATTTAATACTAACTTTAGTAAACCCGTATATTATACGGGTTGAAAAAATAAAATATTAAATATAATAAAATTTTATGAAGTATAAAATGATAATTTAAAATAATATATGATTAAAATTACACATATGTAATAACTATAAGTAATAAAATAACGATATCAATTTTTAAACTTTTGTTTTTAAACTTTATTTCCAAAAAAAGTTAAACATTTTTTTCAAAACAAACCATATTAAAAATGTTAATTTTTAATATTTTTTTATTATAACTCCTAATTTTAATTATTTTTAGTTTATAAAATAATTTTTTTAAAAATACGAATTTTAAAATATTTTATATTTTAAAATAAGTTAGATTTTTAGAAAAAAAAATTAATTGTATAAAAAATTATTTTCTAGAAATACCATTAATAAAAGTACATCTTTCTTAATTTATTAAAAAAATTAATCTAAAAAAAATTTAAAATTATTTAATATTTCTTAATTTAGTTAATTATTTAAGAGGAGAGAGAGGCATAAAAAATAAACTTAGGGGGCCTAGAAATGTACTAAGTGTTTTTTTAAGTTACTCTTTTAGTATTATACTAGTTTTAGTAAACCGTGTATTACACGGGTTAAAAAATAAAATATTAATATAACAAAAATTTATTAGTTATAAAACAATATTCAAAAATATGATATGACTTAAATTACATATAAATAAAGATCTTAAGTAATAAAACAATGATATCATCTTTTTTAAAATATTATTTTTAATTTTTTTTCCAAAAAAAATAAACATTTTGTTCTAAAACAATCTGTATAAAAGTGTCATTTTTTTAAAATTTCCTAATTATAACTCTCAAATTTAATAATTTTTGGTTTTTAAAAAAGGTTTACTTTTAAAAGCACCAATTTTAAAATATTTCGTATTTTTAAAAAAGCTTGATGTTTTAGAAATTTTTATTATTTTATAAAAATTTGTTTTCTTAAAAATAACATTAACAAAAAGATCTCTTTCTTAATTTATTAAAACTATTTTAATCTAAAAATATGTAAAATAAATATTATTAGTAATTAAGATAATTATTTAATAGGAGAGAGAAACGGAAAAATTTCGATGAAGATAATTATGGTATTGCCACGTTTCATCCCAATGACTTTTTTATTAGAGTATAAAGATATAAATTATGTATATATTAAAAAATCATTTTTAGAATTGACTCGTTACACATTTTAAATTAACCCATTACTTCAAATTAATCCATTCTATCCAAATATGACTTGTATTACATTTAACCCATTTAATTAGTTAATCACAAGCAAACAAGTTTAGTTTATTAAATAAAAACAAAAAGAGGTAAAAGAAGCAATAGACCTGCGGATTGTTTTTGGCAAAGGGTGACATATTTTCCTAGCTCACACGGGGGCCCTAAATCCTCAACACCGGCGTTATAGATAAAAGACCCGATGTGTTACAAATTCATTACATAAAAGATGTTTAGTGTAACTAATAAAGATTAAAATCAAACTTATAATTTCTATAATTTACTTCTTAGAGTTGCATCAAACTCTGAAAGGAAAAAAAGAAGAATTACAAGGCTCTCGCCTCTCAGGCTCTAATGAACCTTGTTTATAATGGGCTTGGGTCAAATCCACCACATATTACACGTATACTGGGCACTAATGTAACGCATGTATTTGGGCCAAGAATAATTCATTACAGTAATTAGTAATTTGAATTCTCTGTGCAACACGTGATCGTTAAATATTATTAATTATTAATTTTTTGTGCAAGGTCGTGTGTTATGCATGCCGGGTTGTATATATTTTACGAGGTGGTTTGTCATTTTTTAAGTGGTTTTTGTTATGTCTTCGGGCGGTATTTTTCAGATATTTAAGGCGGTTTTGTTATGGAGGGTTATTTTTGAGGATTAATGTTGTGAAAAATAAAGTTTTTTTTTTTCATTTTGAGCGGTTTCCCATTGAAAAAAAAGTTTTAAAATCCTATTTTTGTTATGCGGCAAAAAAGTTCAATATTAAAATTGCTAAATTTAATTATTTTTTTCCACGGTTCAATGCTGCCACCAGGACTTAAAGATTTCAGTATTCGATTGTATGGTTTCGACTAGCCGCGGCGATATGAACACGCTGATGACTAACGCCATGTCGTAAGAAGGAAAATGACAAAACTCCTGTCGCGTTGCGTGGAGGAAACTAGTTTAGTATAATAACAAAACTGGAACTCTAATTATATATAAACTAAGTTATAACACCGTGTGTTATACGGGTTGAATAAGAAAAATACTAAATATATATATTAATGAAGAGTTAGGAACTGTATACCGTTATTTAGATATAATATATGATTGAAATTACGTATAAACACGTATTTTGATTACTTGATAAAACCTTTTTATAATTTTTAAACTTACATTTTAAAAAATTATTGCTTAAAAAAATTTCGTTTTTTATCAATATCTTATTATTTAAAAACTCTGGCTAGATTTGTAAAAAAAAGTTTTTATATAAAACTTTTAGTTTTTTAAAAGATTGATTTTAGAACATTTCATAATTTAAAACAGTTTTGTTGTTTTAGAAAAAATTCATAGTTTTTGAAAACTTGTTTTTGAAAAATTGCATTTATAATAAAAATATTTAGTTTTTATTTAATTAAAAACTTTATTTTAAAATTTATTGATTCCAAAGTGACTTAATTTATAATATAGAGGGAGAAAGAGAAATATTTGAAATTAGTTTTTTTGAATTTTTAAAATACAATAAATAGTTTAAGTGGGAAAATAAGTAGGAGAGTGAACGTGGGAATGTTACGTGTAAAAAATTGTAAAGAATTATTTAGATAGAAATTATATCAAAGCATTTTAGTATTAAAAAGTTTCGAACCAATTCAAAACAATTATACATATGAAGTCTCTAATAAGCAGTTATTATCACAATCATCATATGTTATCTATGTGACTATTAATTGTGGACTCTAAGATGAAACATTACCTCTATAATATTTAACCATTTTAAATTAAAAAAAATGTATATAATATTATAAATGATAAAAATACCGATGACAACATTTTTATTCGGTTGGAACGTCACCTTAACAAAATATTACTAATGTAAGGGGCCATTAGCTAATTTGCTTACAAAAATCATATGTACGTGTATTTAAACAAACATAAGAACTTAGTGTTATTGTTTTAATCTTAAAAGTCATTGGATTCTAATAATCCTAACTTTTATTTATTGGTCGGAATAAATCTCAACTCCGTAACGTTTATGAACACTTCAAATTTTGAACTTATTTTTCATAAACGATCTCTTACCAACTGAGAGTTAACATTGTTAATTCTTTTTTTATGGCACTGACTTCTTATGTGACCAAAACACTAAGAAGAAAGTTGAAGTCTACCATCAGGTTAGTCAATCTAAAACTACTGCACCGTGACTCGTTAGAGGTAGATTTTAGATGACAATGGAGGCTAGACACTGAAAAATAGACCTGTGAAGGCTAGGTGGTGGCGGAGTTGAAAAATGATTCAAAGTTTGCTTCATTTCATCAAAAAACTAACGGGGTTAATTTTCAGTTAGTAAATGATCGTTGGAATAAAAATAAAGTCAACGTTGAAAATGTTTGTAAATATTTATTGAGTTGAAATTAATCGCGACCAATAGATGAAAGTTAGAATTATTAAAATCCAATAAAATCTTATTTTGTTACAATATCAAATATGGGCTTTTCCCTCTATTATAGGGAGGTAGTAAAATGTAAAAAAAATAAAAATAAAAACACATTTAGCCTTTCCTTAGGCTTATGTGTGTATGAACGTGAGATGGTCCAATTATTTTTTTCTACAATAAGTGAAGTTTCCTCTCCTTAAACTTCTATAGCAAGTTTTTTTATAACGAGTTTCCTCCTCTTTCTTTTAATGTTGGATATATAATTTTTGATGTAAGTTCCTTTAAGTCAACTTTTAGTACGATTTGGTTTATTGTCAAAAAACGTATGTGTCCCGTTTGAGTTTCGATATTAGAAATTACATATAAAAAAATATGAGATCAATTAACCCGTCACCTCTCCTTGAACCTCCGGAAAAATGAAGGAAATAGAGAAAATGTTCAAAATACTACAAGCTGCTTATTTGTAATTTCGTATTGTATGAACTTGTGTATTTAAAACAATCATTTTGTATACCAAATCACCGTAAAAAAAAAAAATTGGTCGATGTTTTTCACATATATAATTAAAATAAATAATTTCAGAATTGATATATGCATGTATATGAGGTGATTATTAAGAGAAATGATGATTGTTGACTTGACTTTTGCACATATGGCCTATTTTATCTGGCTGGTGTCCCTACCCGCATCTTCCGTCGAGCTGTCTCACACCCTTGAGGATTTAGCCCTGTCTTTCCAGCTTTTAAGATGTGATACAAGATACTCCCATCTCACCTCCTAATTAGTAATTATCATCCATTTACCATTTATAAAACTTTATTTACCGTTTATAAGTTTTTATAATACTATGTTTTGTGGGGGCGTTATTGCGGGCGTTATTCATGTGTTTGTCATCCTGGACGTGAACATCGTAACTGGGTGGCACGACTGGGGGTGTGATGGGTGGGGCGTGGGTGTGATTGCGAGTAAAGTGAACGTTGGATTTTATTGGTTTTCAGAAAAAAAAGTCGTTATAGGCTCATTAAAATAAAATAATAAAAAAACTAAATTTTAATTTTTACTTATATATACCCATCTTCAATATTTATATAAATCATCTCATCTGACTCTTTTTTTCTAACATTTTATTAGGAAAAAATATTTTGTCTACACCATTGAATAGAGTTTCTTCTCATCCAATTCCGAAGAAGACGAACTAACTTTTGAAAGGGAATGAGATCTTCACCTCTAAATTGTAACCGAGTATTCGATCGAGCAATTTCAATGTCAACGATCACTAATGAGATCACCTCTAAATCGTGACTGAGTGGGTGCTAACAACACTTTGGTAAGGCATTATTTTTTCTCCGATTACATTTATGATGAAGAGAGTTTTAGAACGTTTCCCTTTTAATAAACAATTATTTATGCGTATATCAAATGATTTGTCAAAACGATATTCATTTTTCCAACAAAGAGAAGACGTTAAAAGTATAGCCGGATTCACTATTTTTTAAAAAGTTACTGCGGCTCTTCGACAACTAGCATACAGTGTTACTTCTGATGCGTTGGACAAGTATTTACAAATTTAATATTTTATGTATTTAGATGGTTTAAAAAAATAAATTAATTAAGTAATTTGTCATAACCCCTTATCACTGAATCACAATAGGGTCAGGCTACTTGATTAGGATGTGCAGCCAACATCCAATCAACATCACACGAACCAATATTGGAGGATAACCTGAGCATATATTCTGTCACATAACACATAACCTAAGGATGGAGGAAAACATGGGTACACTGTCGTAACCTTTGACGGGTAGGATAGGTGGGGTGGTTTTCGATTCATAAAACCCTGATGGAAGCTGAGGTTTGGGATATTAGCATGGCCAGGCCAAAGGTGGGGCTGGAGGGGCAACCGTCCAGGGTTTAATCTCCTAATAGACCCTAAATATTAAAAAAAAATTATATATAATTTATATATTACACACTTTAATTTGGACCATTTTTTTTTAAATATGATTTCTGTTAAACCATTTTACTCGCTTAATTAGTTCATCACATACAAACAATTAATATCGTTATATTTTCTTTTCGTTTAAGGCCTAATTTTCTAGCTCGCCTCTAGCCCTTAAATCCTCATCAACGGCAATATTAGGCAACCTTGGCGTGTATGGTTGGTGGTAGTGTGGTCCTCCCCTCACTCCTCTCACATGGGTTTGAGCCTCAATGTTTTTATTTTGGGGGATTTTTTAATTTTCTTTTTTATAATTTTTTCTTTTGTTTTCCAATATTAGTTTATTTTTTTTATTGCTTTAGCGAGTTTGTTGTTTCAATATTAAGTTATGTTTACAGGGCAATGTATGAGATGTAATATATTTTATCTATATTTCGATCTTCAAAATCAAGTCATCACAATTTTATACATTTTTTCGCTTAATCACGTTAATGTAACCGTTCAACCGCTTGTAACGAAGCCTGTCAAACACAAAGTATCAAACGGTCTAATTCCATCTTTGAATAAAAGCTATGTTAAGTTGACCTCTAGTTGTACGGGTTCTTGCACAAGTACGTGAAAAGAAAAGGATGTTTCTTAATAAATTATTAAATGATGTTGTCTAATTATTTATTATACTTTGTCTTTTTTACGTACGATTTTATTTGTCTAATAGCTTGTTCGTAACATATCGACAAATCAACATACTCAATAAACAAAAACAGATTCATTTTTATAATGTCGGATTTGTATATCAATAATCATCCTATTTGTAGAAATATAAAAATAAACAGAAATCTGATATTTGATTAATATTAATTATCAAACTACCCAAATGTCAGTTCACTTCATTATTAGTAAAATAATCTGGCTTTATATTAATTATGGTTTAAATTCTTCTCATTTCCTCGTTTTATTGGATCGACTAGTTCCGAATGACTATGATTTTGTAATTTTATATGAATAAATAAGAGTTGAAAGTAGACCAAAACATGTGACCTTGATCTCATCATGCCAACTGGTGAACATTAGCCTCCATCTTTATCACTATACCTAACATCCACATTTCAATTCAAATTTAATATAAACTTTAATTGATAAGTCGAGTAAAACGACGGGGGTAATTTTTTATACATAAAAAAAATACTGTACTAAAAAGCAATAAAAAAAACTTCGAAAACAAATCGGGACTAAAACCCCAACACTCGTAAATCAAACCCGGGTGGATTGAGATTCAATAGAGACGTGTGTTTACCGCTAGGGCAATCATTTTTTTTATTTTTTTGTTAAAAGCTGCAACAAAATCTTTTAAACGCACGTTAATTTCTGAAAAATAAAAATAAACAAAATCCAACCGTGGCTTGCCACGTGACAAACCAACAAATCATGATAAAGTGTTGTTCATCAATCATCAGTGTTTGTAATTTGTATTATATATAAATAATTTGATATCACATGTTATGTTTTGAAATGATAATTCCCTTTAGATCTCGTAAACTACACTTAAATAGGTTTAAAACTAATGGTATTTGATAGAGGAATTTAACTATTACCATTAGCCAATAAACTCAAGTGACGTTACTTATATTACCGATACCAACAGGATTTTTGTGTTAAAAGTTACTATTCATAACGGTTAGACCGATGATAAAATACCATGTGTCATAAATTTCATCTATTTGTCATAACATCCATCTATCTGTCATAATCTCCATGTCGTTTTCATAACCATCGGGAAGTTCTACCATCTCTCTGAGTTAGTTTTTGAAAAAACAAAGATGCAAGAAAAAGGTCGCAGATATAACAATTAAAAAAGGAATTGTAAATCAGAGATGCAAAATCAAAGACACGGATCAAACAAGAATATCATCTAAATTTGCCCATTGGGTTGATGTGTTGAACGATAAGGTTGTAGTCATGATGGAGTTTATATGTGTTATACAATTGAGTACAAGAATGCACAATTCAACAACAACAAGAACGAAGAAGACGAACTTCAAGAATGCAAGAAAGAACTTTATTCACCAATGATTACAATGATTACAAGTGAATGTGATTACAAATATTTGTGATTTTTCCTCTTTCCTCTTTTCTCTTTTCTCTTTTCTCTTTCTTCACTGATTACACAGAATCCTTATTTATAGTGCTAAATGACCAGCTAACTATAACAGTCAAATTACACACTCAACATATAATTGATAATTTACATTTAGGACACTATACTAAAACTTCCAAAGCAGGAAGTACCCTTCGGAAAACTTCCGAAGCAAAACTCTAACACTTCCAATACTACCAAAAACTTTCGAAGCAAACATAACCTTCGGAAGATACTGACTAAGCTTCGGAAGAAATCAGAAACACTTCCGAAGCAAACATAACCTTCGGAAGATTTCAGCCAAGCTTCGGAAGAAATATGTTAAGCTTCAGAAGATTTACTAACTTCGGAAGAAACACTTGTTTTGACTTTTATATATCACGATCTCCGCCTTAAAATCAAAACAAGATTTTAACCAAAACCTAATGCATCTAAGCAAATTGAAACTTGACACCAAGTAGAGATTTAGTAAACACATTCGTTGGATTCTCCAAAGTAGACACACTCTCCACTTTCACCTTCCAGCATTCACCACATCCCTTCTAAAGTGCAACTTCACATTGATGTGCTTTGTTCTCTCATGAAACATGTTATTCTTTGACAACTGGACTACACCCTGGTTATCACAATACACCACTGAGTCTGCAACAGTAATTACCAATTTAGAAACAAAACCATGCAGCTATATAGCTTCCTTGATTGCCTCAGTCAAAGCTATATATTCAGCTTCTGTGGTAGACAATGCACTACATGTTGTAACTGGGCTTTCCAACTAACCAAGTTACCCAACACTTGAACTGCATACCCTGTAATAGATCTACCTCTATCAAGGTCCTTGGCAAAATCTGAATCAACATAACCAACAATCCGTTTACTCTTCCCATATTCATGACACCCAAACACTAAGCCATAATGTTTAGTACCTCTGAGATATCTCAAGATCCATTTCATAGCATCCCAATGAGCTTTACCTGGATTAGACAAGTACCTGCTAACTAAACTCATAGCATAACCAATATCCGGTATTGTACATACCATCAAGTACATCAAGCTCCCAACCACATTGGCATAAGGCACATTCTTCATATAATAAACCTCAGCATCTAACTTAGGACAATCAGAGCTTGACAGTTTAAAATGAGCACCAATAGGAACAGTTACTGGCTTCCCCTCATTCATTCTATAGTTCTTTAGTACCTTTTCCAAATAAGAGATTTGAGACAGTTTCAACACCTTATGTTCCCTATCTCTCTTGATTTCCATGCCTAATATCTTCTTTGCTTCACCTAGATCTTTCATCTCAAACTCAGACATTAACATCCTCTTAGTAGCTTCAACTTCTTCCAAGTCTTGACAAGCCACCAACATGTCATCAACATACAACAACAAATACACAAATTTGTTCAAGCTGTATTCCTTGAAATAAACACAACTATCATAGCTGCTCCTATTAAACCCATTAGTCACCATATGTTCATCAAACCTTGTGTACCACTGTTTAGGAGATTGCTTCAGCCCATACAAGGATTTCTTAAGGAGACACAGCTTATCTTCCTGCCCCTTAACCTCAAACCCCTCCGACTGCTTCATATAGATTGTTTCATCTAACTTCCCATGTAAAAACGCAGTTTTCACATCCAACTGATGTAACTCCATATCCATAGAAGCAATCAATGACAGCATAACCCTTATAGATGAATGTTTCACCATAGGTGAGAATATTTCATTATAATCCACCCCTGTCTTCTGTGTAAACCCCTTAGCTACTAATCTAGCCTTGTACCTATGAGGTTCACCTTCAGAAATCTCATCTTTCAGTTTGAACAGCCATTTACATGACACATGCTTATGACCCTCAGGTTTATCAACCAGCTCCCATATGCCATTCTTATACAGAGATTCCATCTCTTCCTCCATGTCCTTACACCATTTTGAGCTTTCTTTCACGGAAATCGCCTCAGAGTATGACAACGGTTCATAGATACTTTCTTCTTCAGCAGCAACTGAGGCTAATGCTGACAAATCAATCCCCTCTCTATACCTGAGTGGAGGTACCACTTGTCTTCTCTGCTTGTCCCTAGCCAATTGATAATCATCCAAACCATCCCCTTGGCTATTAATAGTGCCATGATCAACACCTTTATCACTCACACCCTGCTACTCCACCTCAATCTGAACCCCACTCTACTCTCCAACTTCTGAATTCTTTTTTCCTTCAATGTCTTTATACAAAACATCTTTTTGGAAAACCACATCTCTGCTCACTATCACCCTGGGTCTGCCATAATCTAGCCTCCACAATCTATACCCTTTCATTCCATCAGGGTATCCTAGAAATACATATTTGCAGGCCCTGGGTTCTAGTTTTCCTTGGCTAACATGAGCATAAGCCAATCATCCAAACACTATAAGATCACCATAGTCATGTTTTCTACCTGACCATGCCTCCATAAGAGTCTTCATGTCTAATGCAGCTGATGGAGACCTCTTGACTAGATAAGCTGCAGTGGTCACAATTTCAGCCCAGAACTGCTTGGGCAAACCAGAACTAGACCACATACACCTTACTTTTTCAAGTAAGGTCATGTTCATCCTTTCAGCCAAACCATTCTATTGTGGATGACTAGGCATAATTCTATGTCTAGCAATACCTTCAGCTTCACAATACTGATTAAACTCATGGTTGCAGAACTCCAACCCATTATCAGTTCTTAACTTCTTGACTTTTCTTTCAGTTTGGGTTTCCACAAGGACTTTCTATTCCTTGAACTTACTAAAGGTATCACTCTTATTTTTTAAGATGATTATCCAGACCCTTCTTGAAAAATCATCTATCAAAGTCACAAAATATCTAGCACCACCCAAAGAATCAACCTTAGCAGGATCCCATAAATCAGAGTGAATGTAGTCTAATACACAACTTATGATATGCCTAGCCCTTGTGAATTTAACCCTCTTGTGTTTCCCAAGATACAAGTTTCATAAAAACCAAAATCAAAATTCTTCAACTCAGTCACAACCCATTGCTTCTGCAACTCTACCAGTCCTTGCTGACTGATATGACCAAGCCTCTGGTGCCACAACATGGCCTTAGAACTTTTTCACTTGAGGCAGTTGCCACATGGGACTCTACTACTCTAGTACTATCTAGTACATAGATATTATTATCCCTTCTATTACCAGATAGCACCACCATTGATCCGTTAATCACCTTAGCCTTACCATCCCTAAGACTAACATGGTAACCAGATCTCTCCAACAACCCTAATAACAACAAACTTCTTTTAAGATTAGGGATATACCTTACATCATGAAGATCTACTTCCATTCTATTCTTCATCTTTAAAGTCACTGTACCATGACCTACAATCTTGCAAGGTCTATCATCCCCTAACCTTACAGAACCGAGATCTTCAAACTTCAAATCTTTGAAGAACTCCTTCACAGGTGTCATATGATATGAACAACCTGAATCTATCACCCACTCATTCTCATTACAGCTGCTTGTGACAGCCAACACATCTGCACTCTCATATCCATCAGATATATCATCTCGTGCATTGTGACTAGAATGAGACTTTGATCCATTTGATTCACCCTTCTTTCTTTTCCAGTCAGGACAATCCTTCTTGAAGTGCTTTTCTGACCCACACACATAACAACTCCTTTTAGACTTGGATCTTGACTTTGAGACATTTCTCGGCTTGAAGTTTCTTTGTTCAGATCATCCACTGACCACCAAGCCCTCTCCACCATCTTCTTTATAATCAGTTCTCTTCTTTAATTCCTTTGAATTGAGAGCTCCGAGCACTTCCTCCATGGTAAGAGTATCCCTACCATACATCAAAGTATCCACAAAGTGCTCATAAGATGATGGGAGAGAGGTCAAGAATATGATCGCTTGGTCTTCATCATCCAATTCAACTTCAATGTTTTCAAGATCTAACACCAACTTGTTGAATTCATCCGTATGATCTTCAATTGACTTTTCAGGCGCCATTTGGAAAGTGTACAAACGCTTCTTGAGATACAACCTATTCGCAAGAGACTTCTCATGTACAGGCTTTTCAATTTTGACCAGACCCCTACCGCCGTTGTCTCCTTCGATACTTTTCTGAGTACCCGATCACCCAAGTTCAAGATGATTAAACTGTGTGTCTGTTCAAGCATCTCCTTCTTCTCCTTGTCTGACATTATGTTTGGCAACTTAGATTCTCTAGCCAAGGCATCCACCACTCATTGATGAACGAGCAATGCCTTCATCTTCAGTCGCCATAAACCAAAGTCGTTCTTCCCGTCGAATTTCTTAATCTCAAACTTTGTTGACACCATCGTTACCGCCGAACGATATTTGATTGAATCTTGTTCCTCAATTGAGCCTCTAACCAGGCTCTGATACCAATTGTTATACAGTTGAGTACAAGAATGCACAATTCAACAACATAAGAACGAAGAAGACGAACTTCAAGAATGCAAGAAAGAACTTTATTCATCAATGATTACAAGTGAATGTGATTACAAGTATTTGTAATTTTTTCCTCTTTTCTCTTTTCTCTTTTCTCTTTCTTCACTGATTACACAGGATCCATATTTATAGTGCTAAATGACCAGCTAACTATAACGATCAAATTACACACTCAACATATAATTGAGAATTTACATTTAGGACTCTATACTAAAACTTCCGAAGCAGGAAGTACCCTTCGGAAAACTTCCTAAGCAAAACTCTAACACTTCCAATACTACCAAAAACTTCCGAAGCAAACATAACCTTCTGAAGATTCCGACTAAGCTTCGGAAGAAATCAGATTAAGCTTCAGAATATTTCCGAAGCCAACATAACCTTCGGAAGATTTCAGCCAAGCTTCGGAAGAAATATGTTAAGCTTCGGAAGATTTACTAACTTCGGAAGAAACACTTGTTTTGACTTTTATATCTCACAATATGTTAAATGAATTTAGGAATAGGTTTGATGAAGGATCAAATAGAGATTTCTAGGTTATTTCTGTCGGTCTAAAACATTTTCTAAACCCTTCCTCTACTTAATCGTTCTTCATGTGGTTTTCACTTCCGATCCTTGAAAAAGCGAGATTTATCGGTTCTATATTCATGCAGATAAATATAGATATTTTTATGCTATGTTATGTTATAGAGAAGCTTATCTAATATGCATATTTGGTTTTAATATCCTCGTGTTGACATATGAGGTATTTCCTAGGCCCGTTTCACTCAATAAACTTACCAATAAACGACCATTTGCAGAGCTAGAAAGAAAAATATGTTAATGATGTGCTCCATTGGCTTCCCAGCTCACACGCTCTCAAGATGTAAGTGTAATCAATTTCGGGGCACTCACAGATCCAAATATTTCGTGACCATACATCCCACATCTAATCGACCATTAGTTCCAACTAACGTGGAAGGCCTTACATTTGTAACAGTTCAAGTACGGTATCAAATATTTGTCCGATTTAATAGTCGACATGTCCTTATATGTTTGTCTCTCGTGGTTTTGTAACGCGTCAGCTAATGAATGTATCCATCCATATATAATGAAGCTTTAATTCCATTTCTCAACCAACGTGGAATGTAATATCCTCTCTCATCGGGAGCCAAGCGTCCTCGATAGGACAAATGTCCAATTCTAGCTGTAATGCGATTTATAACACGGACCAAGTACCATACAAAATATTGTTCGCATTGATAGCCAACACACACTTATGTGTCTCACTCTCACAATTTTAACACACATATAGAACTTTACACGAACACATATGAAAAAAGGTACGTGTAATGTATTTATATCAATTATCTTTTTATAACCACAAAAACGGAAATGTAGTAAATGGATCAATAGTTATCTAGTTATCTAACATATATTTTTTTGAAACCAACAGGATTAGCTAATTAGCATGGATATGTCCGATACGTGACAGGTAATCATCTAATAGATGACCAAGATGTTTTAGGTCGGGTCCAAGACAAACTTTTATAAATAGATATGAGGTTGAAACTACCAAAACTCGTCTCAAACAGACAACACCAATATAAGATTCTAGTGGATATAATTTAAAGGTTTTTTATATATAAAAAATATTAATAATAACACTAATAACTGAAAATCATAAAACATACGAGTATATTTTAATTGATCCATGTGCTTACTATAAAAGATACAAAGCCACTGACACTCATTACCTGACCTGACCTGACCTCTCTCTTTCACCATTAAAAACTGAGAGAGAAACCTACAGAAGCGTCGGCTTCTTGTCACCGGAGTCATCCCAATCCTTATGTTGGACCGACCCAAACGAAACTCCGGCAGATGCAGCTGCATTAACCCTGCTTCCTCCAATTGAACTCAAAAAAGCTGAGTACCCACCGGAGGAACCAGGCCCCAGCCCAAAAAGATCCAGGGTGGTTGGCGCCGGTGGTTGCATCAGCAATTGATCTCTTCCGGTGGCCGGAGCCCCAAGCCCCAGCCCTGAGCTGTCGTTCATCTCTTGTTTCGTTTGAGTTTGAATAATATTATTCCACTGAGTACCAATGCTAGCTTCTTGGTAGTGATCGGTGGAGGAAGACGACGACGGTGGTGGTGCTAACCCGAGTGCATGGAGGAATGAGGTGTTCGACGACGTTGCACCCATTTGAGCTGCTTTCTGCAGCAAAGCGGTGGCGGAGAGAGCTGGTTGTGGAGACTGTACGTACTGACGGTGGTGGTGGTGGTGGTGGTGGTGGTGGAGGTGGTTTGATGATCAGGTGGTGGGAATAAGGACGAGGTGGAGGTGGTGGAGTGATACAACGAGAAGGATAAAGAAAGCGACATTGGTTCGACGATGGTGCTCCGATCAGCTCCGGTGACGCTACAGATCAGATTGGAGTAAGATGATGGGGATGATTGAGACGATGGTACGACGGAGGATGATGCGAAGATACTTGCGAATACGCCGGTGGTTGTGGTCGCATTAGTGTTACCGCTGGTGGTGGAGCCACCGCTGACTGTGGTTGGTGTGGTGGCGGTTGTTGCAGCCTCAGTCTCCACCACCGCACCTTTCTGGTGGTGTAACACCCCCACTGCTTTCTCCGGCAAGTCTGTAGCAAAAAACAAGATTATTTAATAATATGAATATATAATTCTTTCATGGGGTTAAAAAGTTGATGGTAATTAACTAATTATTTATAATTATGAAGCAGTTAATGGATCTGAAAAGGTATAGATTTTGAACTTTGCTATTACAAGCAAAAGGAAGAGCAGGAACAATCATGGCGTCCTTTTTCATACAAAATCTATCTTTTTAATTCACTAGCTTTTACTTCGATCTTTGAGCTCTTAATTAATGGACTTCTACACTTAAAATACACAGTAGATGACAAAAGCTTTGCTAACAAACAAACTAACAAATAGATCGATGCCAGTGGATACAAGAGGATAAACAATTTGAAAGTGAAATTAGTGCGATGAAGACGACGACATATTGTGATCGATAAAGTTCACCTGAGCTGAGAACGGATTGGACAGGAGAGAGTACGCCGGTGGACGGAGTAAGCGGCGGTGGCGGTGGACTACACGACGGAGATACGACAGCTGCATCCACTTTGTCGGCATCTTGAAGATGAGTATGATGATGATCAGAGTCCATATTTGGAAGGTTTTGAGTTTGAGATCTCGCGCTCTCTTGTGCTAACGCATCACAGAAAGCTCTATGCGTGATAAAGCTGTCTCTCCTTCATCATCAAAATACAAAAACACAATCAGATTTATGCATCAATTTCACATGATTTAGAGAGATTTGACGAAGAAAATCAGAAATTTAACCTTGAGAATAAGGTGCCGCAATCACATCTATACTCTTTGGTACCACAAGTTTTCATATGCGCTTTCCAATCCGATTGAACGGCGTACTTCTTCGAGCACCGTTCGCACTTCCACTTCTTCTCGCCGTGCTTCCGAGAGAAGTGTTTTTTGATTCCGGTGAGATCGCCGAGCGCTCTCGACGGATCGTGATGGACGCAGGTTTTCCTCCGGACAAACGTAAACGCGTTTCCGTATCTCCTTGCCGTCTCGTTGTTTCAGCTTCCACGGTAAGTTATCCCTCGCCGATGAAGCTGAAGGTTCTGATCTCGTTGAAATCCTTTGTTGCAGATCTCGCATACGAATCGATTCGTAGCGAGTAGCGTCGTCGGTGACAGTGCGATCACCTCCGCATCTGGATCTGCAACGAACGAATTGAACATATCAATATCAACATCAAATCAAAATCACTTTACAAGTTCACAGCAAAAGCTTTACGATAACAACACAATATCAACGTTTACCAGGCATTCCAGGTAGATTCCTCTTCTTCTTCACTGGCTGCATCTCAGAACGAGCTCCAGTTACGTTACCACCTGATGAACATTCAGTTCCTTCAGCGGAAACCGCCATTGCAGAAGAATTCTCAAAATCAACCATAAGTTAAACTAATTTCCAAACTACACTTAATCAAAACTCAATTCCTTAGGTTTCTGATCTTATGTTGTTATTCACCAGACGAATTCACAGTTCATCATCACTTATCATTTCACACCGCCTCAACTGAAGCATCATCATCTTCTTACTCTAACTAACTAAAACCAAAACGTATGCAACATTCCACTACTATAGATTACATCCACTAGCAAATCACCATAATCTTCAACAAACTGTGACCGGAGCACGACGGAGACGACGGTCTAACATGGCGGCCGTAGTTGTGGGTAAAAGAGATGATAATTGGTATTGATATTGATATTGATATTGATATTGATATGGTATGATTATATGATGGAGTTATTGAAGACTAAAAAAATGTTGAAGGGAAAAAACTCAAAAAGGAGGGTTAAAAGAGGGGATGGTTAACCATGGTTAAGGGGAGGTACTTCGGGCACAAGTTAAGAGTGGGTTGAAATCTTGACCGTCCACGTGGCGGGATCAGCGAGAGGGTGGCATGTGTCGGAGAAGACGTAGTACTGGTACTCCAACCACGACGCGTAGGCTTGTCGTGTAGCATGAGACTTTGAAAATGAGTTCACATATGAATGAGTAACGCGTCACGACAAAATATGCCATGGGGGCACTTTTGTCATTTTCTTATACGTGTATAGTGTGCTGACTATTTTTGACCCTCTATGGCTCTATCAGATATTCAAGTATAGGCATATAGCTAAGGATTTGTTTCGGAATAGATTATTTAGAAGGGGCTGTTTGTTTTAATTTTCTAACAGTTCATATATCCGAATGTTTTAGTATTTAATGGTTCAGACTGTTTTTTCGCAAACAAATGTTTAAATGGTTCGATATTTGTTTTTAAATGGTTAATAATTATACTAATGTTTAATGGTTAAGATCTATTATCTGAATTGGTCAGATATTTGCATTTGAATAGTTAAACGATATACTAATTTTTAATGGTTCAGACCTCTTAATAGTTGAGTTCAGACTTTTAATTGGTTCAGCACTTAATCATTCAGAAATTATCAAACAGCCTTAAAGACAAATGCATTAAGTTTTTTTAATAAGTAGCTCGTTATTAAGGAGGTGTAAACTCGTAAAATAAATTATATGCATTGTACTGTTGTTATTAACGTAATTAAATACATAAAAAAGTATATGAAGTTGTGATAAATTGTTATGAAAATTACAACGTTGGTGGAAAACATTATTACAATACGCATGTTGCGGCCTTACCATTTTAAATAAAATAAGGAAAACAAAAAAAAGAACTTTTTTTATGGACTGATTAAGATGTGCAGGTGGCATGGCTGTGTGGAAACCATCGACCATGTTAATTGTGTTAATAGCATAATGTTGTATATTACATAGTAGATTTTTTTAAAATTTAATATTACATATTTACTTAAAACGGCCACGTTACAAATAATGATAAAGGACCAAGGTGCATGAACTATATTGTAGTGTTCAAGATTATTAACCATGTGGTTATATAATGCAAATCTGTTTTTGACATGACAAGAACTATGAGGAAAAAAAACAAGTTAGTGTTTAATGTGTTTAGATTTCAAATATAGACGTCATCATTTCAACCGTTTAAAAAAAACGGTTGCATTTATATTGTGGTTTATTGTTGAAAATATATAATTCTTTTAACAAACTTATCTCATATTGTTGGTCTTTTGATATAATTCTTCGGTTTAGATTTAGTGTCTGTCATCCGTCTTTGTTTTAATGAGTCAAATTGTTAGTTACTATTTTTGTTTATGGCTCTATACATATTTGGTTTGGGTTTAAAAATAACATTGTTTGGTTTTTTGACACGAAGATAAATGAATTAACCTCGATAAATGAGCGTTTATAATATATTCGATCCATTAAACCATTTAGATATTGGCTATAACATGTTTATCCTAGACTAACCGATCAATGTCCAAACTACGCAATAGCTATCTTTCTATGAATAAAGAAAGAAAAATATAACATTAGATAAGTGATGCTAAAAAATCACATTATTATCTACAAATTAAAAAAATAAATAAAACCGGTCACATAATTTATTGATTTGTTGTCACTAGGTACTATATATATATGTGTGTGTGTGCGCGCGCGCTCGTGCGTGTAGATAGGAGAATTGATAAAGTGAAAACGCAACATATTTATACATATACGTCACACATAAGTTACGCAAACATAACATCATTCATTCAACATGCATAGTATTACGTATACATAATACACTTCATTCTTGTATTTATGTTCAATGTGTAAATAATAAATACTTAAATAACCTTTTAACAAATACTTAATACATTATTTAATATTTATTTTAAGTATTATCCTATTTACAATATGTTAAATTAATATTATATATATACATTTAAAAATTTATATTTAAGCCTTTATAGTTATGTCAAATCTAAATTTAATCACCTGAATTTTTTTTAAACTTTATACTTAAGCATTTGAGTTATGTCAAATTTACATTTAATCACATAGAACGCTTTTTAAGTTTCATACTTAAGCTTTCGAGTTCTATCAAATTTTATTTTAAACTTTATACTTAAGCATTTGAGTTATGTCAACTTTTATAACTCACGCTGTATAGAACGGTTACACCCACTAGTTAAATGCTTATACCGAACACTTTTTGAAAAAATATTCACTTAATGATTAAATTATAACAAACACTAAACAAAATTTATAAATGGACAATTTATATTACTTTCTTAGTTTAAAGAAAAATCATGAAATTTAATGCACATTTAAAAAACAAAAATTGTAATTTGTTCTTTAATTAGTTTCCCTAAATCTTTCTCTCAAATCTAGCGATAGTGTGTAAACGAACATGCTAATGTGAATGTTCTCATCAGACCCCATGTCCCATTCATAGGTTTGACCTGTGACTGTAAAGGATCCAAAAGTATATTTATTGGCTTCTATTTTCATTGCAAAGTATGTAAAGCATTCAGCTGCCAGTTTAAATAATTTATTTTTATTAAGTCCCTATTAATTAAAATACTTTAGTTTAGACTTTAGTAAGACGAGGTGTCAACTTTTATATATGAGTGGTTCTTTCAAAGCATTATACAAAGATACTTTGCCATGTGTTTCAAGATATAATAATTCACATAATTGCCTCCACTACATCTTTTTGGTGACATGACAATATATACAAAGAGATCAGATGTTGTAAAAAAGAATGTACTCGTTTTTTTTTAATCCTAAAAAAAGGTATATTAATATGATGGTTAATTTTCGTACTTACCTCTCTGAAAGTTAAAAGTTAATAAATTAAAATTGTCTATTTATGCGTATAAGCTATAAGAACAATAAGATTTTAAAAAAATGTACCATCTATCGGATATAAAAAGACTTGAATTTACTTTTTGTTGATGTAATAGTAAGGAGCTTAGAAACTCGATCGTATGCTAGATATCGTTTGAAATTCCAGAATTGCTACTTTCTAGAACCAGATAATCATGACATTACAAGAGACCTAAAACTTCTGATGCCCAAAAAATAAAAAACTAAGATCTGATAATAAAAACTCAAAATTTGAATAATCGTCAAAAAAAGGAAAAACATAAGCCTACAAAGAGACAACCAAGGCGACCATCGATTTTAAGACGAAATTAAAAATTTTCGACACCACTAACAATCTTGAAAATATAATATTATTGGGAGGTGAGGAGTTTGTAGATACCTCTTCGTCTTTCATGATTTAAACCGGTATATCTAACAAGCATTTCGTACACCATATACTAGCGAGAAGGTTCCAACTTCCAAACTCCTAAAATAGTAAAATTCGAAAAACATGTCGTACTTCTTCTGTCGCGCTACCGTTGGTTCTTATCTTATGTGTTTGTATAGACCCCATGAGTTCGAGCTTGTATACAAAAAAATGAAAAATGTAGAGGGATCCGTTGATTCTTCTATAGTTAGACGGTTAATTTTGCAACTTCGTTTTTCATTCATCATCAAGTATACAATCTTAGGGGCAAACTCTATTTTATTGGGCTCAAGACGGTGTTAACACTTACCATTTAATAGTTAATACAGTCTGTCAAACTGAAACCACCTTTCAGAAAAGCCCATAATAATATTATGGGCTTTACACCTTTCATTAATTCATTGTTCTCGTAGGCCCATATTATATAATGAGCCGACTCATATTATGCAAACCCTAGATGCCGTAAACCCTATTTAATCTCCTATCCATCGTTCTCCATTTGCATCGCAAAGAGTTCATCTTCGATTGATTGTTTCTGGGGACTAATCTATTGAAGACCTTCGTGGTTTTGTTTGGATCCATGTCGATCCGTACTAATTACGGTAATTAGGTTTTCTTTTGTACATTTGAAACGTTTATTTAAAATCATTGCAATTGTATGGGTCGATCTGTTTATATGCGTTTGTAGATCTAGTTTTGCATCTGTTTTACCCTCTCCTTGTGATGAGTTGTATATCATTCGAGGAGATATAACTGATGCATATAGCTAATTACAGGATGGCTTACCAACGCATTGCATTTCTACCGATTGCTTTAGTGTCAAATGGTCCTTCCTATATCATTTCTCATCACGAAACATTGATTTTCGATTGAATTCATGTTGTATCTAATTTTTGTTTTTGTTGCATTTGAAATGGCAGATGACGATAAATCAGTTTTATGCTTAACACTCCGATTTAACCGTGGGGATTATAAACTCCGCTTATTATCTGATGCCAAATCATTTATTAATTTAACTTTTAATTCAGTTTGATTTTGTTAATTGGTTTTTGTTTGATACGGAAAGCAAATGATGCAATACAAACATCTTATACTACACACTGAAGATTTTGATGTAGAAAACTCTCTCTCAATTTTGTTTTCTGATGCTTTCTGTTCATCTAACATTTAATTAGTTTGAATTTGAAGTAATTTTTCAGGTATATTTTGATAGAGCAAATCAATTGCTTTGTTAATACTCTGTTTAATGTTTAATTTCGTTATTTTTATTTATTGAATTATTTATCTTACAGAATTCGTTGTTTTATTCAATGATGAGAAACAGCAGACGGGCGGTCTGAAATGATGTCGTGTTGATTGTCTGCGTAATATCCATTATTATGGATTAAGCTCTGAGATATTTTATAATCATAAGTTTTATTATAACACTTAATTTAAGTATTGAGTTATTTATGTTTATTTTTTCATGCGATGATGAGTATGCAAATATTTATGTCTGGACTTATGAGACTTTGTCCGTGAAATTATGCGCATATATCTGAGCAAACATTATTTAACATTACAAATTGAAACCACTGTTACGAAAAAATTCATGGATTTAATATTTTTGATAATCATGTTTAATTTTTTGTTTTTTATTATAATCATGAGTGTTATTAATACATTAAATGATTGATGTTAACACAGTAAATTGTTTTTTGACATTATTCAACATGGTCCATTTTACAAGACTTTTTTAAGTTAGCAATATACATAGTTTAATTCACCCAATCAAGAAACATAAATCATAATCAATTTTTACGTAAATTAAAATTCTCGTCTAATTGCAAGGTCGTCACTTAAAGATTATATGGTTGTTTTCTTGAACAATTTCCTAAAGTGAACCTAAACCAATTTAACATGAATTTGATTAAAAGTGAACTTGATTAAATTGAACTAAACATGGGCGGAGGATAGTGGAGACTGGGGGGCCGCCCCTTTTCTTTTTTTTGACGGTAATGTTAAATTTTAGCCCGGTAGCGTAAATTTTTGGTTTGGTAGTGTAAATTTTTATATAAATATCGAGTTCGCTTCCCGTAAAAAAATAATAGTTTCGCCTCAGTCCCCTTACAAAAAATGGAACTAAATATCCTGAAGTCCTATGACACATGTATATGAGCTTAAAACATGACTACATGGCCTGAACAACACTCCTAAATGGACACTGAGTGAACACAAAGAACAGTAAACACAGCAGGACTCGAGGTACCTAATCTTCCAAGTCTTCCTCAAATTAACATTCAACTGAATTGTTGGTTTGGCATATTTATTATTTTAATGTAACAATATTTTTTTCCACATTGCTTCAGGTTTCAAAAAGTTACTATTTTCATATAAAAATGTCAATTATGTTAATTTAAAATGTTAACTATATTAATTGATTAAATTACTTTTTAAAATACAAAACAAAAACCTTCACTTACATAACTGAATAGAATTGAATCATGGTATAAGAGAAAGAATGACCGTTTGGAGAACCTATCTCTACGTTCCTCCAGTATTAATAGAATTGAATCATGATATAAGAGAAAGAATGACCGTTTGAAAAACCTATCTCTACGTTCCTCTAGTATTAATGAAGCTGTTAATCTAATAATTCAGTCGATTATAATAGGTTTGATGATGATATGATAAATGGTCTTGACATATGTTTTGTAAATAGTAAAATAATACACGGGTTAAAATTTAACTACAATACATAAACATAAATTAGAAAATTATTTTAATATGCAAAATATATAATTAACCCTTTAGTGATAGATTTTTAACATTTAAACTAGAGTTAAAAATTTAATTTTGCTACTCAAGATTTGACAAAAATAATCATTTTATTTCAAAACTAAAACCATCAATAAATCTTTAAAAGTTTTATGACTTTGTTTAGTATAAAAGTTTTATTAGTTGTTTTTACTTAAATCCAAAAAAATAAAACTTTTAGACTAAAATTAAACAAATAATAAAACTTTTGGACTAAATTGATGTTTTTAAATTTTTTAAGGAAAACAGTTATTTTTATCAAATATTTGGAAACAAAATTGAAATTAATATGTTAAACTAATAGAGTTTACGTTTTTTAGATGAAAATGGTAAGTATTTAATACCTTGAGTAGTTAGATGCAAAAAGAAAATTTTGTTTTTTAATGAAACAACAGAGGTAATCAAATCAGAGTTGGAATAAAGACAATTCGCTCTTAACATTTAACATTCAAAATTTTACATTTGCTTTTAGAATAATTAAGTACCAAAATCACAATTTATATTAGAAACTATTTAAATATTGGACTCTGTGTTTATTATATATACACTCAAAAACAAAAGGCGGTGGCCAATAACAAGCCACCGACTTGTGTTGTATATAATCAATCCTCAAAAGTTGCCATAAAGTAACTCTTTGTTCGAGTGGCAAGTCCATAGCATTTTATCTTTGTGTTCTTGCGTTCGAATCCCATAAATTGGATATGTTGTTTCTTTGTTTTTTTATCCTTTTTTTCTTTTACCTTTTCATATACATATTTTTAATTTCTTAAGTTCATATTCTTGTGTACGAGTCGGTATAAATTTGAGTCCGATTACATCTTACATTTGGATGTAATCAGAAGCGACTCGCGTTAAAAATAAATTGTTTTAGTGTCTATTTTTGTATAATTTTAAGACTATTTGCGTTTCGAACGTCTACGTTTTGGCGTATAGTTTCTTTTTTAAGACTATTTGCGTTTCGAACGTTTACGTTTTGACGTATAGTTTCTTCAGGAAATGAATTGGGTCAAATATAAAAAACGTTTTCATGATTATTTTTATGTACGCTTTGAGTTGATCTATGTTTCTAAGTAAGCTTTGTTTGAAAACATGTCGGGTCAACTATAATATGTCATCATTTACTTCATTTTTTAACATAAATATAGTTTGAAAACGACGTGTTTTCATTTAGTGGTTTAAAATCGAGTCAATCTATGTATTGAACTTTTATTCTTAAAACAGCGCAAATTCTTTTAGCATATACGAACATGACTTTCGGACAACCTAAACATATATAATTGACTATCTAAAGACCATCACATACCCACTATGCATTTGACCTTTTATTCTTAATACAAAATAGTTTCTGTTGAATTATTTATTACTCAATAATGAGGTTGATTCTAATTTAATTTACTTAAAATGCAATTATAATTTCATAAGTTGTGTATAATAAATACTAAGAATTTTTTCATAAATATCCACCAAAGTTTTCATAATAAACAATAGTGATAGCAATCAGTTGGTAAAGGTTTCAAAGTGGAGCTCCAAACCACGTTCTCCACCACTATTAATATATATTATGTTTTTATTGTTTTGTTTCATTGTGACTATTTTTGTTTAGTCATGCTTTTGTTAGTTGTTCCCCATGTTTAGTAAATTGTACAATAGTTTCTAATGTCCCTAGATTATGGTCGTAGGTTAGTGGCAAACTTCTTTATGTACGATCAGTTTTTGTATAATGGGGGTGGTGAGTTTATGACTTTTTGTGTTGATTTATCTCTTGTGTGAGAGTTAGATTGATATTTGTCTATGCTAGTTCAACATTGGCAAGTTGGATGGTGTTCTTAGACACGATTTCTTAACCGGAGTGGTGTATCTGTATCTTCGGTTGACATCGCAGCCCTATCGTTTGTTTCGATGGTGAATCTGTATCCGAAACGAGCGTTAGATATATCCGTTTATTTGATAGTTACGTTTGAATCGGTGTATTCGAGCCTGCTCCTATCAAATAGCTATCTTTTAATACATCTACAATGAGAGTGGATTAAAATTTCATCAACATAAATGGGATTTACATGTTGTTAACAACTTAACAAGATATCAGAAATTATCGAAGAAATAAAGGTCAACGCTCCATGGCTAGGGCATAGTCGCCAAGTAAACGTGTCATGGTCTTAGCTTTAAAATATAGACATCCAACTTGTAGCCTTCTCAACGACACGTTCCTAGCCGTCAACCCACACATGACATGGTATGAGTAGCTTTGTCTGTGTTCAATAGCTTGGTTGGCGGTTCCAGCGTAGCCGCAAAGAGGGTACTTGTCGTAATATGGTTGGTCCTCGGTGCGTATGTTTGCTTTTGAGTGGACAAAAGTTTTTGTGCAATTTGATTTTGATTAATTCTTCGATCAAAACATACATTTTAATGATTTTTCTAAGAGAAATAACCGAAGACAAATTATTCACACAATGCACAATAAAATAGCAATTTCGCCAACAATATGGATGATAAATTTTGCAATTTCCATATCATTTAGTCAAGAAAAACTAAATAAAATTCAAGAATTCCACTATTTTCAAAACAAGAAAAAGAAGATATATCCATATAGAAGAATCTTAAACAACATGAATCAAATGATCAAAAGCTGTCCTGCAAATTGGACAAGTTCTTCTATGAACCAGCCAAAGGTCAATGCAATGGCTATGAAACACATGCTCACAACTTGGAAATCTTTTACATACCTCAAAATCTTTAAAATCATCCAAACATATTGCACAACTCAATGATTCTTCATGTCCTTCACCGATCCTGTGATTAAAACATTGTAACAATTGTAGCTCCTCTCGCGACAGCCCAGTGGGTTGATGATCAGCTTCATGCGTGTCGACTCTAAAAATCTCTGATTTGGCGATGAACCCGATAACAGCATAACATATCATCAAGTAAAGGGTGACAATGGAGACTATGCAAAGGAGAGAGAGAGGTGGAGGAGGAAGCACCATTCTTGACAACCAGAAAGAAGAAATGGAAGTTGGTGTATTTGGAAAATAAATAAGAAAGAAGGTGCAGAGTTGTTAAAGCAATTAAAATTTTGTTTGACCCTGAAAAAAGTTTAAATATTTTGGTTGAGTTGGAAGGCATCTGTTGACTTTGTTGAAGATTAGCTTCAACTGCAAATAATGGATGAACCTGCAAAGGACTATGCCAATCATTAAGCACCAATGATCATAAATTATAATATATTCAGCTATTATATAATCTAAAATGATATGCATAATAATGCATAGATTTGTATAAAAAATATTTAAAATAATTAACAAAGTTTATAGAAAATTGTTGGTAAGTGCAAAGGGCCCAGTTAGGGTGATATTTTCCAACCAATCTGATGTCAAGTCTGAACTGAAAGCAAGGTGTTACCCTTTAAGTTGTGGTTTAGTGAAACATTTCATCAAACATTTGGTGGGCAAGAAATCTAATAGTAGTCCCACAAAGCCACAAACCCAAGATCCACTTTTCTTCCTTAAATTTGCAGCAATATTCAATATCAAATCATTGACAAACACAAAGAAAGTGATTGTATCAACATCTATAAAACATGCTTGATTTCACAATCTTATTCAGCAAATTAGAACATTTCCATCATTTGGGATCACATCAAAATGGCAAGAATTATTATGCTCGTGCAACACGAGTCATGCAGTTACAAAAAGAAGCAAGGGTTGATGAGAGTTGGTGTCAAGAAATACATTATAGGCTATGTTATCATCTGGTTCAGTATCTGTTTCAGACAACTTCATGACCTGATAAGTAGTAGTTATATCTTAGGCAGTAGAGTTGTGGGTTCTGAAGGCACATCAGCACTTGCCTACAAAATAAAAACAAATTTTGGTTAATATATTATTAATCTTATATTCTGATAAAAAAATATTGTTTTGTACCTCAAGATATCTTGTTAGCAACTTGGTGGTACTATAATTGAACCCCTCAACTGATTCTCCTTTCTTACGAGATGCATGAAGTTGTTTTCGGACTTGGGATGCTAGTGACTGCAAATTTAACAAGCCAATTAAATTCACTTACTCTTCTGAAGTTATGGTTAATAATCCTTATCTATTTGATGTAAAAATGACACACACACATGTATAAATGTATTTATTTTTTATGCATACCTTTCCTAGTTCAACTCCCCATTGATCAAAAGAATTGATACCCCAAATGAAACCTTCCACAGCAATTCTGTGCTCATAGATAGCTAGTAACTGTGAGCAGACAAAAGGGAAAGATACTGTAAGATGATGTCAGCACCAGACACATAAATTTGATTATAGTATATACTGGTCAAACCTGGCCAATTCTATAAGCATCCAATGATGGAAGTAGAAGGCTAAGTGATGGCCTATTCCCGGTGAAGGTCTGTTAATGAATGTAGAATTACTTATCACTAATCAAGCATTCATTTGATAGAAGAAATAATGTAAACTTATGAAGGAAATTAATCACCTTGTGAGGAATAAGATGAGATGCAACATTCTCACTTTGCAATTGTTCAGGCGTCTGGAAAGAAAACAAAATCAAGCCAGTGTATAAAAAATAACCTCTCCTTTTCCTTATGAGTGAAGTTTAACTTGATACTTAGAGGTTATGCAAAAGAATTACCTTCCCATAAGCAAGGGCATCAGGTTGTGCAAAAAAGTTGGACATGAGTTCATCATGGTTATTTACCACTTCATCTGCAAACCAAATTGTACATAAGAAGCAAAGATGGGACTTACATAAAAGGAAAAAAAAAGAAGAAAATAAAACAAAACCTTTAAGGTAGACAGGTTGTTGGCTTTTGACAACACCGATAAAATCACAAGGAATAACACGCCCCTGAAAACACCAAAATTAAGGATAAAGAAACAGAGCTTTCAGGAGATAAAGAACTTATATGTCCAATGTTGACACAAGCTAAATTATATATGAATAAAATTGCTACCCCAATACACACTTACCTGATGAATTAATTGGTAAAAACTATGTTGACCATTTGTTCCTGGTTCACCAAAATCGATTTCACCGGCTTCAAAAGGAAGGCGAACACCGTCTATGGATACTCCTTTCCCATTACTCTCCATGCTAACCTATACATTAAGTTTGAAATGCAGATATATAAAAATGAATTTAAAAATGAGACAAACATGATGTGAATAGTAATTTACCTGTTGAATGTGTGGAGCAAGCTTTTCAAGAGCTTGAGTGTAAGGTAAGATAGCCTGGGAACATAAGAAAAATCATGTTAATGAATTCAATCAAATATGGATTAACTGAGTTGGGTTTTATGGATAATAAAACTTACTCTTGCAGGATATCCAAGAAAAGATACATTCCATATGCTCAATAAACCCAAAAGAACCTGAAAAAACAGTACATAATGTCAACAAACAAAACATTCAGTAAGTTAAAACATACACAAGGACAATACAAAACATAGAGGTGTAAGCAATATATGCATACAGGTATATTATTCTCAAAAGGAGCTGAGTGGAAATGCTGATCAATACTTCTAGCACCTTTTAGGAATCTATATATTAGTGAAGTTACGTTAGTAAAAATAAAGAAATGAAAGTAGAGTTATGCAGTCGAGTGAGAGAAGATGAAGTTCATATGTCACTGTACTTTTCAACAACCGAGAAACCGTATTGGAGAGACAGAGGTAATACTCCAACAGCACTGCAAACTGAAATGGATCAAAATGACCAATTAAATGAGTATCTTTTTAAGAAAAGAGGTTTCTTTTTTACTTATTATCTAAGTTATAACAGACCATCTTACCACTGTATCGGCCTCCTACCCAATCCCAAAATGCAAAAGCATTATTAGGATCAATTCCAAACTTTTCCACAAGCTGCATCAAATGTATATTGGAAAAGGTAAAAGCTATGATGAATCCAGATAATTTTCCATCCCAAACATTCCATCTTTAAATGTTTTCTAATAATTATTTACTTTTTTTTATTCCAGCATTAGTTACAAATTGCAATGCTCACACATCTATATAAATTATAATTAAATAGATGAAAGATCTCGGACTAATAAATATAACAGAAACCTAGATAGGATATGTCAAGTGAACAAACCAAACCAAAAAAAAGTATAGGATCAAGTCGGTTTCGATGAGTTAAACCTTAAGATTTGTGCTAACAGCAACCATGTGTTTTGAAACAGCTTGTGGCCTGAAAACAGCACATCGAATGACTGTGTTATATGAGAGAATATAAAAAGGTATGGATCTTCTAAATTCTCTAGTTTGAACAAAATAAAAGATTTGATTAAACATTGGCAAATTGCTACTGTATCCAGATATATTAATAGAAATATAGGCCGGTGCACTAACCCTAAAGCAGACGAGATCCACTCCCTCAATGTCCGAGCATTCAGCATGGTCTCAGCTGTAGTAAAAGTCTTGGAAACTACAACAACTGCTTTGAATACAAGAATAATCATTAATATTAATCAAACTACAGTGTTCTGAGAAAAAAAAAATCATATGCAAGACATAATGAAGTAAAGAAATATCACCTAAAGTGGTCTCAGGATCCAAGCCTGAAATATTTCTGGCAACATCTACTGGATCAACATTAGCTAGACTGCAGAAATACCCAAATATCAGGAAGAAATATTGAAACTGAATCATTGATATAAAGTTCGGGTGTTTAATATTGCGAGCTGGAGGCCTGTTCCATCCATGCGGTCTCATATGTGAGTTTAAAAATGGACTGCCCTCCTAGAAACTAATTGTTTCTAAAATGCCTTTTGGTATGAAAAACAAATTGAGTTTTATGGGAATGCTTAATCCAATTGTTTCTAAAAGGACTTTCATCTCAGATTTATGTTCCAAATAATTAGCATATGCATTTTAGGATGTACAAAACCAGGACACGGGCCAAAAATCTGATCCTAAGCAGCCCAGTCCCTTACCAAAATACTAGACCTGATTGGGTCCAACCGGTTCTAACCAGGCCAGCCCCATGCTTGGCTTTAATTTTCTAGATAATATTATGTACAATTGATTTACAATACAAATGATAACTTATAACAAAAATTAAAAATGAATTTTAATAAAATTATTAACATAATTAATTAACAATACACAAGTTCTATCTTCAACTAATAAAAATAATTCAAATTCATTGTATAGATAATACCTAAAAAATTGCAAAAGACAAAGAAAATTGATGTTTGGACTTCAGGCTTAACCATGCCAGGGACTGGGCTTATGCTAGACTGAGCCCTGATGAATACATTTCAGATAAAATTGCACTTTCAGGCTAAAAAGGGCCTAAAACTGGATTTGGCTCTCCTTGAAAAAGCAAAGGTCATACCTACTTCAACTTTTCTCTGTTACCTGAGTATACACTAAACATTTCTTGCCGATCATTTGCAACATTTCTCTCCTCGACCGTTCTTTTTTAGTGGATCAACAGCTTTTACACCAAAGATGTATTGGAACGATAGCATGTTTAAGAAATTAAACTACATGTCCCTCCCCTAGAACTTCAGTGCCGGTTAAGGCACTAAAAACAAGTATTTTTAACTGTGTGTAATGTATCAAAGTTCAAATATGCTAATATGTATATCAAGTGATAGTAGTCTAGATAGATTCTAAGTTCTTTCTTGATTATTCTTAGTATAATGTTTTTCTTTCATCTTTTACATCCCCAATGATGGAAAGACTTCTTCATCATAGTGAGTTGTACACATCTCTCTAAAAAGGATCACATTCCTCAATCCTTAGCTTGCAGGGTCCATTTTGGTATGTTCTGTCTCAATACGCTCAAGTAATAGAGCCCTTGTTATGTGAGGTCCTTGGTTTCCTTTTCTTAGAAAACAATAAACAAAGAGGACTTGAGCCATCATGGTATTTAAATCATTTGATACATCATGTTGACTCTAAATGTTCATTCAGTAACACTACAGATAGACCTTAAATGGTAATGAGATACAAGTTCACAAATAGACAGATTCCATGTTGGTATAAGACTAACATACTTTGAAGTTGTAATCGAGATACAAAACCATCCAAAAAAAGCAATTAAATCTAAGAGAAAATTTATTTTATCACAAAACCATGCAATATGTATACTATTACTTACAAGCGAAGCTGCCGTCCTCCTGCCAATTTACTAGCCTCTGGATCTGCAAGTTCCCCGTTATTTTAAGATAGGCATTTTTTATTCTATAATAACATCGGCTAATATCTGATTGCAACTTGGAGTTTGTAAAGAAAACCTGTTTGAAGAGCAGTGTGCACAAACAAAGGGCCAAGAAAGCTTCCACCAATACCAATAGCAATCACATTTGTCAATGCTTTCCCTGTGGCCCCAACCTAACAGAGGTTCAATGTTACACAAATAGTACAGTATAAAGATAATATTTGTAAAAAATCAGCTCCAAAAAATGGATAGCTACCCAGGAACCATTGCGAACTTTATCCGAGAACTCTTTTATTTTGTCAAGAACTTGCCAAACATCTGGTACCACATTCTTCCCATCGCTGGTTATTGTTGCATCCTTTGAAGCACGAAGAGCTACATGAAGCACAGACCTGTTCTCTGTGCTATTTATCTGAATTACAGACCAGATAATTAAGACCAAATCAGTTATTATTCTAAAGTTCTATAAACAATCAGTCACTCCGTGAGAGTTACATCAGAATAATTTAAAGTTTATAGCTTTACTTACATGCTCCCCATTGAACATACTATCAATCTTTTGTTTGAGACGTGCTTCCTGCATTAGAAAATAAGATGATCAGAAAATATTATACTTCTTTCTGTCATGGCACATTCCATCGAAAAATATTAATGAAAATGTTGTATTGTTGTTATATCATCCTCAATCAAAGAGAAACAAGGCCAATCTACCTCAGCAAGTTTAAAGAGCTTAGAAACAGTATCGACAGTGGCTCTCTGTCTCGAATAGTCCAAGAATATTCCATCAAACTCACTGCATAAAACCAAAACGAAAAGAAGAACCACTCATCACTCTCTTATAGCCTAACCACAAAATTTTCCCAAAATTTGAAAGATAAACATCTGTTAAGAGCTCATAAGAGGTTTAAAACAATCATACAGCATCATAGACTTGCATCGGTCAGTATCAGCCATCAAATCACGCAAATGGGTTTTATCAATTTCCCCAACATGAGCCTACAAGCCACAACCACCTCATATCATCAATCAACAACCAGAATTCAAAACGAAGATATGCAATTACTCAAACAGAACCAGAAAGCAAAAGACACTCAGGTATAAAGCCGAACGACAATCACCTTCATGTCCTTCCATGATGCAGTGTCAGAGATTAAAGTAGCCATCTGCAACGATTCTCAATCAAACAAAAATGAAATCAATTCCACAAAACAACTGATAATGAGATTAACCAACCGAAACAGTTACATGTTCCGATTTACGCAACAGATTGACGACAAATTGAAGAACGATTCGAATTAATCGGTAACAACTCAAAGGAAAAGGCAAGCGAAGATCTAATAACTGAAATATGTAAGTGAAGGATCTGAGAGAACAGGGATTACCTGTAGATGATGAGGATCGATAACGAAGAAGAATGTTGAGAAAGGGGAAATAAGTATCGATGAAAGGAGTGTGTGAGCGGAGAGAATAGAAAAATGGCTTGGATCAGGCCATCATGTTTCTATGGACGGTGTCAAAAATCAAAATAATACAACCAAACTAGCATTGTATAGTTATGTTCTCTTTCTTAGTTTATTTTATTTATACGGATGGTTTTGTGATATTTACTTATGTACTTGGTAACAAAAAAAATGGTTTAATTCATTACTAATAGGGTCAGTCACCGGTGGGCTTGAGTTGAGACGGGATCGAGCTAGAACGTATATGAGCTGAACATGCTCGAGATGTTTTTCTGACTTTAAATCTTGAGCTCAAACTTAGTTTGTTTTTAACTCGTTTGAGGTCATCAAGCAGGCAAAAAAAAAAGATGGTCAATGAGCGGCTGATGTAGATCAAAGAAGAAGTTGACTGGTTATAGATTATTGGTAGGATGTTGTACATCAAAGAAGAAGTGGATCCGATTGTTGATTGAGGGTCGATTGTTGTAGTTTGAAGAAGAACTGGATTTTGTTGTAAATCAACGGTCGACAAGTGAAGATTTGACTCGGTAGTGGAGATAAATAGATTTGGCTCGACCTAGCGGTGATCGATGGTCAAAACTCGACAAAGCATATAGAGAGGCTGGATTTCATTTTCAAGAGAAAGAGGGGGGTTGCAATGGGTACGAGGCATTTTCAACAGAAAAAGGGGGGTTGCAGTTGGTACGAGGGACATAAAGCCATGTTGGTTGCAAGATCGAGCAATCAGTGTAGAAATTAGGGGAAAATATCACCTACGTAGTGTAGTATTTTCATAACCGGACTAGATCCGTTGGTCGAACTGATAACCGGCCTGGCTGTGTAATTTAGACTCTTTTCTATTGAATTGACTGGTTACAAGTCGGATTGCTGAACTGGCCAATGGTCTGATCGGAGCCTTCTTAATTTTTTTCTTTTAAACTCTCATTTTTTTTAGTAATTTAGTAAGTAAAGGTGCATATTTTAGTTAACTCAATGTTAATTTGTTAAAACTATAATTCAATCTTGAAACATATAGTTAACTTTTTTTTGTATATGACATCATCTGGTTCAACCAATCCAACCAATAAACCCCTAAGACAACTGGTTTGTTGTTCGTTCTGGTTTTGAAAACATTGACGCACTAAGCATAGGTGGAAGGAAGCTAAGGAAGAGTGAACGAACACTAAAGGAAGCTTGAGAATAAAATGAGTGATACCGTTAATGAACAAAAAATATTTTGTCCATCGACATAAAGCATTGTAGTTAGAAAGAAAGCGGTTATTATCACATGACTCGGACGGGAAGAAACTCAAGGAAATAAATTTGATGCTTTAAGACCAGGTATTAGGCTTTAATTGTTGATACAAAATTAAAATTATTTTAATCAAGCGAACCATTCAAGTTCAACTTTACACTAAAATCAAACGAAGCTTTAACAACTAATAACCAGTTTAACATTTCACACCTCACAAATCACAAAACTAGCTCTCTTGATCAACAAACTCACCAAAATGGTCGTTGACTTTTGGTTTTTTTAATAATTCAATTCAATGAGACAATGAAAACAAGTCATATGTCATTTTCTACGTCTCATGACACAAAAAAATCTATGCTCTTGGGCCTTTTGGGGAAAGAGATTCGTGTTAAGCATAAAAAGAGCCATGCTATTGCGGTCAACGCCCAATCAATGAATAAAAGGTTGTTTGTTAGTTTTTTAATGGTCATTAAGAGGCGATCATCTCTTAGTGGTTCATAACCTTTTAATAGTTAGGAGTTAACCTTAATGCTGAATAGTTAAGAGATACTATTAAAATTTAACGTATTAACAATTTAGCATTAGGGTTACGTTTTAACTATTAAGAGGTGATCTTTTAATGATCATTAAGAGGTTTCCCAAACATTTCCTATGTGACATATGGATAAGAGGTAGAACCAAAGACCTTCCATGTAACCCAGAACCTTTAAAAGAGACAAAACCTTTCACTTAAACCATTAGATCATTGATACTCGCTCATACTAATAAAATACTTAATAAACATCTTCATACTCTAATAAAAGGGTAAATGGTGGTAACAAGTGTCAGCATCATATTTATTTTCATCAAATTTTTCTCGCTTCTCTCTCCTATTAAATAACTACATTAATTACTAATAATATTATTTATATATTTTTACATTATAATTAGTTTTTTTCTAAATTAAGAAAGTGATCTTTTTATTAATTTTATTTTTAAAGAAATATTTTATATAAAAGATTTTTTTCTAAAATATAAAACTATTTTAATGTAATATTTTAAAATTGGTTTTTTAAAGTAATTTTTTTATAAAAAAAATAATTAAAATAGGAAGTTATAGTAATAATTTAAAACGTTATTTTGAAACAAAATGTTTACTTTATCTTTGAAAAAATAAAAAATTTAAAAAGTTCATATTATTGTTTTATTACTTATAATTATTACTCATACGTAATTCCAATCATATAATGTCTTAGTATATCGTTTTATTAGTAATAATTTTTATTCTATTTAATATTTTATTTATTCAACCCGTGTAATACACGGGTTTACTAAAGCTAATACATTAATAAACTCTAGTTATCTCTACTGATTAAATCAAACGAAGCTTTATTTATCTTTTCTTTCTTAATTATCAATCCACCTAACGTATATCCAAACCAATACTTGATTTATTTTCGAATGATCAGAACTAAACCATTGTAGGCTGAGCCATAGATGGAATGAGGTCACTGAAATTGAGGCCATGTGGCAAAAAATAAAAATAAAAATAAAAATATAGAGTTTCACATATACTTGTCGTACAAATGCTAACATGATCGTACCAACAACTACAAATATCATACCATATTAATCTTCTACATTTGTAGATCTATATCATACATTGCACACTCATACAACCTTATATCGCGGTTCTCGAAATATTATCATACCAATCTACAACATCAAAGCTACCGCTAGACAAACAACAATAACCAAACTAGCACTGATTTTATCCAAGCTAGCACCATTTTTAGATGCATTCACGCGCGCCGTAGGAGAGTCACGAGGGGTGGTGGAATTGGGAGGAGTCGTCGTGGTTGATGAGTTGGTCGGAAGTGTGGTCGTACCACCGGTAGCAGGAGCATCCGCCGGCGGGCTCATGGTGGGAGCTGGTGCATTAGCAAGACCACCCTAAACATAATTATTATAGTACGTGTTACACATTTGTTCAAGTCAATATACAATTTGCAACCAAAAATAATAACGTAAATATATGTACCTGACTACTCTTGGAGAGCCCTGCATCGTATATGGGTGTCAAGTCGACATTATAAATCCCAAAAGCGCGTTCAGAGGGTTTTCCGGGCTTCAAATCCTCGTCGTATAAGGCAAACAAATACGTGTCGATGGATTTCCCGGGCATCAACGGGGTTCCAACCATGGACCTGAGGTGAGCTACTAAGTTGCCATTGTAGGCCTTGGCATTTTCTATGGTTGCACCGGCCTCAGCAACATCACCTTTGTAGGGCCAACCTGTTTCAGCGACCACAATCTCAACATCGTTGAACGCCATGGCGTTTAATGCTGCTCTCACTGCATCCACCTTTATGTAATCCACCCATGTTGTTTGTTAGATTAACAGTTTAGATAGGTGTGAATGGTCATATTTTGGTATAGCAAATGTAACTTAAGGGACGTGTTAAAATTATCTATGATAGCATTTTCTTGTAAGTGAAGTGGTTGGAGCACAATAATTGACAACATTGCATACGTGTATTTTGGTATTTTTATTCCACATTAATTTTAACCCTATGTTAGATATAAAATCAAATTTTAAGTAAAAAAGCACGACAATCATATAAGCAATTGTATATAATCCTACCTGGTGTAAGAGAAACTAAATAGATTATTATTATAGCATAGATGTTGATTACCTGACCCATTTAAATAAATAAAAACTATCATATTAAAAAGGACTAAAAGTATATAGCCTTAACATTTAATTACGCAAAAATTCAAATGATAATCACTTGTTTATCGATCATCAGTATTATACTTTAAGTGCATTTTAGCAATATGACACGTAGGAAAACAACACACTACATATTTTAATCGCATTAAATAAAAAACAGTTGTACACTTGTACTATTATATACAAGTACATAAATTTGAAAAAGGAAAAAAGATCCGTTGCGTTGGTTTATGGCCAGTGGTCACGTTAAAATAAGTATTTCTGAAACAAAGAATAATCACACACGCATCATGTACTTGTACTGTACACGCGACAATGCATGTTATGGCTTTAACTTACGTGACACAAGTTCCGGCTAAAATATTGCCGATTTAAAAATTAATAACAATAAAGATGCTAAACGTGCTTTGAACAATTTGAAGTGCAAGGGTAGACAGTATCGATTGGTGAATAGTTGGGGAGTCCCAGAGAAAACAGGACCGGTGGGAACACCACACCCCGGGTTTCGAGTTTTTACACGGTGAATTTTCATCCGGAGTCACCGGTATGCACAACTTAAATTCAACTTGTACTATACCATTTTTTATACATGTTTGGGGGAATGCGACGAAAAACTGATATGATATTGTAATATTAGAAAAAACAATGGTGGGAAAAACAGTATGGTTGTCAGTACCTGAGCATCGAACATATTCATGTACTTAATATTATTGCCGGAGTCCGGGCGGCCGGCGTTGGGCTGAAACAAGCAAAACGCCAGCGTCTCCGGCCTCGGGTCAGTCTGATAAGCGAAAAACGGGTAGGGATTGATCATAAACGGCGACCCCGTCGCCTTATTAAACTCCAACAGCCCCTTCAACAGATCCACCACCGTCGGGTCAAACCTCCCGGCCGACGGCGGTTCCGACTGCCCCAACACCGACATCGAATGCACCGTCGACACCTTAATCTTACCCCCCAACGACGCCTCATCAAGGGCCGTTTGGAGGTTCTTCATCGCCGGCAGCAGCTGCGTCTTCAGCTCCGGCGTACCGTACTGCAGCACCTCGTTGCCGACGTTGATGAGGATGATCTTGCTCGCCGGATAGTATGGGAGCACGTTGGATCCGATCCAGGTTTTGGCGAAGCTGACGTCGGCCGCCATCGCCGGAATGTCGCCGTTGGCGGCGCCGATGGTGATTCCGATGCCGGTGTTGGCTAAGGCTTTGATGATTGATGGGTCGGAGCCGTACAGTCTCACTTTTCCGATTGAGGTGGATTGCAGTAGCTTTGCGGTGGATGATGGTGGTGGGAGGTTATCGGCCACCATGCCGTAGTTTACTCCGATGTATGATTGAGATCCTGAGTTATACATACAATTAAAGTTGATTAATCGTAAATTGTTGAAAGCTATAATGTTATTTGTGTTGTTGAAGCTTACTGGTGACGACGGCGGAGTAGAGGAGGAGGAGGAGGAGGAGGACCGCCGTGGACGGAGGAGACGACATGATTGGGAGTTACGTGGCAGTTTGGTCACGTGTGTGTGTGTTTTTGTCTTTTTGAGGACAAAATATTGAAATGGGGTTTACTTAAGGGCTACGGTAAAGGGGGATGTTTTGTTTTGTGTAATGAAATATGTTTGTTTTGTTTTTATATTGTTTGAAAAGGAGAGTTTGGTTGTTAAAGGTAAGGATTTGGGTTAATTTTTTACATCTACGGGCCTATGCAATATGAATGTAATTCTTGGAAAGTTGTGAATGTTTAAACTAAACAATTTAGGTGATTCTAGCTATGTTAGTTTTTCAAGTCGATTTTAAATGATTTTAGTTATGTTAGTTTTTCAAGTCGATTTGTGTTTGGATTATGTTGTATGAGTTTTTTTTACACGTCTATCATCACGTGATAACCATGTGATCCAACTTAATGATGCAAACTAACGGTTGTTAAATTACAAGACCAAATACGAAACAAAACATATACATAAAGCTTGTCCGGTATAATTAATAAATATATATGTGAAAGTGAAATTAGTTAAAAATTAATTTTTCGTTTCTGTAATTTACTTAATTTTATATTATTTCAAAAGGCAAGTTTGGTTGTGAAGGTAAAGATTTCGGTCAACTTTTTCTAAGGGTATATACTATATGAATGAATAACTGTATAAAATATTTAGAATGAATAATTTAGGTGATTCTAGCACTATTAGTCTTTCAAGTGGATTTTTTGTTTTAAAAGGATTTTGGTTTGAAAAAATAGTTGGTTTTGAATAAGAGCGTGTGAATTAATATCGAATTGATTCATCCGAAATGATTTTAATGGAGTTTTATATTTTTGTGATAAGCATTGAGCATTACACCTAGACTGGAAAACTAATCATATTTTACGGGAAGTTACTATATACTATTATATATTATTTATCAGTGGATCAATCACAATCTATCACGTGACATTCTGTATTTTTTTCTTTATTGTTGCCTTATTGTAAGTTTCTCATTTTCAGTTTTTCATCCAGCCATCTTCACTTTTCTTTTCTTTTCTCCTTTTGTTTTTCCGGCCAGTTTCTTATTTAACAACTATAATTTTTAATTCTATTAATATTAGATAAAATACTATTTTAATGTTTACAAAATTGCTCTTATTATAAATTCTTTTTATCATTCCAAATTTCTTCTAATTTTAAGTTCTTTTATCTGTTGATATTTTTTTCAACCTGCTCTTTTATTTACGGTTTTCTTTTCCTTTGTAATGTTTTTAAATATTTTAATCTTTATGTTTTATTTCACACCTCTTTTTTTCATTATTACACCCTAGGTTTATTAAATACGTAGTTAGGATCTATTTCTTAATTTGTTTTTGTTTTCTTTCTGTTTTATTTTCACAACGTAATGTTTCATGCTTATGTTTGTTCATATTCCGAGTTAATCTCTACCAATTGCTTGTTTTTATTTATGATTTCACATAAATTTAATGAAAGTTTTAGTTTATATTATATTGTAATCGATCAATAGTGAGATAAGAAAGTTCAAGCAAAAATAAGCCTCGTGACATATGAAGTGTTTTTAAATAAGTTGTTTAACATTTTATTACTGAGCTTAGATAATACGTCAACTAGATTTGTATGCTTTATTTTTGTTTCACATGAACTGTAATATACTTAAGGAATGTTGTATGGCTAACACTACAATACAAATATAATAATCATAAAAGATATAAATTTATTAGCATATTAAGATGTGTAAGGTTAGGTATCCCCTGAATTATTAGGGAGAAATACAAAGTAGCGGGGGAATATAACCTTAACAAGTAATCTTTTAGTAATAGAATAATAAAAAAATGTAATTTGCTTTTTGGAGTTCAAACAAAACCTTTTGACTTCTATAATTGAGTCTTAAAGATTTTGTTTCTTTCTTGGGAACTTCACTTTCCTTTCGTTTTAGTTGTTGGCTTTAGTGGACTTCTGTTGTAAACCAAATGTTGGTTTTTCTTTAAGTTTTTTATTTTAAGATTATAAATAAATTCTAGCTTTAAACAGACTCGTTGATTTCTATTTATTTAAGGATAATGTCTTTATTTAAGTTATAGCTTATTTTTACTAATTTAATGCCTAAAGTGACAAAGTTATATATTTCGTTGTTTCAGAAAATGTTAATTTAAACCTCCATCTACTTTTACTTTTAAACAATACCGGTTCTTAATCTAACTATTAGGATTTAAAGTTATTTAACCCATGATATTTTCCCCAAGGAAAAAGAATTTCTTTCTAATTAAAACAATAAAAACTAAAGTAATCCATTCATTTTTTTCCTTTCTAGTTAGAAGACTAATTATATATGTAACTTTAGCCTCCTTTATTTTTAAAAGTTATCCATATGATGAGTACATGTCAGCCAATATCTCAAACATGAGAGAGCTTTCCCCCATGATTTACCATAAGTGAGTTTATTGTTTCTTTGTTTTTTTCTCTCATGAACAATAGATTGTTTTCATTTCATGTTTTTTTGCTGTTGTTATAATAGTTTCTTGAAGACGCAACTCAAAACTGGGTTTTCTGATATCAGGTTTTGAGGATCCAATTAGTTAAAAAAATGATGATGGCTTGAGAATAATAATACAATAAGAAAACAAAAATGAAAAGACAAACACTACTGTTATCAATCAACTAAAGATGATGCATCGAAGATTATTGTGCGTCAACAGTTATCAAAACGCCTAGTTTTAAACATTATAAAAGACGACAAACACAAAGCATTTCATTTACATTAAGTGACATTTCATTTACATTTACATCGTAACCCAAATACACATCGTGTTCTAATAAAAAGAATGTATTCACGTCATGTGTTTATTTTATTCTACACATGTATTTTATATATTTGTTGATGATTGAGTTACGTACATGTAACAGTATAAGTTACATATATGTAACTTAGTATATTTTTTTCAAAATTTTAATTCTAGTGCTTTTAAAATGTAATGTACAATGTAACTTAGCAAATTTACATATGTGTAACACAATTTTTTTAAAATTTTAGTTAGGAGAGATAAGTGGATTAGAAGAGAGGTGGAGAAATTAAATTAAGAAAATATAATAGTGGATTAAGAAAGAGAAGAGAAAAACAGAAATTACATAAAGTTAAAGGATTTTTTTCTTTCGTCTAAAATGTCCTGTGTATAAAAAAATTTGTCTTATAAATCCAATAGTGTTTATAATCATGTCACTGTTAATATTAGCTATTGATTAAATATGATTAGTTGTTGGAGTTTTTTTATTGTTTTCAAATATAATGTGGTTTTTAATAACTCATATTAATCATACATATTTTATGTTTTATAAAGAAATGACAATAATATAATGTTTATTTGTTTCTTATGAAAATTAAAGAAGAATAATTAACAAAATTATATTTTTGTATACGACATACACATTTATAAGTCATGTTGTGTAGGTAAAATCATAAAAATTATTTTGATGATTTTTATATACATAAACATACACAACTATGTATAAATATATAAGATATAAAAAACATGAATTGTTAATAAGAGTTCTTCCTATTTGAAATTATCTTTAAGTTCTTTAATTATTGAAACTCTATATATGCACGTTTTTTTGAAACTAGCAACAATAATTCAACAGGGCGGGCCATGATCATGTTAATGATCCAAGTCACGAAGCATAGTTCGATGACATAGTGAAGTAAAGCATCTTTTCTTCGATTTAATTGCAACAAAAAGGAAAAGAGAAAGGAAAAGAGAAAGCAAATTTCCTCCATTTCCTTAATTTGGTTATTCATCTTTTATTTGAATAATTCCACAATGGCTCGACTTAGAAAGTGGGTAATATGGTGAACTACAAAATAAAAAAGTCGAAATTTCTGTTTTAAGTGAAAGAAAATAATGGGTGTCAATAAATAATGGGTGTCAATAGATTATTTTATGGTTTTTAATCTTTCATATTTCTAAGTTTGTATACAATAAGAACAACCATCACTATCATTGTTATGAAGGAATATGGATGTTCATCTTGATCGATTGAAAAGATACGTGCTGCTTGTGTTAACGGTGGATCCCGATGTGTGGTTCGTATGAAGAAGGACGACATTACGGGTTTGGCCAGTACGTGCTGCTTGTCTTTGTTGCTCGGATTCTACCATTCCACGTGCTGCATCCCATGTGGGTTTAGTTTGACTGATCATGGCCGCCACCGTGTCATATTCGGTAGGCAGCCCACGGACCATTTGAATGACGAGACGGGTTTCTGTGACCGGTTGGTCAACATCGGCGAGTTGGCTTGCTATGTCTTTGAGGGTGTTGCAATAGTCATCAAACGATTTGCGCGACTGTAGGGTGGTGTTGATGAATTTTTGTTCCAAAGTGGCAGCACGTGCATGTTTGTTGTTAATGAACACGTTCTGAATCTTTAACCATGCATCGCGTGCGGTCTTTTCCATGATATCATCGTCGAGCATCCGGCCTAACAGATCATCAGAAATTGAATTAGATGTCCACTGGATGATTAGGGCATCTAGTTCACGCCATGCGGGGTATTTTGGATCGTCTTCATTGGGAGGGGCTGTCCCGTCGATATGAGAAAGGACCTTGTATGCACGTAGATGAAGTTTAAACATCTTCACCCACGCGTTGTACGTGACTTTCTTGCCATCTAGAATGCGAAGTTTGGTGGTGATATTGGTGACTGAGTAAGCGGGATGTAAGGAGGCTTTGTTGTTGTCGTTGGTGTTGGGTGGATTGTTGACTTCTCCGTTTCGGCCATGGCTCGTGGGAACCTATGTGCGACGGATATAGGAGGGAGAAGAAAAAATTTAGGGTTTTAGGCTCTGATTACCATGAAGAAATATGGATGTTCATCTTGATCGATTGAAAAGATACAAGGCAAACAAAATATATATCCTACAATCCTAACAACCTATCCTTTATAATAGAAAGGATATCAAAACCCAAAACAGCTAATATATCGACAAATATATAATCACTAATATGTTATTCATACATAGTACAAGGATTGGCATTTGGCAAGCATGTGTTTTAAATGCATAATCTGCGTTTCATGACAATGTGTATCTAACAAGCCTCTCAAATAAGTGTCTATAAAAACTCAAAAATACGAATGAATATATAACCTTTTGTGCTTATAAGTTGTGTTCAAATAACAAAAATGCTAATCTCTTTTTTTTTAAAGACCAACAAAAATTTTATTCATAAACGACTAACAAATAGTTAGCCAATTAAATAGTAAGATACATTATAAAAGAGATACATCAAATAAACTCCATTGATCTCATGTACTTACTTGAATATTAGATCGATGTCTTATCTTTAGCTTTAGTTGGTACGACAAGTTAAGGCTCGTTGAACTAATTAATAAGTTGTTAAATAACAAGAATGCGTTTTAGTACATGTAGGTAAATGATTTTCTTTATTATTTTTTTTTTGTATAAACTTAAATTTAAATACAAATTTGGTTGATATTGAGTTATTTAATGAATAGAATGTAAAAAATTTAAAACGCCATCCGTGGGACTCGAACCCACGACCACGTGGTTAAAAGCCACGCGCTCTACCAACTGAGCTAGAACGGCTTTTAGATATATCTTAATAACTTTTGGTATTTGTTTTTAGTTAAAAATATTTTTTTGTTTTTGTTTTTAATTTAATAGTCAAGCTGCTACTCATTTGAGTTAAATTAGGATATTACGATTTATCTAACAATTAAATGCTGGTGTTGCAAGGGAAAATATCGGAAAAAAATTATACGTTATTTTATGTATTCATCCATATTTGTCAATTACTTTGTTTATAACGGTCTTTGTTAATGTTTGACTTAAATTTGTAAACGGTTTAAGTGTTTAACATAGGAACAAACCCAAAGATAAGGAAAGTATGCTGAAAGATTTTCCTTACTTTTTTCCTACAAAGTTACTGAAAAATTACTTAGTTTAATTATTTATAAAATAAATTACAAATTTTATCCTTTAAGTATTATTCAAATTATAAATCTTGTCTTTAAACTTTAATAAGTACACTGAATATCATTTATTTGAAAATTTTTCATGTTCTGTGCTCTTTACACTAACTGAAGTTAACCTTTTCTGTTAAGTTTTTAGTAAATGATTTTTTTACCGATACTCTTTAAAGACAAAATATGTAAGTTATACTTTTATCTTTTATTTCTTTCTTTTATTTTATTACTTGCTTTTCATTTTTTTTTTCTTATCAATTTATCTTACAAGCTTATGTTAAATATTATTAATTAATTTTAATTATTTTGTATAAAACATACTTCTATTTATAGATTTATAATTTATTATAGTTATTATTTTTTCGATTTAATTATTTACTTTTCTAATAAAATCAATAGAACTTAGAGAAATCATAATATTTTTTAAACTAATTTGAAATAGATAAATTACCAAAATTTAATTAATTAAAACTTAAACATAAAGATAACTAACCATTAAACATTGAATCAAACATAAATAATTTTGCCATTATTCCTTTATGTCTATAAAATGCGACTCCGACTCGGACATAGGCACAAACATCATTCATCACTCTCCATCTACTCTTTATGATATATAATTTTCCAGACAAGTTCTAGCGATCGTAATGCTCTAGTACATTTAATTCGAACATTGAATCAAACTGTAGTTTTCAATAAAACTTGCAAGTCTCCAACGAATAGTTGTAAACAAATATTTAAATAAGAATAATGGCCATCATATTTATTCATGGGTTTCTTAGTTTATATAATCTATTTAATAAATTAGTTTTTAAAAGTTTAATTAAATTAGATATATAACATTTTTTGTAAAGAACAAAGTTATTTAAAATTGTATCTTTTAAATTCTATTTTCTAATTTTGGAAATTTAGTTCAAAGTCAAACAAACTAAATTTTAGAATAATATGTTTTGAAGTTAAATTTTTTAGACATATATACTACACAATATTTAGATACAAATAAAGACTATGTAAAATTTATGAAATACGTTTTAATAAACTAATTTTATTTTGAATCAACTCTTTAGATATATTAATAAGAAAATAGATGATGTATTTTAAATAACTTATAAATTTTTTGTTCATGAATAATTATATACAAAGAATGATCTAAATGTCTTAACCACAATGGACCTAAAAAAACCATCAAAATTTTCAAACACTTTTGTGTTATTTTACTATTATTTTTATGCAATATAACTTTTATTTGGGTTATAAATTACCAATTAATTAAAACATTTATACGAAAATATATATAAAAATAAACTTAATCAATTAGTAACAGTTAAGATAATATTTATAAAACAAAATGGTGAAAAAAGAGAAAGAAAAAAAGTAAAGTAATAAAAGAAAAAAAGCCAAAAGAAAACAATAGATTAATAAAAATTGCATATTTAGTTCTTTAAATGGTAAGGGTAAAACTATAATTTATTAAAAACTAACTAAAAAAGTTAACTTTTGTTAGTAAAAATGACAAAAGATGAGATAAATTTTTAAACAAAGGACGCCCAGTGTATTTATCAAAGTTTAAGGGCAAGATCCGTAATTTTAATAATACTTAAAGAACAAAATTTGTAATTTACTCTTATTTATATATACGCTTCTTTATTATGTTGTTTATACTGATTATCGATTCTTCTATATTTCTTATACTATAATATCATGTTAAATGAATCGGGTTCACTCTTATCCAAGAAACAATGAGAATTGATGCGGAGGTCCTAAGTTAGTATGAAGTTCTAATGGGTTAACATGATGGTAATTTACACAAGATCTAGATAAACATAAACTGAAATATAAAATATTATGGTAGTAACTGATTTTTGGTGTTTGTAGTTGTTACTATGCAATGGCGGAGGTGTCCTCTTTTTTTCGTCGACGGTGTAAATTTTTGGTCCGGTAATGTAAATTTTTATATGTATATCGAGTTTGGACTCCCCTAAAAATATTTAATTTCGCTCCAGCCCCGCTACGAGAGTGTTCAAATTTTGTCGGTGTGTTAGTACAAGACCGAAGACCACGTGAGACTTGACTACGTGAGAATTGAAATGCAAACTTAGTAATTAGGTATGAAGTTCTAATGGGTTAAAGGCCCACGAAATTGTTTTGTGTTTATGGGCCACATCACACATGGAGGTGAAAGAAGCCACGAGTTGTTTTGGTTATTGAATCTCTAATTGCAGCCCACGAAAGGAATGAGTTGCCACATACGAAACAGGAGATTGCACGGGAATTAAAAATATATATATTCTCATTTTTTTGAAGTGAACGCGTGACGAAAAAGAATAGTAATAGTAGAGTTCGCACAGGATTTTAAAGAGAGGTGAATAAGATATTAAGGGGTGATTTGGAGTAGAGAAAAACAAAGATATATTAAAGTTCATCAGTTAGGAAACATCTATCATTCGGTTAACGTGTATTTATGTTAATTGCCTCGGTTTGCTTCCCATTTTTTGTATTCTTTTGATTTTTAGACTATGCATACAACTGGTTTGTTTTGTTTTTATCTATGTTTGTCTGGTTTAATTTTATCATCTAGGTAAGTTGATTCTTGACTTTTTTGAAATTTTATTTGGCTTTTTACTTATTAGCATGAGCTGATCTTAGTAAAGTTTGATCTTTATCTCTTAAGATGTGTTTGTATGCTTTTTTGCATTGATTATTCCTGATTCGTGTGGTTATTATTGATATTGGTAGATGGAATACTCCTCGTTGATTTAGCTATTTCTAAGTTGTTAACTTTTAGTCACCAGGGTTGAGAGTACTACATATAGGTGAATTCAGTGGTATAATTGATTGATTAAGTTAGTGTATAACAGGTATTCCAATATTATTTTGTTATAAAAATTTATAGGTGTTCTTGTGATTTTTTAAATGAGAAAAGTAACACTAATTATTTTATCATTTTATGATTTTTTAATTGTATATTGCAGATCTTGGTCCCTACATTTTCATATGCTAAAACTATAAATCGGGTTTAAATGACTAATAAAATGGCTTTGAATAAGCGACTCAAACGTGTTTGTAATGCGTTATAGTATATACACCTGTAAATTAATAAGTCATTACAACATAGACTCAACTTGTAAAATTTAATGCACATTCATATCGTTGTTTACTCGTGCAACCAAAAATCAAACTTAGAAAACTCAAAGCATTATGTAACACTACTATGTCATATTTTATAATCATGTTATGTAAAACAATACAAGCATACATGACTTTTCTTATTCATTTGGATGCCATACCCTTAACGGTAGATGAACTATACCTCAAAGAGCTTTAAGGATACTAAAAGTCCCTTCCACACTTTTCCTTGATGCTTCCTGTGCGGCCTTGTGTCATATTCGTTTGCCACCAATTGGAAAATTTTGATTATACAAATGTTGTCCAATCGAGTTATATCTCATCCGCAAGATAATACACACACTTATATTGTTTAACACTAGCTTTAGTAAACCCGTGTATTACACGTATTGAATAAATAAAATATTAAATATAATAAAATTTTACTTAATTATAAAACGATATTCTAAGATAAGATATGATTTAAATTACGTATGAGTAAAAACTATAAATAATAAAACAATGATATTAACCTTTTAGTTTATTTTTTCAAAAAAAATCAAACATTTTGTTTAAAAAAACTATCATTTTTATAAATTTTCTTATTATAGCTCACATTTTTAATTATTTTTAGCTTATAAAAAATTTATTTTAAAAACACTAAATTTAAAATATTTCATATTTTTAAATAAGTTTGATGTTTTAGAAAAAAATATTAATTTTATAAAAGTTTGTTTCTTCAGAAATAACATTAATAAAAAGATATATTTCTTAATTTATTAGAAAACCATTTTTAATCTAAAAAAGACTTAACTAATATTATTTGTAATTAAGGTAATTATTTAATAGCAGAGAGAAGCGGAAAATTTTTTGTGAGAATGAATAAAGTGTTGGCACGTGTCCTTTATAATTACTATTTTATTAGAGTAGAAGGATTTACTATAAAATGAATCTTCGTTGTTGTTCCATTTACAACAATGCTATATAATAATGATTGGTGTCACACCCTCAATTTCCACAAACGGAGTTTTACCGTTAGACGCGTGACATACCAGGATCTCAGCCGTTAGTTACACCAAATGACACAATATTCACAAAACATAATTGTGTAATATTATTAGAAAATCCCAAAGACATAATTAATAATGATTTCATGAAAACATTTGCGGAAGCGTAATAGTTCATAATTCAAATGGCGCAAAACACGCGCAACTCAAATAAATGTAATTTGCAAAAACGTTGTTTAATCTATTAACTCAATCAATGGTGAATGCAATCATGAGATGTTTCTAGCCGTGCATACCTTAAAAACCTGAAAAAAACATGCTAATTGGTGAGTTCACAGGTTTGATAAACAGTAATATAATCGAAAGCAGATCTAATAAACAAAGTAATATCAGTAGATAGCTAGTCTACATAACAAGTTACTTAGTATATGAAGTTCGCAATCGAAGCTGACAATGTAAATGAATGCCTCGGTTGTGGCTACCAGACCACAGCACAGAAAATAGGTCGATTAAACACCCATTTGACGTGCAGTCGTGCTAGCACAACTAGCCCGGGTGAGGTTTGTCAAACCCAGTAGATCTACTCAGAATTATCTCGCTAAAGTATATAAATTAACGGTTTGAAAATGATGACTTAAATTGGTACAACACTAGTAAACATGTAACAATACAGTAATAATGATCAAATGAAAGAACGTTTTAAAGCACATGTTTCTTTCCCCAAAAGAGTATGAGTAAAGTAAGGCCGTAAATTCACCTCAAATAGCTCGGCACAAGTAAAAGAATGCAGAGAACAAGTAGTTAGGTTTTCGAGTAACCTGAATGCACATATAATGTCTAATTAATAAAAGAATATCTACATACTCTTGAACTATACTGTTTCGCGTTCCCGACCCGGATTCATGTTAAATATAACACTGGCTCATAAGCGCACCCACATATCACATATATATTACATATAAGCCATACGTATAATAATATATATATTACATTACTTTAATACATGATACACACATGCCTTCCCACATACACCATGAATCCACACATAAGTATACATACCAGATATACTTGCATTAATATTTATTCACATCACATGATGATGCACTTACTATTATATAAACTATATTGTTCATATAGATTGCACACACACATATTAACAATTATGATACACATTCATGCAACCAGAGAATGATTCATGAGCTTCCCACAGAAAACAAGGTCCAACCACTCAAGTCATACACACATATATACTATATATGTACCTACCTACACCACACACACATGCATATCACACATACACACAAAATCGCAGAACACACACACAAAATCGTAGAAAGACACACAATCGCAGAACACACACACAAAAACCCAATTAAGCGCATGAACAGTTACACAAGAACCTACTACATCATACATACATCCCTATATGAACACACGCATTAAACCGATCTTAATAGCAGCTTACAAGGAACACGGACATAATACACCCTGATTACCGCAGCCCGAACACGAAACCATACGTAGCAAACAAGAATAATAATCGAGTAAATCGTACCAACGGAGATATGGGGCTGTTTCGATGCCGGGGCTGCCGAAGGTAGAGTGACGGTCGTCGAGCGGTGACGATTGATGACTAAGAGTTGTCGGCAGCTTACAATTGCGGAACTAGGCTGCCGTAGGGGTGTCACAATTGGTTCAATACGTTGATGTCATTGTTTAACCGACAACACCAAAAAATGCATGTCAAAACCACGTATCTTGTGACTTCCATGATAATTGATCAAGAAATGATTTCGATTAAACCGTTTCTATTTTTTGTTTTTTTGGCAAATGCTTTCATTGGTAAACCATGATAACCTATGTTTTTTCTATTATAGTTACTCGTAATGGATCCGATTGATATATGATCTATGTGATAACATTAACTTGAAAATGAGATATCAATATTGGCACATGATTTGCATGTAGGGTTCGATTTCCTTTACTGTACACAACCCTAAGTGGCTTAACAAATGATAAACGTACGATTGCATTTGAACTTTTTTCGTATGCACATACCAGATAATATTTGTTTCATAATTTAGATTATGCAATAACTTTTAATTAAAAAAATATTTTCAACAACATTTGATTACTCGTCAAAAAATACAAGCGCGGTTGAAAATAAGATGATGACTAAAACAATGAATAAAATAAAAATAAAAACATATTACTTTGTAAAATAGTGTTTTTTAGCGAATGTAATTTATTTTGTCAGTAAAATATAAAAAAAATAAATAATGAGTTTTATGTTATTTAACATTTGTTTATTATATTTATTAAAAAATGTCCTCTCTGGACCCGACCCGACCTTGTTTCACATGGGTACAGTTCTATGCTTACCCTACCTGACCCGGTTCCTATCCAGTTCCTCCAAAAACCAGGTTTTATAAAAAACCCATTTGTTCTAGATTCATGTAGTGATTTCATTGTCATTTGATGTTGTTTACGTGTATACTCTTTCTTTTAATGGTTTACATGACCATACGAGGATCCAATGGTCCATATTATTTGTGGGCACATGGGCTCTCCACTTTCCTACCTCTTTGGGACCTCCTGAGTCCTGTCCACATGACAATATATGGTATTCTTACTATATTAAATAAAGAAGCTTCCTACACCTCTTGTAGTAGTTGTGTTAGGTATAATCCTTTTGTTTCTTTGCACTATAACCTTTCTGGTTAAATCTCTCCTAAAACTAACAAGAAGCTTACAACATTATCGTGTTTTTATCCGTAATTCGGTTGTGTGCAACAGTACTGTTCATAAAGTCTATTCATCATGTCCATGTTTCGGGGTCGTTGGTCTCGACAACAACAGCAAGATCACGGGCATCATGAACAGAATCCTGAATCTAAGGTAATAACCAACTTCACTACCAAATATTTGAAAAAAACTTATGATTGCATCACTGTTTCTTGAAAATGGTTGCATGGATCAATGGGATTGGTTAACATATCGAATATATGGATGCAGATCAATGAGTTTAGATCAGCTCTTGGTCCCCTTTCTGGACGCGGCTTAAAATACTGCACGGATGCATGCTTAAAAAGATATCTGGAAGCTAGAAACTGGAACTTAGAGAAAGCTAAAAAGATGTTGGAAGAGACATTAGCATGGAGATCGACCTACAAGCCGGAAGAAATCCGTTGGGTTAGTTATTCTTAAACACTATAGACAAATCTCACCTCGACTCGGAAGAGAGATTGGGTTAAAAGAAATGTCTGATCTCAAATACCACCAACATGTCTTTAAAGGCATTGACTACGGATCAAAGTAAAACTCCATAGTCAAGTGTGTCTAGGTAGCGTATTTCTAGGATGGTTGACCGAGAACTATAACCTACTTGGATGTAAAACTGACAATTTTAGTTGGTATAAGGGCCAAATGTTACATGCTCTGTTAATTCATTTGGATAGCTTGAATTTGATTCCAAAAGGCTGAAATTTTTTATTTTGTTAGCATGAGATTGCAGCCGAAGGTGAAACAGGGAAAGTGTTCAGATCAAATTTCCATGACCGTTTTGGAAGAACGGTTTTGATAATGAGACCAGGGCTGCAGGTTATTCGATGGCCCGATCTTCTAATTTAAAGCTTCTTTCTTTTTCCTTGCTAATTAAAAAAAAAACTAAATGATTGCAGAACACGACAGGAATGGAGAACCAGATGAGACAGCTGGTGTACCTGATCGAAAACGCGATCCTTAATCTCCCAGATGGCCAGGAAGAAATGGTATGGCTGATAGATTTCACAGGCTGGTCTCTCAGCGCCAATGTACCAGTTAAAACTGCACGTGAAACAATAAACATACTGCAAAATCACTATCCACAGAGGTTGGCTGTGGCTTTTCTCTACAACCCCCCGCGCATTTTTGAAGCGTTCTGGAAGGTTCACATTGTTTGCATCAAATATATAAATTATAGAAGCTAGATACCATACAAGATCGTTATTGGCATATCTAATTAGCATAATAATTTGCAGATTGTTAAGTACTTCTTGGATCCAAAAACATTCCAGAAGGTTAAATTTGTGTACCCAAAGAATAAAGAGAGTGTGGAGATCATGCAATCATGCTTTGATGTAGATAATCTCCCAACTGAGTTTGGTGGGAAGGCTACTATGAAGTATGACCATGAAGAATTTTCAAAATTAATGGTCCAGGATGATGTCAAAACCGCTAAATTCTGGGGTCTGGACCAAATGGTTAACGGGAACGCTGTGAAAGAGTCTCGAGTGTCTTGCTTAGCTTAACAGGCAAAATGGTCTAACCAAGGCTAGACTAGAAGTTGATTCTGATTTTCTTCCTGAACGTTGTTTATTCCCTCTATATATGGTTAAGTCGTTACTTTCACTATTCCTAATCAATAATCAAACTTTGTACTCGGTTTAAAGTAACTAGCTATTGGAGTAAGATGTACGAGTTGGGCAACAGGTGATTATAAATTCTGGCTGCAAAAGGTCTTTTTTCAGCACGGGTTGGGTCAACCTAGAAACAGTTTCCCATTTTTAATGGTTATACCTACACAAAATGATAAAGTTACAATGTTAATATCTATATGAATAGTTGAATCAAATGATTTGGTAGTGTATATATTCAAGATGCACTTTGGGTGACTTTAACCCGTCAAACCCATTTGACCCGTTCCCCTTTCCCTGAATCTTTTCTATTTCACATGTTTATGATAAAACACAACCTAAATTGACCAGTCATTTTCTTTCAAGAAACAATTGAACTCGGGTCAAATTGTTACCTCTACCAATAACGAATATGCTAAAGTCAGCCATCTTCCCTAAGGATGCTCAATTTCATCATACCATGTATCAAATTAAGCATGATAACACCTAAAACATCTCCTACTCTTTATTTATAGAGTTCCTTATTTGTAGAAATATTAAATTTACCACAGATATACATAAACTATTGACCCCAGGGTAATTCCCACACATGCCAAACATTCAGGTGAACATCACATCAAGATTGTTGATTTGCTATTATAAAATTTAATGACAAAATAAGTTACTTTCTACATCCTTTATAACATATGATCAAAAAGCAAAACTATAAAGAAAGAAAAGAGGAATTACTAAAACCACCTTCTAAAGTTTCGGGTGGTTGATTGGTATGTCCGAACAAGAAGACCAACTCCAACTCCAACCCCGAGACAAACACCAAGCCCTATCCCAACACCCACCCTAACACCGGCATTGAACCATGATAGTGCACCATCTTCACCATCATTAATTCTCCCTGGCTCCAGCTCAAGCTGTTATCATAAGTATCATCAATCCCATATTTATAATTTCTATATCCTGCCATCTGCATACCAACAACAGAGCGATAATTAGATTTTCAATATTGAAAAACGACATTTAAACATCAAAAGATGATAGAAGTACCTGAAGATCAACTTGAGGTGCAACATCTTTTTGACATTCTGGGGTCTCATACTCTGGGATTGAATCTAACATCCCTTTTCTGTTTTGTTTTTTCTTGAAACCAATCTGCAATGTTTTTGTCAAAATAATTGGTGTCCCTGAAAATGATCCAGCAACATAAACTTCAATCATTGGCGGCACTGAATCACGTCCTACTGTTTGCTTATGCTTAAAAAATCCATTACTACCACAAACCATTGACTCACAGCTCATACTGCACTTCCCAAAATCATTTCCTTTTTCATTATACATCTCCAAAGCCCCAAAGAGAATAAGATCACCACCATCAAAAACCTCGAATTTAACACTACCAGACAACCTTATACTGTCTGTACTCACGAAAGTAGCTTCCTCGAATTTCTTGTCTACTCTGTTTCTTCTTAGACGACACGAACTACCCTCTGATTGTAGGGTGCATCTTTTACCATTTACTTCAAGTACAGTATCAGGGTCCAAAGGTATATGGTTTAGGGTGAGATATTCAGGGGTATAGCCATCAACCATGAATTTGTTTACTCTAACGTAAAACACGCGTATATCAAACCAAGATAATAATTCTTTACCACCAGGTTGATATGAAGGGTGCTTGATAATCTGAAGCCCGTGAACCTTTTTGTCTTTCTTCCTCACAGATCCATTCAAATCTTTCTCCATATTTACAAACTAAATTCTCATGGAAAGCACTTTAACATCAAACCTGTGTAGAAGCGAATTTGCAGAAGACCCCTGATTAAAAAAGATTCAAAATTTAAACTTATGACTATCAATAAACCAAAAAACTGCCAGTTGAGTTTTCAAATTATATTGAAGTTTCAGATTAAAAAGCAGAAAGTTGAACAAATCTATATGTGAAAAAAAATCAAATATGAACTTTCTATGAAGTTGCATTTATACAAGCAGGTAGTGTGCGAAACACATTAAGACACCCATTTGGGCAATTTCTTTTAACTTTCAGTTTTGTATTTGTAATGAAACTACACACAAAGAATCAATACATAGCATGCAACAAGAAACACACATAAAACAATCTGAATATTCAAGAAATCTTTATGGTAGAAAGGGGAAGATACCCACCAGAAACAAATGGCTCACATAACAACTCTTGGTCTCTGTTATATTCCTACCTTATTGGATGATTGTGTATGGTGTGTGAGAGAGAAAGAGATATACACACACACAAACACACACACATATATATACAGAGAGTCAAATGTAAACAGCAGGTAGCCAGCAACAATGAATACGTAGCACAAACAGCCGAAAACAGTATGAAATTTAGAATAAATGACATTAAAAGTCTTGAATATTTTCCTATGTTTACCGTCCACACAAATTAAAACAAGTGTCTTTCAACTCCACTCTTCAGTCATAAAGATCGAATGGATGCCCATAGTGATTTCTCAAATCGCTTTCAGATACCCCACCAAATAGGTTTAAATCTCTTCAAACCCACATAAAAATTCAAAATTTCTCACAGCCACACAAATATTAATGTATATCTAGAACACCTAGGTTCCTAAATTTCTCGAATTTATCAAATAAGTCTTCTACAGGCATATAGGTAAGGTATACGTATAGTAGATAGATAGATATAGAATTGAGATCGATAGCTGTAAATTTGGTACCTTATCTGAATTGAAGATGAGCGATACACGTTAAAGAGGAGGGAGGAACGACGGTGGCCATGTTGTTGGGTCAAATTTGATGAGATGAGAGTGGTATTATGTAAAAAAAAAAAAACAAAAAAAACAAAAAAAAAACACGAGCTGTTATCTGTTATCAGTGAAATTTTTTTATTTACGAGAGCAAATTGAATTTTAATAATTCAAACTATTAATTATTGGTTGATGATAATTCAGACTATTAATTTGGCCGGTAACACTCTCAACTTTTATTTTTATTACCAACAACAGTCCGAATGATATAATTTTTTATTTTTTACATTTGATTTGGACTTGATTCCAGTCGCAATAACGATTATGAACGAAATGAAGAAACATACAAGTTAAATTGAGCCTAAAATAAATACAAATCGAACGTAAAAATTTAAAAATTATGTCACTAGGACTGTTGTTAGTAACAAAAGTGAAAGTTGGAAGTGTTGATAACCAAATTAATAGTATGGATTATTACCGGTAATAAGTAATAGTTTGGATTATTAAAATCCAATTTGCTATTTATGAACAGGTCGTTAACCTTCGCGCTCTTAAACGTCAAACTAACAACAGACGGTTGAAATAGACATTTCTAGGCTTTGAAGAGGCATGCCACTAAGTCAAAGTTATTATCTATATTTTAAAAAATAAAATATATTGTAATGATACAGTTAAAATGTACTTTTTAAATTTTTATCTTAAAATTAACATAAATACACAATAGAAGGGAAACCAACCAGATTTGAAAAAAAAATGAATAGGATATTTTAAAAGTCATATAAGAAAAAAAGAATTTAACTAAAAGTAATTATAAGTCTTTTTGAATGATAAATTTACGTACACAACTCATGATAAGTTACTCCTTAACATGGTTGAACATGAATCTATTTTAAAGAAGATTTGTCTTTTACCATTAAAATACAACCCAAGTGACAACGGTAATTAAAGTAAGTAAAGTTGCGAATTCTATTTTTTACAACGCTACTCGGTTTTAAATAAATTTGTATTGAAAAATGAAATAAAATAAAAATAAATGCGTTGGAATGAAATTTAAAATGACAATTCGTCTAAAATACATTATCATTTCATGCATTTCACATGTTATTTTAAAAGACCAAACATTAAGAAACATGCATACACATCATGTTTATTTGGTGTTTTGTTCGTTTAATGCCTTCATCTAATATCATCACTTATCACTTATCAACGATCTCTAGTTGTGGGTTTCCTCCTAAGGGGTTTGGGTGCGTTCTCGAATGGGAAATGGATAGATAAGTCTGATTAAAATGACACATATTCTTCGAAACAAGGTCGTACATTTGTCGTTAAAAAAATCTAATATCATCAATTTTACTCCTTTTGACATGCATACACATAATGTTTATTTTAGGGCGTTTTGTTCAAAACATTTCAAATGTCTTCATCTCATATAATAACTTTAGTCTGTTTTTATTATTGCTTATAAAATTGACCCATAATAAATTTGAATTTATAGATGTATTGGTTTTCTATAAAAAAAGGTCTCTTATCCGATAAACTTGTTTCTTTCTTGTTTACACGTTTTGACGCTTTTATTAAATTTGCATCCCGAGTTCTTTTATTAAATTTGCAACCCGAGTTTGACTAAATTTATATGGATGTGTTGGAATTAATTGTCTAGCCATGGGTGTAGAGAAAACTTAGAAGGGTAAACTTTATTTTTGTTTCCTGTGGTTTGGTCCAAATAACGTTTTTCATCCAAATGTTTTAAAATTTTGATTTTGCTACTTGTGGTTTGCTATTCGTTTCAATCAACTCCAACCCACTAACACCGTTAATTTGTTTTGTTAATTTCGAAGGTATTTTAGTCAAATTACTGATAAGGGCTAATTATGTCATTTATTTCAACTTCTTAAATTTAAAGGACCAATAATGTAATTTTATTAAAATAGTTAATTATAATAATTAAAACCCTATGAATCCATTTTGTCCCATTTTCACCTGATGGCACTATCTATCCCATACAACCGCCATCGTCCATCATCCACCACCGCCACCGTCCACCACCTGCCACCACACAACACTTTCGGTAGATCACTATCATCATCTTCATCAACCCCATACCACCGCCATTGTCCAGCATCTACCACCCCTCATCAACTTCGACAAATCACCATCATGAACCCCCACACCGCCGCCACCGTTCACTACTTGCCACCCCCACAGCACCCTCAACAGATCTCCACCATCACAGCCTGTTAGCCACCATAGACTTACACACCCACGCAAATTTCACTCGATAGCAACCTGATGGAACTAATCGATTTTAAATTAGGGTTCTTCATGTCAATCAATAGTCACCATGGATCAATCGATTTTGTTTAGATCTGAGCATATTGCCGAACGTGATGGTGATGGAAGTGGGTATGAATTGAGGGAGGTAGAGAGGCGGTGGGGGAGGCGGTGGTGAGCTGAAATGGGGAAAGTTAGTCGGGTGGAAGAACGAAAGTAGTGGTGAGCTAAAATGGGGGAACAATGGTGTAGTGATGGTGCAATATTACGATGATGTTGGTAGGGATGAGCTCGGTACCGTGCCTGTACCGAACCGGTACCGTTACCGAAAGTACCCGGTCCCGAATCTTATAAAAAACGAGTACCGGTACCGGTACCGAATTTGGTATATGGGTACAGGTACGGTACCGGTATTTCGGTACCCGGTACCTCTTTGGTACCCGTTACCTCCACAACATTATTTCTTAAGCTTGCTACATAGTGCATGTGTGGTTACGGTACCTAGTACCTGTTTTTGTACCCGTTACCCAGTACATGTTTGGTACCCGATACCTCTAAAAGTTTATAATAACTAAACAAAAATAAAATATCAAAAAAACATTTACATAAAATGATAGTTTATTTATTTTCTCATTTCCTGCTAACTCAGTCCACACACTAGGCCACCATTCATGTCTATTAAAATCATAAATAGTATATCTCTTAACATTGTAGTGAAGTAAGAAGAATGATATTAAAAAAATTATAATAATTACCCTCAAAAGTCAAAACAAAATACTAGTTGATGGGGTAAAAATTATTACAAAACAAAATACAAATTCCAAAATAACTTATTCATGTTCGGGTACTAGCGGGACTATACGGGACTTTTGGGTAAAGTACTGGTACCGGTACCGGTCGGTATCGATCCCGAAATATAAGAAAATCAAGTACCGGTACCGGTACCTTATACATATTTTCGATATCAGTTGGGTACCAGTACCTGTACGGTACGGGTACCGGTACGGCTACTGGGTACCAAATGCTCATCCCTAGATGTTGGTGGTGGTGGTTGTGCGTAGTGGTTGTACAAGGTGGTTCCTGGTGGTAGGGAGAGGTGGTGTGGTGGGGTGGGTTCTTGGTGTGAAGATAGAGATGGAAGAGGGGTAGTGATCGTGGTCGGTGGCGGATGGTGGCCGGTGGAGCGGATTGGAGTTAGGGTTTTAATCATTTTAATAAAATTATATAACTAGTCCTTTGAATTAATAAACAAGTTTGAATAAATGGTAGAAATAGTCGTTATTAGGAAATTGACTAAAATAACCCTGAAGTTAACAGAAAAACTTAATGGCTTTAATGGGTTGGAGTTGATTAAAACGAATTGCAAACCACAAGGAGCAAAATCAAGATTTTGAAACCTTTGGATGAAAAGCGTTATTTGTACCAAATCACATGGAGCAAAAACGAAGTTTCCCTCAAACTTGAATAAAAGCATCTTACAATTAACTTAATCAAGCAGTTTATTTATAAAAGGTAAAAGATAATCCATATGAAGTCATTATAAATCAATATCTCAATGTTTACAAATCTAAAATAACCAATAAATTATGTATAAAAGAAAGCAGACCCTACTTCTAGTTAATATCACGATTTCCTTTTATGAATTAATGTTGTTTTGCGATGGGTGATGGTTTTAAGTGTGAATTATTCCGAATAATGCATGGTAAAACAACACTAATTGAGACGAATAACGCATGGTAATTGTAATAATAGTCATTGCGAATGATTATTAATATTTGCAACCGGTAATGTAGGTTGATGAAGGTTTAATGGAAGTAGAGAATGATTGGCGATGTAGATGGGAGAGAAGAGAAGAGTTTGTATGCGTTTCAAAGGCTTGGAGGGTTGGAAAAGACACCCAAATCATGGGCTATGGCCTTTGAGGGAATATTTACAAGATTTCAACCTTAGTAGCTAGGGAGGAGAAGGTCATTCGGTCTTAATTTGGTTTCGTCGAAAACAATTCATGATTTACCACCATATATCCTCAACTCGATCTTGAGTTGAATCAAAGAAGGGTCCTGAGGCCGAAGGTTCAGAGATCACTCTCCTACAATCAAGTTAGTATATTTGTATGGATCTAGATGTATATGAATCACAAGTATATACATGTATTTGATAAGCATGTATGAAGAAGAGATTATGTATGGATGGTGAGAGTGGGTGATGACAATTGAGGAGGGGAGGCAAACTGTTGGTGCTGTCTACTAGTCTAGTTTTTTAAGAACGGCTTAATGATTAATAGCTAGTAGAATTATTTGTTAATGTCAGGACTTGAACATAAAATCTTCAAGAGAGGCAAAGCTTTCCAACTTTCTCTTGAACCATTAGACCAAGAGATTATTAACGTCTACTAGTATGACGAATCTCAACTACATATCTTTAGATTCATCATTTGTTATCTTTGACGGTTGATCCAACTTATAAGTTACAAGAGTCGTCCGCTTGATGGGCCATCCGGCCCTTTGTCTTGACTCTTGAGAACTATTTTGTGAGTATCGTCCAACACTTTGGGCTTATTCTTAAGAGCTATTTTATAAGCATTGTCCAACACTTGATGGACGTCGGACTCACTCTTGAAAGCTATTTTATAAGGATGACCCAACACTTTCTTACATACAAATCTCTCATTTTTCATGCAACCTAATGTCTCGAATATAAGTGTTCAATTCAGTTTTGCTGTCTAAGGTTTGACTAAAATAATTATTTTTATCTAAAAAATTAAAAACATCAATTTACTTTTAAAAATTTCATAAATTGTTTTAATTTTAAATTCAAAAGTTGCATTTGGTGTTTCAATTTTAATCCTAATAAATAGAATTTTTAGACTGAAATTGAAACAATGATGAAAATTTTAGACTAAATTAATGTTTTTAAACTTTTGAAGAAAAATAGTTATTTGTATTAAATTTTGGGGAGTAAATTGAAATTAACTCTAAATATAATTATTTTTATATACGTAAAGTTTTAGACTAACAAATGGCATAAAAATGATCATTGTATACTAATTACTGGTCGGTTATACTATAATATTTTAATATCTTTGTCATATGTTTGATGGGTCTTTCATCAAACTTTCTCATTTAACATCGCGAATGAGCTAAAGAAAAAAGCAAATTTATAAATAGATAGGATTAAAGAGTGGAGATGAAATAAATGGTTAGAACTAAATTAATAAATAACTTTTTTCTGGGTCAATTCTGAAGTCATGAAGCATGTAATATCAAAGAAGAAGAAGAAAAAGCAATATGAATTATAACAAAAGATGCTAGCTGATCAACGCAACAAACATTCGGTACAAGATCACGGGGTAAGAATATTATGAAATTCTATCTAGTCAATATCTATTTGAGATGCTTATCAAACACAATATTTCTTCATTTTTAAATAGGCTAGTGTTTGGCGTTTGTGAGTATGTGTGACCATCAAACACAAGAAAATTCCAACAAAAAGTATTCTTTAAGTATTGCTTTTGATATTTTCAACTTGGTTTTCAATAATAGACATTTACACTAATACAATACGCATTCACTAGTATATTTCGAAATTATATTAAAGAAGTATAAGCATTGCACAATTTTACTGCACGAAGTACAAATTACTAGATTACGTAGAAAGATGTACCTAAAAGAAACCCATTGAGCTAATGGCATTTTATCTTGAAAGTAATCTCCAGAGAAGATGTATTGTTATTTAGCTGTAGCACCATCTGAACCAGACAGTTGTGGGATGGGAGAAGGCTGGGGATCAAGAAGGTCCTCCTGAGATGCATTCATGTTGATCCTTATTCTACAATTAAAACAATATTTTTCATTAAATAAAAATAACATGTCATTAAACAAGACTTTATTTTTATTTTCTATATACAAACTCGTTTATCTAACCTATTGTGGATGTTCACATATTCATCAGTTTCATCCAATATCTCCTCCTGAAAAGCAAGTATGTTAGTATTATTTTATCATAAATGTGCATGGATGGTGAACTTTGACTAAATTGACATGCTTGCAAGTTGCAAATTTAAAATTAATAACATTATTTATATTTAAGTGTACCTGAAGAAGCTCTTCAATGACATCTTCCATGGTAATCACACCAACGACAATCTCGTTTGATGGATATACGGGAACTGGATTGTTGTCCAAATCCAGTATGCAAAATGAGCAGCCTCTATGACTTTTTTTGAAAGCAGGAGTTGAAGGTGGACTTCTCTTTGCCTGTTGATCTCCATCACTCTTCGTTAAAGTACCATCAGCATCATGAAAATGTGATTTGTTTGCTTCATTTGGAGTTTCTGAAAATCAAATAGAAGACAAATAAATCAATAAAAAGTGGAACCAACTTCATTTGATTCGGGGGTCTCATTGGGAAAAGCTTCTTTATCTCTAGGGATAGAGGTAAGTTTTGCCTCATCTCACCCACCCCAGACACTACTTTATGAGCGGAATACTACTGGATACGTTTGTTTGTTTGTTTATATATATATACATGTATGTGTGTGTGTGAGTTAATATATGGTCTCTCACTCTCTGTATCCTTGGTTTTTTTCAGCATGTTCGACTTCTTGTTCAGATCTTTGTACACAACAGCTATATGACTATGCCCTTTTTGAAATTCATTTAAGATATCATAAAGAGGCATGCTGTCTTCAACCCTGAAAATTGTACACATCCTTAATAACATCAACACAATCTGTTTTCGCATGATAAAATATATGACCATTTAGATTCCGTACCTTGGAACTTTCCTTAATAACATCTTTCTAAGAGGAACTGCATCATCCGGGTCAACCGCCAAGAGATTCTTAACCTGCATATAGTAATACCATTATGCAAATTAATCACCCTTACTAATATTCCAATTTTAAGTGTGTATATTAAATTTCTCTAATCAACACTTGTTTTTATAATACTTTGTAGCAAAAGTTGGCTGATTTCCGTCACTAGATTGTGGTATATATATATAACACGTGTGTGTGTGTAAAACGTGTGTGTGTGTAAAACGAGTACCAGGATGATTCCAATAATATTTGTTCGGTCCCCAGAATAAACAGGAACTCTGCTGTGGCCCATGGTCATAATTGAATTTAAGGTATCCCTATGCAGACACAAGAAAGCAAGTTAACTCACAAAGAAAATGTGTGAAGCTTTTATGTAAAATGAAAATCAGGTTATAAACCCACAAAGTAAGAGTTCCATCCAGATCAAGAGAAAATGCCTTCGATATGGGAGTCATTGCATCTTTTGCAGTCTTTTCGGTCAAGTCAAGCGCTCCAGCTATTATAGTAGTCTCATCATGGGTCAAATCTCCTCCTTTCCCAGCCTATCAGCACATAATGTTGCGATTAGTAATTTATATCTTAAAGGTTTATATCTTAACTGTCATTAGTTGTTTAGACTTTAGACTACCTCGTTGCCATGAAAATCCACAAAAGTTTTTAACTCTGCTCTGCGAAGAAGGGCGGCATGCCCCTTTCCCAACATCCAATCTAGAACCTGAACTTACAGAATTAACTACACACAACTACTCAATAATAGATTAAAAAACTAGAAAATTACCTTGCTGATAGGATAAGCAATAGGGAAGAAGAACCATAGCAGGAGACGGACAAAAGGTGCTACTGTTGCTCCAACTGTCAAGCCATAACGCGTACAAACTGCTTGTGGTAATATCTATTAATGACCAAAAACGCATACAAGCAGAGTCAATCAGATATTCAGATAATAACAAGATTAGGTGGATCAAGCTTATCTAGAAATGTTATTACTATTTTCCAAAATATTAATGATTACCAACCTCTCCAAACATCAGAATTAGCGTTACAGATATAAGGACTGCAGCCCATGGTGGAACGAGTTTATCCAGGAATATTGGAAGAGACTACAGATGAGAAAAATAAACTAACAAGATTATCACTAGACGCAATTGACAAATGTTATCAAGAAACTGCAACCAGAAGCACAGACCTCCATAGCTAAAGAGTTGCCAATTAACAGTGTGCAAAGCAGTAGATGCTGATTCTTTACAACTGGGAATATTTTAGCTGCCATCAACACATTTCACCAGATATCAGTGTAACAAAGAAGATAAAGATATGCATATACTAATTTAGTCTATGACTGCACTTTAATCATCTTCTTCCCAAAAACTTCCTTTCATGATTATTAAATTGCCCTAGGGCTTCTTCAGAAAACACTTATAGAAATCAAATTTGACACACTGCTAGTTCTTAATTCACTCGAATAATATCCTTCACATGTTTGGTGACAGTTCTAATATTATTTTCTAATAACACATCAATCACGACTTGATTTCAATCTCAAACAATAATTATTTAAGCCTCAAAAGATTTTCAAGTACTTCGCAACCGTCCAAAGTGTCTAAACCTGCATTCAACCGCTTCTTCATCATCACGTTACCATTCTAAATCAACTGATCACCAAAAACACAAAAAACTTCAATTCCTAAAATCTAAAACCACTATCTACCTGATCCGATCCGATTAAACCTCACAAACACAATCAAATCAAACAACACAAAACACAAAACAAAAATTTCAGAAAATCTCACCAAATTCACACTGTGTGATGAGAATGAAACAGTAGAACTTACAAGCATGAAGTCGATCTTTCGGCCGGCCGGATTGGATGAGGACTTCGAGGTCTACGAGCCCCAACGACATGAGTCCGAGGGTTAGACCTGCCATAAGCCCTGCAAACACTACTAGACCAACGATTATCATCAAATACAGGAAGAAATTCGTCTCACAGCACGTCATCTCCGCCATTTGTTGTTTGATCTGTGTGTCGATTAACTGAGGGGGATTGAACACCGTTTATTCCTTCAAGTCGATGATTTGCAGAAAAGCCGTCAATTTGACGGGAAAAATGGGAGTTTAAACCCTTTGCAGAGGCAACTTAAACGAGGATATTTGAAGGTACACGTTATATTCGATAACAGGTTTTATGATTGCTCCGACCGATGAATAAACTAAAAACTTTGCAACTCCCAAAACAATTACAGATATTCTCAAAACGGTGTAAACGGCATTACCCGTTAATTTAACTGTTTAGATCGAGTTAAGGTTAAACGAGTTTAAGTTTGTATTTCACTTATCAAGCAGTCTAGGTTGGTGAGTTTAAACGAGCTAATGATTCATACAGTTTTTTTTTAAGTCATAAAATATATTTTTACATAATAATTATTAGTATATAAAATTATGACAAATATAAATAATACAATTAAATAATACTTAACTAAAACGAGCCAAATTCATGTTTGAAAAACCGAACTTCATATTCAGAAATAACACTCAAAACAAGTAGAGTTCAAGTTTAAGCTTAGACGAGCCCAGGTTTTATTTGTTTACAACTCTATGATATAACAATAATTGGAAAGATACTACAATTTCAAAGTGTTTTTTTTTAGATTAAATTATATAAGGCTATGTGTGTTGATTGTTTAATTAAAATATCACCTAAATGTCGTATAGATAAAAATCGTTTTACTAAACCTTATTTTAAATTTAGTGTAGTGATTAACTAATGTTTGGAGCCCTATTGATGCAATAATTTAAGAAAAATTGTATTTTGTGCTCTTTAAGGGCTTAAAGCCCTATGAATTTAAAGCATTTTTTAAATAGCTTGTAATGGTGTTTGGAATAGAGGTGTACAAACCGGTTTTTGGGGCCAAACCAGTTCGGTTTCAAACAGATCCGGTTTCAAACCGGTCCGGTTTCAACCGGTTTATTTTCAATCGGTTTGAACTCCAAACCGGTTCGGTTCCTAAACCGGTTTCAGGGCTAGGATATTCAAACCTATCGAACCGGACCGGACCGGGCCGGTTTGAAAACCGGTTAGGGCCCAAACCGGTTCGGGTTTTCATTTTTTTAAAAAATTTAAATTCACAGTTTTCAAACGCCAAACAGTGCTCATGCGGCCAAACAAAGCTCATGCGCCCAAACAAGCTCATGCGCCCAAACAGTCATGCGCCCAAACAGTGCTCATGCGCCAAACAGTCATGCGCCCAAACAGTGCTCATGCGCCTGAACACTTAGCCAAATTTCAGAAGTTTTTCACACAACAAATTCTTCAAAACTTTTCCAATTGATCTAAAACATTATTTATTTTTATCAAAGTTTACACATTTATATAAATTATTTATAAATATTAAAACATAAAACATAAAATATTAATTAAAAATATAATTATGATTTATGATACATGAAAAATTAAATATGATTATTTATTTTTATCAAAGATTACATAAAATGTAAAATAAAGATACTATTCTAAACTTATAAACAATTCAAATGACATAAACTTTATTCTTCGCCACCAGAACCCGAGCTATTACGAAGAAACTCGTCATATGCCGCTCCATCATCGGTCATTACGGGTGTCAATCCATCTTCTACTTCGTCTTCATATATTTCGGCTTCATATTCTAATTCTCCTTCAAGTAAGCATTTGTCTTGTATTCTTTCAGCTGCATCCAAATAATCCTTCAAGCAAATACACATTTCAACTGCTTCGGGAGTGAGTCGGGTTCTTCGTATTGATATAATCCTGCCACTAACAGAAAAAGCAGATTCCGAAGCTGCCGTGGAAGCTTGGACGGTTAGTAAATCTCGGGCCATGGTGGATAGGATTGAAAATTGATCTTCCTTACCTTTCCACCAACCCAGCAAGTCAAAATTTTTAAAATCTTGTGGAGTCATGGTGGATAAAAAGTTTGTTCCACTATAACTCCCGATTTCACTACTCGGAGTGTTACCACGTTGACGTTTATTACATTCATCTCTTAAAGTATTATACAAAGCAAACATTGGATCACTTGAACCTTCGTCATGTGTCGCATGCCGCATAGACTCATGTATGTTTGATGTTTCACCATATTTTGCTAAATAAACATCAAACATTTGGCCTGAATGTGTGTTAAAATTATTTTTTGCACTTTGAGCATAATATGGGTTTTCTTCTTCTAAATCCAAATTAAAAGTAATTTTATCAAGCGACACATGTAATAACCGAAGGCTTTTTTTTTAAATATTTTTTAATTTTTTCTTTCATTTGTGGTATCATATCCGAATAAGGTCTACCCCTACACGACAACTCATTTAATTTTGAAGTCATTAAGTAAATTCGGTGAAGTACTAATGGACTTGTTGGATAATAAACTCCAGAAAGACAAGTAGTTGCGGTTTTAAAAACATTAAGCATTTTGGTTATTTCTTCAATAATAGCCCAACCCGATGAATGGTAAGTCGAAGCCTTTCCACGACTCACCAAAGTATTATGAAAGGCTATTAAACTTTTTTTTTGATCAATAGCCTTTTCAAACATGTTACAAGTCGAATTCCAACTTGTAGGTACGTCCCAATTCGGACTTAAACATTTAGAATTTGCGTCTTTACAAAACTTGCGATACCTACTATATCTTTGGTTACTGTTAAAAATATCACGTAACATTCTTTTAAAACTATCTTTTACCGTTTCAATAGTTTTTAAACCATCTTGAACGACTAAGTTTATGATGTGCGCAACACCTCGACTATGAAAAAGCACACCGTCACAAATTGGTTTATATTTTAATTTTAGATGTTCTATCGCAAGCGTATTATTTGACGTGTTATCAAAAGATCTAGAAAATATTTTGTTTTCTAATTTATACATTTTAATAACTTTATCAATAAGATAAAAAATGTTTTGCCCTATGTGAGGATAATCAAACAATTCAAACGTAATCATACGTTTCATCATTTGCCACGAACCGGGTTCAACCCAATGGGCGGTGACACAAATGTACGAGTCCGGTAAACCGTGCGGAGTCGACCAAACGTCACTAGTTAAGTTAACACTGGTTTGTAAATTTTCAAAATAAGATATTAATTCATTTTTAGTTTTTTTCCACATTTTTAAGCAATCTCTTCTAAGTGTAGCACGACTTACATGTGAGTATCGCGGTTGGAAAGTTCGTTGAATTAGCCGAGTCAAACATTCATTATCGAAATGTTTGAATGGCAAGCTTTCTTGAATTACAAAATGCGCCATTTACTCACGAACCGCATCAACGTCATAAGCCCAAACATTCCCTTCGCTTGTCATCGAAGCTTGACCTTGAGACGGTTCACCTTTCAAAGCCTTACAATATTTATTCGTAATGTGGTTTTTCAAAGTTGTATTTGCATCTTTTTTGAAAAACTTATGACAATACTTGCAACGAGCTTTGTTTGGACCGCTAGCCATTTGACAAAAATCGTAATTGCACCATATTTCGGGGTTCCTATTCGTAGGAAGGATTGCGACCACCACGTTGCTTGAAGATGCATCACAACCAACGGATGATTGAGCACTTGATGAAGCTATTTTGAAATGAACGAGAGTATTTAGAGTTTTTTTTTTTAATTGAACGAAAGTATTGATCGTATTTGAGAATAGAGGGCGTTTTTTTTAGAGTAGAGAGCGTTTTAAGTTGTTGTGGTTCAACCAAAACATCCAATACATATTTATACTAGTTTAATGGGGGTAAAATAGTAAAAAACACCAAAAAACGGCTATATAACGACTATATAGCCGTTATATAATGGCTACTTTTTTGAAATCCGGTTTGAAAACCGGTTTGGGATCGGACCGGTTTGAAACCGGTTTCCACATACGAAACCTCCAACCGGTGTAGGAACCGGCGGTTTGGACCGGTGCAGGACCGGTTTTGGCCAAACCGGTTTGGACCAGAAACCGGTTCCCGTTTTTTCTGCCAAACCGGTTTTTTTGGCCACCTCTAGTTTGGAGCCATACTCGTGTTCATGTCATCATGTTTGAAACCCTCAAAATACCCGCTACGTATAGTGTAATTATTATGGCTTATAAAATTATCGTTTTCATATCTCCTTAAAAGATATGATATAAACCGTCACTACTTGTTATTCACCATTTGGACGAAGAGAGAAATTGGGAAGTTCGGTATCTGCTTAAAATTAAATTTTTAATCGTGTTAGTTCTTTTGATAATTTTGTTTTTTGTATGGTCGTTTTCTCGTCAAATAATGTTGGTTCTTTCGATATATGTGTTCGACAAACATCAAGCCTTGTAATAGTGTGGTTTTAGTTAAAGAATAAAATTGATAACGATACAAATATTGTTCGATATATTTAGATATTAATATACTAGCTTCTTAAATCCTACGAAACGTGGTAAACATGAAACAAGCCAAAAAAAAATACATCAACCAATCAAATTGGACGGAAGATATGAGGTTGAAGCATGGTTGACTGTATATCATAGTCCCAAGAGTTAAACGAATTATAAAGAATCGAAAAATAAAGAATTATATCTAGTAACGATTCTTAATCCAACTGGTTGATTTGAGGTACACAAAACTTCATTAAAATATGAAAAAGTCTTGATTTCATGTCCAACCTGTATAAAAAAAAAAGATTTCAAATTGAATTAGAGAGTTTTCTCTCACCTATAGTGAGTTTTCTTCTAATGGTGGTATCGGATTGCACACTCAAGTATGAAGATGATCAGATGGGTAGTGGCCGTCAATGATCCAGTTAGTCGTTAAAGAAAAGAACTATATCTTTTCGACTACAACAACTTTGAGAAACTATATCAAATCAAACTTTGAATTTTCAATTAAACAATCTTTCTACACATTATTGGATATACAAGACATACAAATTTAAGAACATCTAGTGTGTGTTTAATTAATTTTAGATCACTAATTGAAAGTTTATAAACATATTTGTTGCTTTTATTGAATACCAGAAAATATTTGTGGTTATAAGGAATTAGTTGGAACATTTTTACATAGGGGAAAGTCTTTCCAACACATGTTGAGTATTGTATTGTACTTATAAACATACACATCCATTAAAGACTCAAGAATTTAAGAAATTGACACAACTTTCATATATAAAAAACCCAAAATGTTAAAATTTGCTTTCTAAGGTGTCAGTTCTCATTCATATAACTTATGAATCATTGAATTGCTTGAAAAAAACTCAAAAGATGGCTAAATGAATGCAGGCGCGTGCACGCAAAAAAAGTGCTACATTGGGAGCATGATCGATCCATGGGTCTATCGGTGGCTGTTTTGTCCTACATTTAAACTGACTTGTAGCAAATTAGAGTATTCATAGTAATTTTTTATCTTTATCTATATAATTATACTAAAAATTATTATTTTTTCTCTCATTTTTTCAATTAAATAATACTTTTTATACTCTTATCATTCTTTTTTTCTCTCTCCTCCACTCACAACTATTTTCAAAAATATTAAAAAATTTATAAGGATTAAACAATGATTTTTCAAATATATCAATCAATAATAATATTTTCTTTCTCTTTCACTCACAACCACCCAAAAACATTTCATATAATATAGGAAACACACTTATATCTTTTTAGGGATTCCACTGTGAATGCTCTTAACACTATATAAACTTGTAAATTGATCACTAACTATTTAAACAACTTCTATATTGAAAAAGAAATCATACATATTTTACATTGAAATATAAATGAAACAAATGATCACAACTTCATACTTGATTTTTTATAAAAATTAAATATTTAAACTTATAAAAGAAACAAAAATATATATCAACTAAACCTAGAAAAATACTGAAAAAGAAAACAATCATATCAGTATGCCACTTGTTCCAAAGAGCATCCACAACGTTGAACCATTCAAACATCACAAACACGTCATGTCAGTTGAGACTGATTTGTACTCATCCTTTAAAATTTTCTTTTTTATGTGCGTTGTACTATTTAATGGTTGTGTGTGATAGCCCCCACCGCTATCTGTTTGCCTTTGTTTGAACCTCTAAATGAGCACAAACGAAAGCCAAACAAAAAGGTTCTTCAAAAGGCCACTGCGGAGTTTGTTTCTATTGGAGATGTTGTAACTAGTAGCAGCCATAAGTTATTTGCAACTGGTAACACCATAATTCTACAAAGTTAGCAACATGTCCACAACTACAATCCAATTTAACTATTTAAGCGAGCTAGAAAAGTAGTCCCTCATATATACTGGGTATAGTTTGTTGTTGTAATCTTTATTCAAACAAACGTCACACCAGCCACTTACTAGCTTTGTCAAATGGGTCGTACTATCTCACATGCCACTAAACGAAGGGCATTAAATGAGAATACCATTATTCATATCAAGTTACAAAATAACTTACTTGACAACTAAAATCACAATAGTTTGAATTAAATTTTTTTTAATAAAACAGAGTAGAAGATAACCAGTATTTGATAAAATACATGCTCTTCATGGAATTATGACTCAAAAGAGATTACTAGTGACTCGACTACCATTCTACCAATAACCCATATTTATTTATTTTACATATTTGGTGATGTGCGAAAACAAGTTAGGCTCCCACTCAACTACCAATAACCCATATTTATTTATTATCGTAGAGCATGTTTGTTAACTTTTTCACAAAATTAGTCTTAAAATAAAAAGTAAAAACTGAATACTTCGGTTATAAACATTATCCATTTTATTTAAATGACTCTTGCCCACAAATGGCTCGAGCCATGCGATTACACCACCACCACCAAAAAGCCAAAAACAAAAACAGTAGTGAGTAGTTGGTGGTCATGATGACCAACCCAACCCAAGTGCAACATTTCACCGTTCTTGAAAACCACTCATAATAATATCATCTGTATACACACATTATCCATATATTGCATTATCTATGTGGGGGCGTGTAAAGATCTTTGCGCATGGCTTGTTACTTTCACCAGTTGTACATCGTACATCAATACTTGTACCAGTACGTCTTCATCACAACGAACAAACTCATTTATGATACTTCGAATAGTAACCGTACAATTTGTTTTTCACCACTGTCATACAAGTACAAATTAAGTTATGTGTGAAATTATAAAGAATGGGCTCCACGCATCTAGAAACCAGGGGAAGCTGGATTCGAACTGTAAAACTCTGTAAGGTTATTCGTCTTGTGCAAAACAGTTTTTATTGGTTAGCTGGATACCGACAGGTGTTGTGCGTGTTTTGGTTAACGGGTTTTTCAAGAAAAGAAAAGGAAAAGGTAGCAGAACATTTGAAAGAAAATTGGGTGGTCATCGTGGACTCCTTAACAACCCTATGCAAAGAACATGGATACGATTGAGCATTTCTATCAAACGTTTTTTCTGTGTGTGGCTCTCTTTTCCCTTATCCATTAAACCTTTAATTTCATCAAATAAACTCCGGCCCACTTATTTCTTTTTAAATGTGTTACCTTCTTCCTTCATATCCTTCTATTTACTCTTTCAAAAATTAAACCCAAAATAATCATGAATGGCAACCTCCCGGATCACCATAACTGGCCACAACCGGGGTGGTCGTATAGCGAAGCGGTTCGGGCGCTTCATGCGACCATTGAGAACGAGTGGGACTCGGTTAAACAGTCGGCTTGCCAGACTGCAGCCGGGAGGGCGCTATGGAAGCATGTTGTGCATGATCCATTAGCCGAGTTGTTTGCTGGTGAAACACATCTGAGAAATCTTTATGAGAAGATCAAGAAAGACCGAATGAACAATGCACGAGAGGTCTCTGGGGTGATTCTTGCGGTTAGGACTCTATGGTTTGAGTCAAAGCTCGAGGCTGCGGTTAAGTCGTTTGGTGGTGGAGCTCAGGTGGTTCTTCTTGGTGCAGGTTGGTGATCATTTTTCTTGCATTGGAACATGTTTTTTTTTGTTCATGTGTACAAACATAAATAACGGAGTTATTAGTAAGACGCATATGGTTATAAACTTTCACACATTTTGCTATTTAGCCCCTCAACTTTGATTTGTATGATTTAGAAACAAAGTTTAAGAATGGATAGTTTGGTTACCTGCAGGGATGGATACACGAGCATATCGGCTCGAGTGCTTGAAAGAAAGTGATGTTTATGAGATGGACTTTCCAGAGGTGATGCAAATGAAAGACACCTTACTTCAAGCAGCAACGGAATCCATAAACGACCCGAGTGAACTGACGTTGACCGCAAAATCACTTACAAGAATAGCAGCGGACATGAGAGACGAGGACTGGTTCAAGAAGCTTCGCGAGTCGGGGTTCATACCCGAGAAGAACACCGTATGGATTCTTGAAGGAATCATCTATTACCTCCCTCATTCACAAGCCATGGGAGTATTGAAAACAATTGCTGACAACTGCAGGATCACACAGACGGTTTTGCTTGCAGATTTCATGAACAAACAATCGACCACGCTTTCGGCTTCCAACTTTCATTTCTACAGTGATTGGCCTGATCATTTGCTTCCTTCTCTTGGGTTTTCTGATGTTAAACTTTCACAAATTGGTGATCCGGATGCTGATTATGGTCTGTTCCATGACCCACATAATCTGTTTAACAAGCTGCGTGGTTTGCCAAGGTCGATGCAGAACCACCCAGATGATGGAACTCCATGCCATCGGTTGTATTTGGTGCAGGCTTCTGGTTCACCAGACCAAACTGTTCCAAGAACCGATTCTTCATGAGCAGAAAACAATCTTTTATGTTCTGTTATACAATCAGTTATATGTAGCTCTATTGCCATTAATGTGATTCTTTAAAGAAGCAATAAGGAGATAGTAAGTGATGACATGAATGTTGATATTTTATTAGTAGAATGAAGCAATCAGTTTCATGCGAGTTAAAAATTTTGAATCCTTCTCAAGACAAGCTCAAGCCTGCAAAATCAAGGCTCGTAGTGCTATCGAGCCAAGATCGAGTGTGAAATAAGGTTACAATCCGACCCGACCCTCTTGCAACTCTAGTTTAACACACTAGTTGGAAGTTTGTTGGATGGGTAATTTCAAACAATTTTACTATTAAGGGTTTATTTCAGTCGTAATTTCAAACAAAAAAAGAGACGGTCAAACATAAAACTCACTAGTGATTGTTTTTATAATCATATTTAACATACCAACAATCTATGAAAACAAACTAAAAGTGGTTCGCTGGTTAACTACTAACCACATCTGTTTAACACATTATCCAACCCGTTTGACCCAATACCCAATCTGTTTATTAAAAACACAAGAAACGGAAAATCCATACTACAAACAAGGTTATGATTATGAAGATAGAAAGCAAGTTTCATTTAGTTTATAAATGTATCAAAACACACAAAAAGAACTTCAGATTTATCAAGTAACTGTCTGACACATTCAAATGTTGCTTAAATTCAACTCACAAATGATATCCTGGTAGCGGATTTGCAATCACGTTAGTTCTTGTACTTTCTGCATTGTGAAGTTTATTGTCCATGTGGCAGGTGATCATGAACAAAAACTCCATCCACAGAGATGTTTCCAGTGAATTTAGATCAGTGATGGGTAACAACATGCTTAATCTTTTCGATCTTCTAAGCTTTACTGAATAAATATTGACATATAATAGAAAATTTGATTGGTTCACCAAAAACATTTAGAACTTAACCTAACTTCAAGCTATACACCACGCCTAATTTCAAGTTGTTTTGTGTTTTCCATCAACACCTGCAATTCATTATCAAACATCAATAATCATGTACACTAAAACTAACAGGATTTTTTAGCGACCATGAGAACCCATGAGAGAAAACCCACAGGGCCACAAATATCATGCGAACCCATGGGATCATGTGCAAAACGTTGGGAGTTCAATTACTACAAGGTACGGATTGTGGTTTATTTATCCAAGAAAATCCAGAAAATATTGTTCAGAAAAAACCAGAGGGACCAAGTAAAGTGAAGGGGTTAAAACTGTAAACTAGTGATAGTTGGATTCAACTAAGTTTCTTACTTCGCGGATATAGTTTGCCACAGCTTTGCAGCCTTCTGTTGCAAGTTGCATGACGTTTTCAAAGATATCCATAGGCAACTTGGCATCCATCTAGCAAAAACAAACCGCTTTATAATGCTGTGCTACATACTAAACAATATAAAATCCAATATAACGAATCTCTAATTTTGTTGACTTACAAAACATATCATGTTATACATAGAAGTAGGGCTAATATTATAATTTATACAGTTAAAAACTTGCATAATATCATATTTACCCAACCTAAAAAATTAACATCAATTTCATATTTACCCAATTCAATAAGTGCAATTTCTTACATGACCATTATACATTTCTCTTTTTCCTTACACTCCAAACTCTCATAACTTAAGGCAGGTTTAAAGGAAGGCTACAATAAAATTGTGTAAATTGCATAAGTCATATCATAATTTTTTGTCGGGTCAATATGATGTTAAACCAAGTTTTAAAGGGGATATAAGAAACTAGCCCTACAAAGTATGAGTCGACAACCAGTGGCAAAATGAATGGTCAGACAGATTCAATAATAGTTTGTTCTGTTACGAGCCAGGTCTTTACAAATACCATCCGGTAAGAGTGTATTGAAAAATAAAGTTGCAAGCTGTGTCCATGGACCCATGTGACTAACTGGTGGGATCGCCCCTGCGAGCGACTCAAGAGAAGCTATACCTGAAGAAGAGTCACTTTATCTAACTTAGGTAGAATTCCTACAGTAACATCAGGCCCACCAGCACTATCTTCCACGTAATTTAGATCTGTTGATTTAAATTTGTTAACAATCGACATGGCAAGAAAGGACATACGATGTTAGTTGACGAAATTGCCCTTACCAAGCAGAGGAGTGCTGTTAAGATATCCAGCGCTGCATGAAGTAACAAGATCACACATTGGAATGCCAGCATCTGCAAGGGCTAAAGTTGCAGCATTTATGCAAGCAGACCTCGTTCCTAACAATACAAAAATGCAAAAAATAAAATAAAATAAAAAATAAAGATAAAATAAATTACAGATTCTGTTTGTTAATTGTTAAAGAGTACTGTGTGTTTCCTCTTACCCCCATCTGCTTGAAGAACTTGAACAAAAATGTCTATTTGGGAACGAGGCATTAGGTGAGTCATTATGCATGCTTCCATTGTTTGGCGAATAACCAAAGAAATTTCTGTGGATCTCCTGCACATTACACAATATGATGTGATCCATACGTGTAACAATATACCATAAACAAAAACAAACGCTTAAATAACTCAAATAACTCATCGTAGTTTAACAAACAAAGATACAAACCGGTCACCCTTTGGTTTTCTCATGCGGTCTCCAGTACTGAAATTAGCCATTGTATACTCGCACCTAATCTGCCAAGTCCCAAAAGTGCTTTATGACATAAGAAGATTCACTGGAATAAGAATTTGAGTAATATAAAAGTTGGGAAAACAAGCGGCAGTAGCTATTTACCAGTGCCTTATCGTTAATCTGTTGGTTCCTATGTTGGACCTGGAAAAAGAAAGATATGAGACTATATAAACCTTATGTACTTTTATAAAGCGTGAAGCACTTAGAGTCCTGCAAGCCGAGGAATGCAATGCAAATAGAAGGATATGTGTTCTCTTAGCTAACAAACCTAGTTACTGAGGAAATTGTGAGTTTAATGTTGATTAAATTGTGAAAGCTTTTAGGGCACATGATGATAACTTGAAATTGATTAAAGTTGGATTACATAAATGCCTATAATTAAACTTTAAAGTAACAGTTTTCTCATCTAATTGAAACTAAGTCAGAAAATTCAGCCACTTCTAACTAAGGGTGGCAATGTTTTTAGGTGCTTTTAGTGTTCCTTATTGGGGTGGTTTTTGAAGATTGAGTGTTTTTAGGGTCCTTATTGGTGATGCTTTTACAACATTATTACATTCTGTTTACAATTCCTCAAACTGTTTCACTGGATTAGATACATACACGGGTTTGTTCAGTCCGGTTAGGGTTTCTTTGACACGAATAAACTAACAATTTTATCACCATTGACTTCCATTATCAATTTGAAATCATAATGCTTCCAATTGTTGTTCAATCAACACAAAATTAACAATTAAATATACCTCTCGAGGGCCGTAAACCGCAGCAATGACTTTAGTGTTACCCATCTCAAAAACCGCCGACCTACCATCATCAAAACGAAAAAACATCAGCCACAATTAACCAACACACCTTCGAGATTTAATAAATGGTTTGGATACAGAAACCCTACCCATCAGCTTTCGAAACAACACCAACTTCTGCTCGAAGTTGCCTCATCTGATATGAAATCAAAACCAAAAGAACATGTTCAAATTACGAATCAAATCAAACGTTAAATTTGTGAAATTGAGAAGATTCAGCACCTCCATCGGACGTCGTCCGTCTAAACGAAGTCCTTCAGGGCTCACAAACTCCATTTCTGTAGTCCGAAAGCTCTGTACGTTCGTGTGTGTGTGACAGAAGAGAAAACAAAATATTTAGGGCTTGGGTCAATAATGGAGCCCTAATACAGTTTTTGAAATGGTGGGCTTAATGTGTGGCTCGGCGTATTTATGAAAGCCCATTAGACCCAATTAAATTTTTGTTCTTTTCTTTTAAAAGAAAAACACAAATAATAATCCAATCGTCAAGAGGAGGTTATAATTAATTTGTAGAGGCAACGAAGTGGGATTGAATGGATGTTCCAAATCGAATATGTAAAGGTAGGAGATTAGATGACCGAGTTACAATAGCTATTTAATAACGTGTTTTATAAGCATGTCAAAGCTTTTAGTTATCCATCTTAAAGACTATCAATCTATCATAAAAATAAGAAATATTTAGCAAAATTAACTAACTCACTTTCAAAACTCGTTAATTCGTTAGATCATAATATTTTAATACTTATCAGTATTTAATATAGAAACCGTACTCGTTAGCACTCGAAACAAATTCTAAGTTTTGCTAGATCTTAAATGTAATCCAAACCAAAAGAACATACTCAAATTACGAATCTAATCAAAAAAATGGATGAAAGCTGCTATATCAAGAAGATTCAGCACTTCCGTCGGTCATAGTGTTTTAGTTGTACTCCTCACAACCAAATGATCGGATTCAAAATTTACAAGATGTAGAATGTGATTAATCTTTCTAATAAAATATAAGTTAATATACAAATTATAATATAATGATCCTTTTTTTGAATAGTAAATTTAATCACTGACGGACCACTAGCTCATCCAATCAACTCTATTACTTGAGTGCGTAACCCGATACTACCTTCAAGATAAAACTCACCATAGGTGAAAATGTGAAATATAAAAACTCTTTGGGCCAGCTTGAAAACTTCTTTTTTTTTTATCACAAATGAAACTTGAACTCAAAACCTCCTCATATTTTAATGAGGTCTTGAGATACTTTAGGGGTACTAAACGGGTCGTGTTCTCGGGTTGTCAGGTTCAACTCGACACGAACCCGAAAATTGTGTCAGAAGTGTCAATCCGAACACGACATGAATATTTACGGATTGATACGAACACAACCCGATTGACTCGAATATTTAAAATTTTAATTTTTTTTTACAAATTAATAATTTAAAATTACTATTTTACAACAAAAAGGACCAAGTAATATAAAACAACTATATTTTAGTTATAAAATCTTACGTCAATTTATATTTTAGAGTAAATTACCATTTACATCCCTGAGGTTTTCTCATTTTAACAGCTTGCGTCTCTGTTGTTTCAAAATTGCTATATGCCCCTTAACGTTTTAAGTTATCTTCATTTGATTCTTTGTCGTTTCATTTTTATCTCCATTTGGGTTCAGATGACTAATACTGTTAGTTTTTATGTTAAAATTATTGTTGGAAAGACTAAAGTACCCTTAAAATTAATTAAACAAAAAAAAAATATTGTGAGACCCATCCATTCATCTTCTTCTTCATCGCCAACACTCTCATACTATCTCTCTCATACATACATATACACTATCTCTCTCTAGCACTCACATTCTCTCTTTACAAACCACCGAACCAACATCTTATCTCAACTCAATTATAAATCCTTAAGAAATTGTTGCTTTCATCCTATTCAAATTCATCTTTTATGACTTAAATCTTTAAGATTGGCATATCATCCATGATCCATCAGAGGAGAAAGAATACAAATCAACATCCCCCATTACCGCCACCACGACAACCCCCATCACCACCACAACCGCCACCCGTCTTCACCACAATAGCCCCCATCACCACCACAACAACCCCCATCGCCACCTAATTCCACTCAGGGAAACCGACTTACCCCTCATCACAACCCCCATCCCCATCATCACAGCTGCCAATCACCCACACAATAGCCTCCATCACCACCACCACAACCACCCAGCACCACCACAATAGCCCGTATTAACACCCGCCATAGCCCCAAAATGTTCACCGTTCACACACATCTTCTCTGTCGCCTATAGCCTAGCGGCTCCTCCGCTGGAATCTCGCTACCGGCGTCCTCCACCCATCCCGCGATAAGTCATACTTGTGAAAAGTGATCAATCATTGCTGTTGTTGGTTGGCACAGGGAGGTTAATATCCTCAATTTCATCCTGAAACGATGGATTTGTGGCGTATGTTATGGATTTGGGGGAATCGAACAGGGGCCAATTAGGGCTTGGAGTTAGGGTTGCAGAGTGACGGTGGTGGTGGATGGTCACATGGCGAGCGACGGTGGTAGTGGTGGTTGTGATCTGGCGGTGCCGGTGACGGTGGGGTTTTTTTATTCTATTAAAGGTGATAGGTGGTTTAATATTTACTAAGGGTGTTTTTGTCATTTTACAAAAAAGTTAACGGAAATTGTAACGTCTTTAGCGTTTTATACTCAAATGGATACAAAAGTAAAACGTTAGGTGGCAAATCGAGACTTTGTAACTGCAGGGATACAAGTGGTTAAAATGAGAAAACGTCAGGTATGCAAATAGTAATTTACTCTATATTTTAAGTTCTAAATTTTGAAATAAAACATATAAAAAATTTAATTTATGGCATAAAATATATAAAAAAAAATAAAATAAATAAAAAACGGGTTAAAGGGGTCAACCCGCGAATCCAACCTATTTAACTAAGCGTGTTAACTGGTTCGACCCAAACTTGACCTGAACCTGTTTATAGTAAACTCAAACCCAAACTCAAACCCAGAGGTTTCACGTTAGGTTCGTGTTGCATTTTATATTGTTTCATAAATTCACAACCACAGTTACGTCAACCATTTGGTTTAAAAGTCTAATTAACTTAAAGAATGTGAAATAATTATGAATCCGTTTGTGATTGACAACTAAATTCCGTTACTCGTTTTTAAATTTCAAAAAACTCATACGACTCCTCTCTTTCTGCCGTTTGAAAACCACTCTCAACGTAAACATTTTCATCCCAAAACACCAAAGACATCCATCATCATTCCACACACACACACACAGTCATCTGATCTCAAGAACACAACAATGGAGGATGATAACAAAGATATTCAAATTCCAGCATTCACAGTACTGAAGAACGGTTCCATCCTCAAGAACATCTTTCTCTTACGCAAACAATCATCACAATTTCAAGAATCCCGTGAAGAAATCTTGCTTGTTGGACGCCACCCACATTGCCACATTACTCTCGAACACCCTAGTATCAGCAGATACCATCTTCGAATTCACTCTAATCCCTCATCCCACATCATCTCCGTAGTCGATCTATCATCTGGTAAAACACACGCCATTATCTGTTTTAATACAATTGTTATTCATTTGGGGGAATTATTGATTAATCTGTCATCTTGGATTTGTTATTGATGTAGTTCATGGGACATGGGTCTCGGGGGAGAGGATTGAACCAGGGGTTCACGTGATGCTGAAAGAGGGGGATACGGTGAAGATGGGTGGTTCAAGTAGGGCTTACGAGCTGCACTGGGTGCCATTGAGTCAAGCTTATAATGCTGATCAACAGTTTGTGCCTACTGTCAATACGATCGAAGAAGGAGAAGAAGAAGAAATACATCAGGTGGCTTTAATGAATATTCTTACAGTTTTTGTTTGTGCATTCGTCTATAATTCAGATTATGATGCGTTTTTTATTATGCCTGCAAGTTGTTTGATGAAATGCCTCTTTATGTTTGTTCTTTTGCTTTTCTTTTTCTTGATTGATATAGGATGAGAAACATGAAGAGTATTCATCGGATGATGAGCTGGAGTGTTTGGATTTGTCTTTATCCAACAAGATTCATGATTCGCCCTTGAAGTCATTGGATCCATTGATATCTTCGGTGTCTGGCGACTCTAGTTCCGATATTGAGGTAGAACACTTGCATCCACCGGTAACAAGCAATGAAAACGATGACGGTGTTTCAATTCAGGCTTCACTTGTGTCAGAAACCAAATCTGCATCAGAGGTCTCTGACAGATTAAGCAATTTAGAGGAACAGTTGAATTTGTTGAGGGATAATATGAGCAATGATTTAGAGCTTCTTTATCATAAAATCATTAAAGAAGATTTGTTTTCTGCACCCATCTCAAATTCTTCCTGTGATGATACTGAGGTAGGACATTTGAGTCCATTGAAAACAGGCAATGGAAATGGTGAACTCCTCACCACTGTTCAAGCCCCACTTGTTGACTCGGAAGCTATATCCGAAACAGAGATTTTGGACTGCTTAAACAAATCAGAAGATCAGTTGAATTGGACAAGGGACAATCTGAGCAATGATTGTGATCAAATCAGTCATGTGACAATAACGGATGATATGGTTTCTGTTAATCTTTCTAATGCTTTAGATCAGCAGAAAACCAACAATGGTTCAGTTCCTGTGGTCCTTTTTGATGGTGTAAATCGAGACGTGGGTTGTGAATTTGAGCAATTGATGAATCAGAGGGACATGACGGATGAACCAGCTTCTATGGTTCTTTTTTATGATGCAGATATGGCTGTTAAATTTGAATCGGTTGATGTGGAGATAACGAATAAAGAATCAGTTTTTGAGCTTCTTCCTGATGTAACAAACTTGGATCAAGAAAAAACTTTAACTCCAGACATATCAATGAATCCTTGGTCAAAGCAGAATGTGTCGGCTTCAATGTATATTTCTGATAGCTTGGATGGAAAAGAATTGGAGTTTTATACTCCAGATAAAGAGAACAAGAATCCGAATGCTTGTTCTGGGAAATCTTTGTCAAAGAGAGCTGTTAATTCTACTATCTTTGGGGAAAAAGACATTTTTGGTTTTTCACAAAAATTATTTGCTACGGATGAAGGGATGAATAGAGAACATGAGGTTGATCCATTTGTAAGTTGTGAAGATTTGGCTGCTTCTTCGGAAAAAGAACATAAATCAAGACAAGTGATTATGGAAGGAAGCTACAACTCCTTCAACTGCCCTCAAAATGTTCCAAAGGCCATTAGTTCATCTCAAGTAAGTTTGGTTATATATTTTTTAAAAAAATCAACGTTCCTGCAAAATGCAAAAAGAACACTAGATTGTTAAAAATGTAACAATTTTGGGCAAAAATGGCTAGTATAATGGTATATTCTTGTGTTTATAATTCATAGCATGTCCAACTAATCTGATATACTATTATAATTTCTTTTGGCATTTTTGCAAGAAAGATGGTTAGTTTTCTCTCTTCACTTAAAATTATAAAAACAGAGGAATGTTCATGATATTCTTGTTTAGACCTTGGCAAAGAAAAGATGGACAATGGTAGTGGACAGTAACAGTCTTCTTGACCAGAAGTCTTTGAAGCATTTGAAACTTCTGGAGGGCATAAAAGGAACTAGGCTTTTTGTACCCAAAATTGGTAATAACTAATAAGTCCTGCTTTCTGTTAATTAAGTTAAAAATAAACAATTTTATGTTGTAGTTATAGCTGACAATTTTCTTTTATCTTTTATAATACCCTCATCAGTTGTGAATGAACTAATAATGGACATCAAGAGCCAAGATAGTTTCTTCAGCAGAAGCTCAAAAAAGGCGTCTTTAGCATTGAAATGGATTGATGAGTGTGTGATGAATACAAGATGGTGGATTCATGTGGATGATGAAATTGTTCATTCACAAACAGCAGCACCTGAAGTTCTTGAAATTGCCCTCCACTTACACAAAGAAATCACAGATCAAAAGATCATCATCCTCAGTAATAACCTCACATTGAAGATCAAAGCCATGGCAGAAGTACATCCCACCACAAATTTTAGTTGCTTTCTTGTTACTGGTATTATTATTAATCTCTTTTAAAATTTTACAACCATGTTCTTATTTTTACAGGGGATTATGTGTGAAGCAGCGGACGAATTTCATGAGAGCCTGGTGAATCCATTTTCAGAGAGGTTTATGTGGTTGGGAAGCTCGGCTAGAGGACTTACTTGGTCCTGTGTAGACAATGATGATGATATTGTGAGACAAAAATACCACGGGGTTGGTTACAAATCACACATGTTTAAGGGTTTGAAGCTATTAGCGCATGTTACTACTAGTCAGATGGTCACCCATTAAAAATCAGTAAATTTTTTTACACTGTTGAAACAAGTGCAGATGCCAGCGATGTTGACGATGATATGAACTATTATAATTGACTCAACAGCAGATTTTCTTGTTTAAGTGTGTATTGATGGATTTATTTTCAACTCAGTGCAAGTGCCTCATATATAAAAGTATCTTTGTCCCTCAACTTAAACCTGCTCCAGCCTTCTATTGTTCAAATTATGATCTAGAAGTTTCAAATGTGAGAAAAAAATATGTCATTGATTATACTATATCATTTGAAATTTCTTCATACAAGAATTATTATCAATTGTTTCTTTCTCACAACTATTACCTCTATTTAATTTTTAATATGTAATTACACATTTATCCTAACATACTCATTATTTGTAAGTTCAATGCAATGCATTTATGTTTCCAGGGATACCTTCAATGCAGAACCAACCGTGTGTTCACTTATGTGTAGTGCGGACCGTATATAGTAGGACAAAGAAAGAGAGATGATTATGTTGTCATGCAAACATACTTTTCTATGTGTGTATGTTAGTCAAAATTTTGTGTCAAACCAAACACAGTAAGAGAGGCTGATGACTTTAAACACATTTCACTCTCAGATCTTGATACATTACAATAATGAGACATGTCACAAAGCTTCACTCTTTGCTTACACTCAACTTTAAATGGATCTGGATCTATAACAAGCACAACAACAAGAAATCACAAAATCTCAGACCCATAAAAGAATTTGGCCTCAAACCAGTTTTGTATATAATCTTAACCCACCCCACCCCGCTGACCTGATCCCCTCAAACCTGAGAACAAGATCAATTTTCTTGGCGTTTCAACAACATTTCAATGGTGCTACATCATCTGGTTTCATCGTGTCTCTCCACGTCATTAATATCTATAGGTTCCGGGAAAATCTCACTTGATGATCTTTTATCATTTGCACCACTTCCCTGAGAGTTATCTCTCCCAGTTTGTTTTGGACCACTATTACCATCTTTGTTTGTTTGACTTTGACTTTGACTATTTGTACTCCCTGAAAAACTCTGCCTCCAGCTACCAAACAAAGCAGCACTCCATGACCTTCTTGATGAGTTGTTTCTTAATCTTCCTGAACTGAAGTCTTCTTCCCTTACAACCCTGAAAGGGGTTTCTAATGCTTTCAAAATATGAGCCATTTGAGGGCGTTTGGCTGGCTTTGGGTTCAAGCAAGACTTAGCTACTATGGCTACAGCCCACACCTCATCAAGTAAGTCTTCGTCTATAACTAGAGATTGGTCAACAATCTTGGATACCAAGTCTTTGTCATAGTTGTTGATGCAAGTCAAAGTTTGGTCAACCCATTCTTTTGTGGATGGATCTTCTGAACTGCTGATTCCAAGTTTGCCCGTTACCAGCTCAAGTAAAACTTTTCCAAAACAGTATACGTCATATGCACAAATAGGAGGTGTCGATCCTGTTTATTCCAAAATATAATTAAGAATATAAGTCTCGACTTGATATATTTTCACTATTACCCGAAATAGACTTATATCTACAATATTTGTGTTTACATAAGTTATAAGTAATTGATGTATAAAGATGTAACGTACCAGAAGGCGTAGATTCAGGATTCCTGCACATTCGTGAAAAAGAAAAAGGTATAAGTATGCTGAATTAAATTAATAATAGTGCTAATAATAATCATAAGAAAAAAAGTGTAAGAAGATATACTACAATATAGGTAGACAGGTGGAAATTTAAAAATAAAGGTTAATTATAATCACAAAAACACAACTTATCTGAGTCATAAACACTTTTGTACCAACTTTCTTTTTTTCTTTTTCCTTTTTTTTTTGCATTTTAGATTAAACACAGCCCAAATACCCAGTCAAAAGTAAATCGGTCAAAATTGCCACCTAAAACCTTATGTACTAGAAAACTAATAACAGAATATCGAATTTGATCTGGTTTAAACATTTCAAATGAACAGAAGTGAAGAAATAATACTTACGATGAAATCCGCAGCAGTCTTGTAATAACATTCTGGTTGTTATCGACTGCTTGAGCGCAAACTTCACTCAAGCTTCCGAGGCGTACATCATATTTATCATCAAGTAGGATACTGCTTGCTTGCATATCTCTGTAAATCAAAGATGATAACAAGATAAATAAACTTCCCAAAGTCCCCAAAACCAGCAACTAGCATTAGCAGCTGAAAACTAAGTTGTTAGTTACCTATGAACAAGGGGAGGATTGCATTCATGATGCAAGTATGCTAACCCTTCAGCAGCTCCTGTAGCAATTTTTAATCTTGTGATCCAGTCCAACGACTGTAAACCACCATCTTCCAAACTAGTAGTCCTATATAAAGAATTTGAAAGATCTCCATTTGGCATGTACTTGTACACCAGGAGCTTTTCTGTTTCATGTTCTAAACAATGGCCCAAAAGGGGCACCAATCTTGTGTGCATACCCTTACTATACAACTCCAATTCCGTCATGTAACAATCTTTTCTTGAAGAACGCATATCAATTCTTTTGATAACTACAGCAGATCCATCTTCTAAGCTCCCTGAAAAGATGTCTCCACTGTGACCATGCTTAATTAGGTTTGTATCACTGAAACCACTAGTAGCTTGTAGCATTTGTTCATATCTATACGAGTTTGTTAAGCTTAAGATATCAACAGATGTATTTTGATCCTTTGTGTTTCCTTCCTCTTGAACAGGTTCCACATTTGCACTTCTTTGGCTTGCACTTCCCTTGTTACATGTTTTTAGCATCAAAACCAATATTATAAATACAATTATAATGACACCAAGTCCACCAAAAACTCCCGCCAAAATATATTTCAAACGGTTGCTGCTCTTTTTTGGGACTGGAGGTTGCGCTGGAGATATGGGATTCCCATCAAAAGGCAGACCAATCTGAGCATAAAACGTCCTGCAATCATTCAAGCTCCTTTGATCTGGGAGTCGAAGAAAACAGTTTCTTGATAAGAAAGTTCTATTTCCAGCGTGGACATCTAAACCTTGAAGATAGTTATTGGATAGATCAATCAAATCAAAAGTTGGGACATTGGAAATAAGGCTTCCATAAAATCGATTATTTGAGAAGTTTAATGTGACACCAGAAGCATTGGAGAACGTCGAGAGGTCTGGAAGATTGGCAGTTAAGTTGTTACTAGATACATCAAGAACAATGATATCTGTCAGGTTTATTATCAAATCACCAGGAAAACTACCACCCAAATCATTATTTCTGATCAACAATCTTCTTAATCTTTTTAAAAGACCCAATTCACTTGGTAACGATCCAAGCAACGAATTGAACCCAAGATCAAGATCAACCAACTGAGAAAGATTTCCAAGCTGGATAGGCACAGAAGAAGCAAGACTATTGTTGGAAAGATTCAAGTAACTCAAACGCGAAAGTGACCCAAACTCGGGTGGAATCGACCCAGACAAGGCATTCGAAGACAAATCAAGAACTGTAAGATTGATAAGAGCTGAAAACGAAGGCGAAATCGAACCCGTCAACATATTATGTGAAAGATTCAAAACTGATAAAGAAGAAAGCTGCCTCAAAGAATCAGGGATAATCCCTGTAAGAGAATTATCTGAAAGAAGTAAACTATTAAGCTGGTTCAAAGAACCAATAGACGGAGGAATTGGACCTAAAACTGAGCTAGACCTTAGGTCGAGCACCTGGAGTGCACTAAGGTTTTGCCCTAACCACTCAGGTATAGCCCCAGGAAGCGAAAAACCTGAAGAATTAAACGAAGATAACCGACTACAATTCACCAAAGCATCAATGGCGAACCTAGGGTTAAGATGCCCAACACTAGTTCGTCGTAAACCTGATAAATTTACACCGGTGACTCTGCCGTTGCGGCACTCCACCCCTGTCCAATTGGTACATGGGTCAACTTTTCTAGGCCAATAGGTTGCTCTGATCCCTAAAGAAGCTCGGAGATCGAACAACGCCGTTCGTTCTACCCTTGAACTCAGTGGCTCCACCTGAGTCAACACCGAGTTAACCAGCAACAACAAGAAGATACAAAAATGGAAGAATACCTTGATCAAAACCCCCATGATTAACCGATTAACAAAGACCTCTTATTCCAGTTCAATTGTCATACCACTTGAAGTACTATAAGCTTCCTGTAGAGCTGACATTATTCACTGTACACAATGACCCTCGTAGAGTTGAACGAATAGAAAACAAGGGTCGTCGATCATACAACCATAATCTGTGCATATCATAAATGGGTAATACCAATTACTCCTCTTTGTGCAAATTCTTTACAATTCAGGTGCAAAAAAACCCTCTTTTGGATGAATTGAATGCAACCCAAAAGAGCATTTACTGTAGATGTGTATAAATAGATATAATACAGGTATACAAGGGATATTTCTTCAAGGGTGAGAGTGATACGCGAGCTTTAATGGTTGCGCATTAATGGAAGCACCATGTTGTCAACAAGAAAGGTGAAGAACAATAAATGGGGATGTGGGAGAGCCTCAAGACTCTGGGAACACACAGTTTACTGCGTGTGTGTGTGAGAGAAAGAGTTCGTTGACTGAGGGATGAAGAAGAAAGTGAAGCCTCTTGTCCGTTGTAAATCGTGCCTATTTGATTGTATATATGTTGTTGTATTGTTATCAAATAATAATAAGAATAAAGCATGGAACTGAGGGGGTGATAAAAATTATTTGTAGCTAGATTGATAGAAACCACTTGTTCAACTGATAGATCTGAGATATTTGTAATATGTAAATAATAAAATGTTATGAGTTTAAGTCTTACTTTGAGTAAAAATGCTCAGAATTGAGTCAGAGGTTTTCTCAGCAATGAGTTTCGTCCTGAGGGGGTGGGGTTGCGGTCCCGGCTGGAAAACGAATAGATGGGCCTGATTAAGATAACACCTATTCTCCGAAGCAGGGTCTCATATTTGCCGTTCAAAAAAAAAAATCTAGATTGTCAGAAGTTTTTTTTAATTGAAAGTTCAAGTTTTTATTAATGACGGGTTGGTGTAGAATTAGAAACTGGTTATATGGTGTGTGTGAGTTGATGTTTTAAAAAAATAACAATTAGAATAGTCACTTGATTTAAAAGTTGCTAATGATTCTTTGTTCATGTGAGAAGTTTGTTTTTCTTGGAGATTGTGAGTTTAATCCTTTATATAAATAAATAAAAATGAACTTACTAACTTTTTTTTAACAGTAATGAATTTATAAATTCATCAAATAAACTACATCTCACTAGCGAGCTAGAAAAGATAGAAACCAATACATAGTGATGGTAAAAAGAAAAAAAAAAACTTAGATTGTTTGATGGTAAAAACCAAATATTCTTGAAAGCTATTAAGGTTCAAATATGATTACAAGTACTTTGGGGTTCCGTGTTACTGTTTTAAAAAATAAGAAGAATAATCAATAACTAAGCATTATATGATTAAATAATAATGCATCATCTACGTGTAACCCTAATATATTATTAATTGATTAACTGGATCAAACTCAATTTAATATTTTTTTGTGGCAAAAGAAAAAAGGAAGCTAAAATATTTAGTATATAAAAACAAGACATGTTTAATCAGAATTACTTTTTGTGGGTAGTAAACAATAAGTATTATATTGTTGTGCTTTTTTGTTTTATTGGTACCAAACGATCAATTTAACATCACAAGGATATAATCTAATATTTACTTGTAGCCTTTTGATATTATTTTTGTTGGTAGGAAGATACTAGAGCTTCGTGGGTTATGGGTTTGACAGGTAAGCGAGTTGATGAGTTAACTTGATGTGTCTGATATTTATACTTTTTTAACCGTGATATATATATATATATATATATATATATATATATATATATATATATATATGTATATATATATATATGTATATATATATATAGATGTACATATATATATGTGTGTGTGTGTTTCCTCACACACTCCTGAGTCATGAACCCGACTTCCTCCTCTACCGCTTAAAATGTTTAAACACACTTCTAACTGTTTTTTGAAATTCCATTTTATCCTTTGAATAGTTGTTTTAGGATTTCATCCTACATAAACCCAGTTTTGTTGTTTAGGATATCATTTACTGTGAGGAGTTTGAAGATGTGTTTATTTCTGGGATTGTATTTTTACTGGACTTGTTAACAATATTAAGCGTTGAAAACAATATATATATATATATATATATATATATATATATATATATATATATATATTATATATACATATATATATATATATATACATATGTATATATATACATATATATATATATATATATGTATATATATATACATATATATATATATATCTATATATATATATATATATATATATATATATATATATATATATATATATATATATGTATACGTGTGCGTGTGTAATTTTGAGTTTTTTGAACATGGTGCGATGTGAAAAGTATGATGCGGGTAAGTAAGTTAAGAGATTTGGTTTTTATTGTTAATCTTCTTGAATCCTTGAGCACACATACTTTAGTTTGTTACAAAACTATAAAAATCACGAACCATATTTGAACTACAAATGGTTTTTCTATAAATCATAAAATTTGTGGATTTCATGCATTGGACTTGGATTTTTACATTTTAGACAGATCGGTTAAGCAGCTAGTTCAGTCCCATACCCATGATCACCCTAATGGTCGGAAATGACAAAAACTATAATGTGGTGGTTATTTGTCAGATGATCGCAATTGATGGTGGTGCGATAATAGATATTAAATCAACAACTAAGCTTAACAAGAAATAAAAGGTATACAAGAGACAATATTTTAATTATTATACTTGTAGTAATGACTTAAAATAAAAAATAAAAAGTGATGATAAGATCGAAACTATCAGGTATCGACAATACACTTAGTGTTAATTAAATTGAAAGAGGTATCGACAATGCACTTAGTGTCAATTAAACTGAAAGGACATATGTTATTAACTCTAAAGCCTATTAACAAATTTAAAATGTAAAAGAGATCACTGGAAGTTAAAATGTAGCTTTCTAATTCTTCTTTTCGTGGAACAATAATAAGGCCGTCAAGAGTTGATGTATTGGTTAGGTGTACTTTTGAATATTATTTTTTGATGGCCAAAACCGTAGGCATATAAAATGGTTACAAAAAGATAAACGAATGGCTTCATTTGAGTTATTTCTACATCTATATGCTTTATTGTGGGGGCAAAAGAATTATTATGATTGGCATAACAAAATTAAAAGAGCTAGTAAAAGATATTTCTAAGGGTAGTTTAGTAAAATTAGTACTCTAGTGTGTTATTTATCATCTTTTATTGTGAAATGAATAAAATATAAAGAAGAAAAGTCACAAATAGGCAGGTCAATAAGTTTTTGGTCTTCAAGAAGGGTCAATGATTTTAATTGTCCGCTAGTATTTTATTCCACATGTTTCAACCATAACGCAAATGGCATGTGTTTTTATCTATTGAAAAATTTAAGAAAGTAATTGTGGTTTAACAATTATTTTAAACGAGTTTCTCGCGTTTTGCGGTCGGGTGGTACGATTTAAAGGAACGTAAAGGGTTGCGACGGATCGGTTATGCACGCATCGCGGCATGATGATACGGATAAAAGAAACGTATAAAGTTGAGGTTTAAGAAAAAAATCAAAAATATTTAATAGAAAATTGATATTTGAAAAAGGGAAAAAAAAAGCAAAAAATAAAAATAAAAAATAATGTGAGAAAGATCACTTGATAAAAACATTGTTTATTTGTTGAGAACACGAGAAGTAAACACTTCAATAAAAGTTTTTACTAGCATATTTAAGTAGACAAAAACCTTTAAAATTGATCATTTTCGTTTTTTATATATGATGTGTGGCTAAGAGGCATTCAGAGGCTCGTGAACCTAACTTAAACTGCATAATACGAAAAATATGTACGAGATCATTTAAAGTGACAAGAAGACTTTGAATTCGATACTTTCTCATAACAGCTATCCGTGTTACGTGACAAACTTTAAATTTGATAAGTGTTCAAGAAATAGTGAAAGTTAAATGTCACTTGATAAAAGAACTATTTATTTGTTGAAATATCATCTTGTGAAATTTGGTTGCCGACAATATTCTGTGTAGAAAAATGTATACCATATATTTATGAATTTCATGTAATAGAATTTCGGTTAAATTATTAAAAGCATTGAGAGGCTTTCAATATTGAAACTTTGGTTCAAACATAAAGTGAGAAAGCAAGACATCCGTGATATACGATTATGACATGTTGTATGACTAATTAAAAAACAAAAAATTGTAAGTAAACGACTTTTTTTAGGAAAGAATTTTTGTTTGGCAACTGAACATCGAGTCATTGACTTGGTCTCGATCATATAATTTAATAGATTTTATAAATACGTCCTCCTTGACGAAGAAAAGAGGTAACCTCATTATCGACATTGGAAATCACCTCAAAATTTATTTTTGATAAAATATATTTAATAATTGGGTTATTAACCATTAAAGTACATATAAAATTACTTAACTAATATTAAATGAATTTTGTATAAAATAAACAAATTTGTAATTAACTAGTTAAATCCAACCACATGCGTTGCTCGTGTGACAGACGGCATGGCTCAGATAATCCATCATAGCCGTATGTTCATCAAGAGGGGTGAGCAATGCGGGTAACCGAGACCCACTTGACAATACCCGAGCCAACCTGATACCCGATATGTGGGAAAGATAGATACCGATACCGTGACATAAACGCCAAAATCTAGAAATGGTCATTATCAAGGTCGGTCCTTGGGGATTAGAATAGTTCCCAATGATCGATTTTGAAAGTTAAAGAAGATCTAATCTAAATGACTTTAGTTTCAGCTCCAATTTTGATTGTTTATTAATACCATAATAATCTAATGATTTCAGCTCCATTACAACAATCTATGAAGGTAAAACTCCATTTAATTTTTCATTTTCAATACATTAGGCTGTGTTATCTATGTCTTTGTTGTTAAAGTATAATCTTGGTGTTTCTTCTGGGTTAAAGATAAATCTAAGAATCAACCCTTGATTGGTCTAGCAGCTAGCTTCATGGTATGTATTCTCTTTTTTATTTTATGAGCGACTAGTTATTTTGGTGCTTGTATTTCTGCCTCTAGTTCTTTGCTAGATGGTTCTTGGTAAGAATAAAGCTATATTTATTGTTCACAAAAAGTTAAATTATATACTTGAAAGTTAGTTATGTATTAAAATCCCTATAAATTAATTACTTGACCAGATATTAAAAAAAAAGCAAAAAACTACTCAAGCCTAGGAAGTACCACGTGGCAAAATAAGAAATTAGAGTATATATAGCTTATAATTTGTAACTAGCCTAACCACTTATTTGTTACACGGGTTGAAAAAAATAAATTTAAAATAAATAAAAGTATAAATTATTAGTGATTATTAATAAGTTTGTAATATATATGCATGTGAAGATCGATTAAATAAATGTTATACATGTAAATTAAATGAAAGGATTAAATACATAAAAAAAACAATATTAATGTTTTTATATATATCTAAAAACTTTTTGTATACGAATGTTTAACCAAATTCAATCAATAACTTTTCAAACTTAAAAAATCATCCGTTTATAATATTCACTTGCATCGTAGTGTCCTATAATTAAAAATATAAAAAATTAAGGATATATAGCATATGTTTTTATAAGATAAATATTAAAATGATAAGATAACAATTCTATTAGTTGAACAATACATTCTCATCAACCATAATAAAATCAATAGAGTAAGTTTCTATCGGACTATTATATATCGGTTGCCTATAAATGAATCATAACATGATATGTTAAGATCCTTTAAGAAAGTTACTTCTTATACCGATGATGTCTTGTTGAGCAAGGTAATTTGATGGTTTATCATGTATAAACCATTATACATAAATAAAAAATGAACAAAGTGAAGGTAATAATCGTAGAGCAAAAAAATATTAGCGTTAAGGTTTATCCTAAAAATTGGTTTTTTAAACCAAAGTGTACGTAATATTGTAATTGAATGTAATACGAAATGAGTTGAAAATAAAGATTGTGTAAATAATGCGAAGTAAGAGAAATTTTCATACAAAATACTAGACTCTTGATAATAAGAAAAGTTATTTCGTATATTTCTTTAAATATCTTAAATAGTGGGAGAAGAGTAAATAGAAAAAAATTATTGTACATATAAATAAAATAATATATAATGTTATTTAATGCAAGTAAATGTAATATGATATTGTTAAAATATAGAAGAATTTTAAAATTTGAAATTATTAACCCAAAATATTCAGACTATTTGTTATATTGGAATTAAAAGTTGTGAACTACATATGTTCCATTGGAATATTCAAATTGCTAGTTTTAAATTTTGACTAATTAGTTAGTTATTTTTAGAGAAAAATCTCGGATAATTGCAGATGAATTTGAAATTTAAAGTTTTTAAATTTCCATTTTATTTATTAAATTTTAAAATCTAATATTAGAGTGTTATAATTAGACATTAAATACTATTTAAACATGATTGGAAAATTCCTTTATAAATCGTATTGCTAACAAAATGCCACATGAAAACGTATACTGTGAAAATACCATGTGATAATGTATTGCCAAAATCTTGTCACGTGGTTAACCTTTTCTTTTTATATATTGAGATGAGATATGCTGATTGGGCAATATCATGCTATATTGTGACAAAAGTGATTCTGAATTCGATACATTAACATAAGATAAGTCGTATACGAAAGAGATATTGACAAACAAAACATTGAGAGTTGACCAAAATAAAAATCTCTAATAATTGATGAAATACATAATGCCTTGTAAATAAGGTAGAGCATGAATCAATTTTAATATCACATAATACAAAACGTAAAAAAAACTAGCTAGTTCTGATACTTGCGCATGCTGATGTGCATATTTTTTTTACACCTATTGTCGTAATTTATTGTGGTACGTTTTAAAATGTTGATACAACGAGAGTATTAGAATTTGTAACGTGAAAATAATAGAAATAAATCCGCCGAACACAAATAATATTAACTATTGTACCCTTTTGAAATTGTATTAATAATCAATAGAGAGGATAATTTTTGAAAAAACCTAGTCAGTTTAGTTTTAAGTATCAACAGTTGCTTAAAGTCATGTGCTCGCTTATGCCCCTAATGTCAAAGTTAAAAAAAACATATGAAAAGTTATTTTAATGACTTTTATGTATGTATCACACAAATTATGTTAGAAATTATTTTTAAAGATATTTCCCTTATAAAGTAAATTAATTATTAAGTTCATTTTTGTTATTCTCGTGATAATATAGTGTTTAAAATGAACCTCCAGGGGGAATCTAATTTAACTACCTAATATATAATCATGTCAATAGTGGAAAAGTTGTATCATCTAGGACATCATGTAATAATTAGTACAAATACAATAATGCCTGTTACATTCTAAAGTCTTAAGGTAAATTTTTAATTAATTTCATGAAACAAAATATCACATATGACCTTTAAACGTATTGAATGTACAAAGAACAAAAAGATCATACCAAAAATAAAGATTTTAACATCCATACCTCAATAAGTGGATTACAAGTACAACATTAATCCAACTCCACTCAAACGAAACATAAGCCTATAATATTTTAATGTTTCTAGGATAGATCTAAATTCAAGTTTTGTTAAGTTATTAGGGTTGTTTCCTAATGCTAACGATACCTGGAGTTATGGAGCTTTTAGAATATTATACATACCGACAAACAATATTCTCGAAAAACTATTTTTTCGTAAAATAAACAATTCGGTATCAATAATATCTTTTTAAAACAAAACAATTGAATCTTTTTAAAACAAAACAATTGAACCTTTTCCATGATATTTCATCATTTTGGTTTGTTATATAATTTTTTTGTATAATTTGGTTTTAAACTTTTTTTTAAGATACGTTCACAATAAGAGTTAGTTTCCTTATACTTGTTATCACATGTTCCTCAAGTTATGATTTAAATTATCACTATTTTGGACTTATTTGTTCATAAGCTTAATAATGAAGTTATGATTTAAATTATCACTATTTTGGACTTATTTGTTCATAAGCTTAATAATGACCGGCATATTTATTTTAACCATTTGAATCACTTTGTTATACATATATTAGAATTCTCTACATATATTCTAAGTCCTGGTAAGTTATTTCGTATATTTCTTAAATATCTTAAATAGTGGAAGAAGAGTAAATAGAAAAAAATTATTGTACATATATAATAAAATACTATATAATGTTATTTAATGCAAGTAAATGTAATATGATATTATTAAATATAGAAGAATTTTAAAATTGAAATTATTAACCCAAAATATTCAGACTATTGTATTATTTGGAATTAAAATTTGTGAACTACATATGTTCCATTTGAATATTCAATTGCTAGTTTTAAATTTTGACTAATTAGTTAGTTATTTTTAGATAAAATCTCGGATAATTGCAGAATGAATTTTGAATTTAAAGTTTTAAATTTCCATTTATTTATTAAATTTTAAAATCTAATATTAGAGTGTTATTTAATTAGACATTTAATACTATTTAAACATGATTGGAAAATTCCTTTAATAAATCGTATTGCTAACAAAATGCCACATGAAAATCGTATACTGTGAAAATGCCATGTGATAATGTATTGCCTAAAATCTTGTCACGTGGGTTTACCCTTTTTTTATTATATATTGAGATGAGATATGTGATTGTGTAATATCATGCCTATATTGTGACAAAAGTGATTCTGAATTCGAGTACACTAACATAAGATAAGTCGTATACGAAAGAGATATTGACAAACAAAACATTGAGAGTTGACCAAATAAAAATCTACTAATAATTGATGAAATACATAATGCCCTTGTAAATAAGGTAGAGCAATGAACTCAATTTTAATATCACATAATACAAAACGTAAAAAAAACTAGCTAGTTCTGATACTTGCGCATGCATGATGTGCATAGTTTTTTACAACCTATTGTCGTAATTTATTGTGGTACGTTTTAAAATGTTGATACAAGAGAGTATAGAATTTGTACGTGAATGGAAAAAAATAGAAAATATAATCGCCAAACCCACCAATAATAATAATTAATATTGTTACTTTTGAAATTGTATTAATATCAATAGAGAGGAATAATTTTTGAAAAAACCTTAGTCAGTTTAGTTTTTAAGTATCAACAGTGCTTAAAGTCATGTGCTCGCTTATGCCCCTAATGTTCAAAGTTAAAAAAAAACAATGAAAAGTTATTTTAATGACTTTTTATGTATGTATCACACAAATTATGTTTAGAAATTATTTTTTAAAGATATTACCCCTTATAAAGTAAATTAAATTATTTAAGTTCTTTTGTTATTCTCGTGATAATATAGTGTTTTAAAATGAACTCCAGGGGGAATCTAATTTAACTACCTAATATATACTCATGTCAATAGTGGAAAAGTTGTATATCTAGGACATCATGTAATAATTAGTACAAATACAATAATGCCTGTTACATTCTAAAGTCTTAAGGTAAATTTTTAATAATTTCATGAAACAAAATATCACATATGCCCTTAAAACGTATTGAATGTACAAAGAACAAAAAGATCATACAAAAATAAAGATTTAACATCCATACCTCAATAAGGGATTACAATTACAAATTTAATCCAACTCCACTCAAACGAAACATAAGCCTATAATATTTTATGTGTCTAGGATAGATCTAAAATTCAAGTTTTGTTAAGTTATTAGGGTTGTTCCTAATGCTAACTATACCTGGAGTTATGGAGCGTTTAGAATCTATACATACCGACAAACAATTATTTCTCGACAACTATTTTTTCGTAAACATAAACAATTCGGTATCAATAATATCTTTTTAAAACAAAACAATGAACCTTTTCCATGATATTTCATCATTTTTGGTTTGTTTATATATTTTTTGTATAATTGGTTTTAAACTTTTTTTTAAGATACGTTCACAATAAGAGTTAGTTTCCTTATACTTGTTATCACATGGTCCTCAAGTTATGATTAAATTATCACTATTTTGGACTTATTGTTCATAAGCTTAATAATGAAGTTATGATTTAAATTATCACTATTTGGACTTATTTGTTCATAAGCTTAATAATGACCGGCATATTTATTTTAACCATTTGAATCAACTTTGTTATACATATATTAGAATTCTCTACATATATTCTAAGTCTGGTATGTATATTATAGAATTCTCTGCATATATTATAAGTCCTGGATATATAATATATATATTTTTTTGATAGATGTTTATGCTTACGTAAGTAGCTTCCAAGTAGAGTTTTATTTCAAATTGAGGTGGTTTCTTGAATCCTGTTAAACAATGAATATGTACTACTAAATGTATTCACTCTTCTCACACATCTAGTGAAGCTCCCTTGTTCAAAAAGTAATATTTCTTTCACAAAATCGATATTTTCATTACGTAGTGAAGGTACAATTAGTCACTCCAAGATAAATGTAGAGACCAAAAAATTTGTCTAAATAATGATAAATGATAACAAAAAACAATTCATTATTTTGTAGACGCCATGACACGTCTATAAAGTCACCCAGTAGACTTTAACCTTTACATAAAATATAATAGGGTCCTGTCACCATTCATTTGTTTCGTTTAATTGAAAATATTCATACCACTATGTACTTGAAAGGTGAAATGGACTTGTGTGGCTTATATGTTATGGGTAGACAAGTTAAACATGTTATGTTTGGTTTTGTGGTAATACATATAACATGTTACACTTTTTGGTATTTTATGTTCTATATTTCAAGTTTTATTTTTAAGAAATGGTTCAAATAAAAAAAGATAATAAATATAAAAAATATAAGAAAAAATCTCAACAATCAATCTGTTTAATCAATGTCTGAAATTAAATTGTAAGAAAAAAGTTTATTAAAAATGATATTTGAAACATAATAACTTTGGTTGATATTTTTCATGTTCCTTCACTTTTTTTAATTTTCATAACTTTTATATATGACATTATCTTTTTATAAAATTACACAATAAAAACGAGCATTTTTTATTTTTTAGTAAAATATCGTTATATAAAATGATAATATATTTTTACGTTTTTCAGCTTATATGAAATCTACTCGGCATTGTATCAATACAGTTCATTATGTCTTTTTATTAGTTATTGTGTTTTTTTGAACACTGTATTTTTTGAAATTATGAACTCCATAGAAAACATAATGGTGAAATAACATTGTTTTGTAAACAAACGTAAACTAAAAAAACAGAAATGAAATTTCATGAACGTATATGAATGAACATGACATGTGTTCATGTTCGTTTGTTTAATTGAACGAAAAAAACTTGTTCATATTCGTTTGTTTATTAAAAAAATATCTCGTCACATTATTTCACTAAATTTTTGGATCGTCTACATATCATTTATTCATAACTTATCTGTCTTAACAAATTTTTTTTATATATTAAATTAACCTTGTAAATTAACGTTAATTTGACTATTATGAATTTGATTCTGAAGGGTTCTTTCACATACAATTAGCAACAAGATGTCATGAATACCATTTTAATTGACTATTCTTAATATGGTTGCGAAGTATTTTTTTTATTCAAATCGTAATAAAGTGGTGAGCTACACATGAACATACTGTATTAGAAACATTGGGCCCTTAAATTAGAAATGAAAAAAAATGTATCCAAAATTGTCGGTATTCCTGATGATTTCTAATTAGAATAATCGCCACAAGGAATATTGAATTCAAATAAAAATAATCAATTTTTATGCGTAGGATCAAATTTAAGATATATAAGTTAATTAACACGAAAAGCTTCAAATATAAAGTTTTTAAAAGCTACAAAGTGTAAGAAAAATTAGAATAGTAACAAATATTTTTTTGATCAAGATTAGATTGAAGGTAAAATAGATAATGCTTATCTTTTCAAGTTTTACTTTTTTTAATTATCAATGTCAGTAACTTTTATGCTTCATTTGCATCATTTAATTTTAATAAATTTAAACAAACAAATAAACTTAATCTATTAGCTAGAATATTCTAAATATTTTTATTTAGTTACCAAAATAAAAGGATAAAAGTTTGATTACAATTAGCTAAAATATCCCTGTATTTTTATTTAGTTATGAAACGAGAAGGAAAGAAATATATTAGTTAGATGAACCCAATACCATCCTCACGAACTCATAATTTTTCAATGAGATTAAATTAAAATATTATATAACATTTGTTCTATTATAAAAACTCTAAGATTTTTTCTTTCTTTTAAACAGGCAATAGGAATTATAAATAAAAATGGAGGCTAGCGAGACGCTAGGAGTGTTAAATAAATTAAAAAAAATAAAATAAAAACTAACACCACTAATTTCTATTGATCAAACTACATCTACCTCTAATTTTAATCAAATATAGCAGCAGGATTATATCTCTCCCAACGCGCGAGGAGCAACCCTCCATTTATTTGGTGGTTATTAGAACGTCGTTAACTTTTTAATTGGTTCTATTGACGCCCACAAAGAAAGAAAGGATAACAATTCTTTTACTGACCCGATCCGTTGTCTTGGTATTTTCACCCGTTGGGAAGACATTGTCCCAAACACTATCGGTATGTTTCCGAGTTCATTTAAGGAGAAAAAAGAAAGGAATCATAAGGAGAAAAAAAAATTATTGTATTTCAGAGTTTTTTTTAACGAATAAAATAGAAGGAAAGTAAAAAAATTGTGCTCTCGAGTTCATTTAAGGAGGGAAAAAAGAAAATGAAAGGAAAATAAAGCCTAAAATAAATTCTTCTAAATTGGAAGGAAATAAAGAGAAAAAAAAACAAAGGAAAGAAAAAGAAAAGTTATTTTTTTTTCTTTTTTCTCTTTAAGCAAACTCGGGAACACATCGTATCTATATCTATACTTATTAATAAAACAATAACTTTAGTGTCACGTGACATTCTCTTAAGCCTTTACTTTTTTCATTTCCAGCCTAAATCTGTATCTGTTCTTAGTGTTAGTCTAGGTTCATTTGACTAAAAGTCAACTTCTGATACAAAAAATATTTACGGAAAATCTAGAAATGTAACCCTAAATTAGAGCACATCTTTTTTTGGAAATTAAACATATCCGATATTTCTTTTTTTTTTCAAATAATTCATCAACAAAAACTGAGAAATCATTTACGATTTTTCTGCGTCTCTGAAATCGATTCCTTGATTGTGTGTTTCCATTAAATACTCGTTTATATTCGAATCTTGACAAAGTTACGAGATTTTTTCATCGACTCCTCTCCAATTTGAAGGAATTCATGGGTATCTTTTTTAGAATGAAATCATACCCGATTTTAAAATATTTCTCAACCATCCCAGCTTTACGACCTCGCGATTTGTATTTATAAAGTCTGATTATCGCCTTCGGTTCATCAAGTTTTCATTTTGGCTTCGTTTCTTCAAGTTTTCTTCAACAAAATGTATTTGTTTTTTGTTATATTTGAGCTTTTATCCTCTGCGATTATGATTTAACCTATCATTGTCTACAATTGTGTTTTTGGATTAATATTATTTTACTTACATTTTTTGTTGAAGCTGATCTACTTCAACAATCCATTGTGAAGAGGTATTACATGCTTTTAATTTTTAAATTTTTTATTTTTTTATGTGTACTGTCATTTATATTATGTTGATTGGAATTCGTTTTGATATGTGGCAAATTGTTTTGATGTATCTGAAAGTAATATTGAAAATCGTACTTTTATTCCACGGTTGACTTTAACACCTTCTGACAAAATGATTTTTTTTTAAATTTAAAAGAAGACAGTTTCTGTTAGGAGTGTGTTTTGCAATGACAATAAACAAGAGCCAATGACAATTGCTATCTAAGTTGATTTGTTTTTAAACAAGGATCATTGCCAGCTCTATGTTGTATTATCTTGAGTTAAAAGTAGATATAGATTAAAACTATTAATATTAGATAATAATGAAAAAATCACCAACAAAACATCAGATGTTGTATACAAATAATTTTCGAATGTTATAAATTTGAAATATTGTTTTTCATGTTCAATTTAATTTATTTATTTATTAAAGTTCTTATTTATAAATTTATTTCATTCCAATTATACACTATTTAGACGTATAAATATTAATAGAGAAAACCTACTATATTAAACGTATCTAATGTTAAAATTATACATAAAGTCATATACAAGTATTATCAACAACATTATAACTTACGAATTTTTTTTAAACAACAACAATATTTTTGGATTGAAACCGTGTGTTACACGGTCTTTAGCTAGTATAATACTAAAAGAGTAAATTTAGAGGGACACTTGGTATATTTTTAGGCCCCCTAAGTTTATTTTTCTCGCCTCTCTCTCCTCCTAAATAATACCTAAATTAAGAAATATTAAATAATTTAATTCTTTTTTAGATTAATTTTTTTTTAAATTAAGAAAGATGTCTTTTTACTAATGTTATTTTAGAAATTTTTTTATACAATTAAAGTTTTTTTTCTAAAACATTTAACTTTTTTAAATATAAAATATTTTAAAAATGGTATTTTTAAAAAGTAAATTTTTATAAACTAAAAATAATTAAAATTAGGAGTTATAATAAAAATTTTTTTAAAAATAATACTTTTTAATACGGTGTGTTTTGAAAAAAATGTTTAACCTTTTTTGGAAAAAAAGTTTAAAAACAAAAGTTTAAAAATTGATATCGTTATTTTATTACTTATAGTTATTACTTGTATGGAATTTTAATCATATCTTATTTTAGGTTATCATTTTATACTTCATAAATTTTTATTATATTTAATATTTTATTTTTTCAACCCGTATAATACACGGGTTTACTAAAGTTAGTATTAAATAAATAATAATCAACAACTAATCAGATATATTATGAACATTATAGCCCGATCCGACCTGATTAAATACGACATCTCTATATTTGATTACATGGTCAAAATGATTCAAAATTGATCTAATTATTACACATAAATTTTCAGTGTATATTAGTCAAATTTTAAATTTTCATACTAATATCCTCACACTCACTCAATATCTAGGTCACGATTTGACCTGCCAAAAGTATTCATTTTAAGTTTAAAAGAAGACAGTTTTCGTTGACTGTATATTTCGTTATGACAATAAACAAATGTTAAGGTCAATCTCTGTTAAGTGTCAGTTTATACTTAAAAGAGCCTATATTTTACGTATGATCAGCTTTATGTTATCTTGTCACAAGTTAATGAGTATAAACCTACTAATGTTATTACAAATGTAGTTTACAATGATGTTTTTTCTCATTTGTGACCTTATAATCAAAAGTTGTTATGTTTTATTTAATATATAACACAATTGATTTTATTTTTATTTTTATGTTATTTAATAATTAACTCTTCATATTTTCGTGTAATACACGTGTAACTAAAACTAGTAAGATGAAAATGAGGTATGTCGACCAAACTATTAGAAAATTATGAATTCACTTTTGAGAAAAGGAAAGGACTAATTATTGATTTACGTGTTTGATTTCTAAATAACATAAAATTGGATTAACAAGTTGGTTATTGGTGGAACCATGTTGACCCGTTCCGTTGACGAAAACCACGTTGTATTTTGGAGGCTTGGGATATTTAGGCCCACCGCCGTTTACGCGGCAAGATTTCATTGGTCCGACGTTACATCACGCAAAAACCACAAACCTTATCATACTTTAATTTAATCAAAGAATTAGTATCCGATAAAAAACTGGCCACATCAAATTTCTAGTGGCAAGACAGAGAATCTTTTTAAAATAGGTACAGATTCATACCTGATATAAAATAATGTGTAAAGTCACATTAATTTTTTTTTTTTCTGGTTTCTCTTAGTTTCCCTTAAATCAATATTTTTTTTTTACTTTTTTCATTCACATGTTTAACCGGAAAAAACGGTGAAAATTCTCCGGTCCAAGGTATTTTTTGGTCACCGGATCGTAGGGGTGGTATTCCTGCCCGAAAAAAAAAACCACCGGGTGTCACCTTATGTCCTGGGTAGCTTCTCCTGGTACCACCGTATGCCCTTAAATTAACAAGATTTACACGGGAAGTTTAAGGATAGACTAACGGAATTAATATTACACCCATTCAACCATTCTAATAATTTTAAGTTTGCTTCGACCCAAAAAACCCAAGACTAATAGTCTTGATCTCCTCATATGTCATATTTGAATGTTTTGTTATTTCTTGATCTACTGCCTTTATAGCATTTTTTTTAATCGCTCATGTTCTCAATTGTTTTGTCAAGTCCAAGATCTCCGCAACTGATTGACATTTTAGGATGTTAGTTGTATCGTTTATTCGATACATCCCAACTCCAATTCCATTACGGAAATTCACCTTTAATCCTAATGTGGCATGAACACACCTAACAATCCAAGCTACTTGTGGAAATTTGAGGTCACCCGATCCTCATAAAATAAGCGTGAAAGAACAAGTCCGCTTTGGTGTGTTTATAACGTAAAAAAATGCCCATTGAGCACGTTTTACTCATCACCAGATTCAAAGCTTCCATGTCAATGATGAACATGTAAGGAGAAAGGAGATTACTTTGTCGAACACCTCTTTGAGTTTGGAATTCTTTTGTAGGGGAGCCGTTATCTATAAAAGAAAGTTTATTGTTTTGAAATTAAATACAATAACTACAAACAATTTATCATCCAAATAAAAATATTTGTTGAGTCATGTAATATTTCAGCAAACAAAAACGCGAACTGCTTAAATATGGGCCCCATATTGGGTTTCACATATACGTAAACCATACATTTTTTGTTTGTTCTTGTGGGCTAGTACCCATTGTCATTCTCGTTATTATTATAACAAACTTTTTTTTCGGGCCCAACTCTTTATCTTTTCCCAACACTCCCACGATCCAACACTCCAACTATATGTACTATATATTACAAAAACTTTTCACATTTACTATACAAAACTAGTGGGTGTTTGGATTTTTTATAAAAATCACATGTTAAATTTAAGCTTAAGGGTATAAAATAAAAAAATATAAAAAATGTCAAAATCTTGAATAAGTTTTGATTTGTATGTTTGTGTATCGATTACTTATATAATATGATGTATAATTCTATTTTGAATGAAATTACAACAAAATATCAATAAAATTGCAACGAACATTTTTAAATGTTAATTTTTGTTAGCTTTTTTGATGGAATTTGCTAAGGATCTTTTTCGAAAACGATTACTTATATAATATGATGTATAATTCTATTTTGAATGAAATTACAAAAAAATATCTAAAATTGCAGCGAACATTTTTAAATGTTAATTTTTGTTAGCTTTTTTGATGGAATTGCTAAGGATCTTTTTCGAAAGGTTTTAATTATTTTCTTAAATGTATATTTATAATTTATTACGGACTTCTCTTGGATTTTAAAATAATTATTAGTTAAGTGAAAGTTTCAAATAAAAAGTCTTTTAAAACTAAAAAATATAAGAAGTAATCGTAACTATCAATCTACTTAATCAGTGGTTAAATTAAATTTTTTTTTGACTTCTTATATTTTTAAATATATTATTGTAATTGCCAGGTTTCTAAATAAATTTAAATTATTTTTTTGACTTCTTTACGTAATTTGCTACCATTTTTTTCAATAACGTGTGACCTTTCTCTAAAACTTTATTTTGTAAACGGATTTGCTATGAAGATAGTTTATGAAAAATAAATAAATAGCTAGATCGATGTAACTCTTACGTTAATATTATGACCAAAGTCATTTGCTGTAGATCTATATACGGCAAAACTAATAACGGATATTACTATAGTAAAATTCCGTCGTAAACACTTGTTTTGTAGTAGTGATGGTATGTCACACCATGTTTGGTTTCCTCAATCTTCTTGGGTCAAAGAGACGTTTAAATGACTCATATAGCATAACTATGACGTGTTTCTTCACGAGAAGCTTGCTATATGACACGAACGATTGACCTTGATGTTCATATGAGGAAAGTAGTGTCAGTTTTAAATAACAAGAAGTATATATATAGAAGTTACGATAACGGTATTTTCTGCACACGCACGCCTGCGGGCGCGCATGCACAGGTATATCCCTTTAGCTAGGGATAAGCGTTGATGGAGTTGTATGTGACAGACGGAGAGATAATGATTCTTACAAATCTTTAACACATGAAATTACTTTTACCTTCATATATACTATATTGGGCAATGTTAGATCCTCCTAAAAGGGGAGGGGGAGTAATTGCGGCACCATTATTCATTTTTTAAACTTTATTACACATACAATCATTCATACATTTAAAATAAGTGCTCAATTTACATTTATTTAGATGATTAATTGTCATGTATGTACTCGTATTCCCAAAACAACAACATTATTTATTCTCTCACAGTTTCATTGCAGTAATTTGCACCATAACTAAACATACCATGGTACTAAGACATCCTTTGGAAATTAATTATGTGAATTTAATCTTAATTTAGCCATCATAATCTAACACCAACAACTTACAATAATATTAGCATTATAAAACCATCTTGCAACAACACACGATGACACTACACAACCATCATTTCCATTTATGCAGAAAATACTAGACAACATTTATTAAACTGCCATTAATCACCATAATCGGAACTCATTTCTTTTTGTCGCGCTGATCGCTTCCTTTGCCGTCGGTTTTGTAGTTTGGCAGCGGCACGCTGCCTTCCTCTATAGCCTTCACATCATCCACAAGTTTTTGGTAGTGAAGCTTCACCTCATCCACAGTCTTACCCATTAATTTTGCTATCTTTTGAAATCGGTCAGGGTCGTTATTGTAGGTAACTAACGAGTTCTCAAACAGCTTGTTTTGCTCCCACGTCCAGGTAGAACTTGAAGCCATTACTTCAATGCAGAGAAGGAAATATGTTACAACTGATGTGTGAGTTGAATACGCGCATTTGCCTCTATTTATACACAAATTGGGCGCATAGGGGGCACGAGAAGCGCGAGGGTTTGGTTTCGTATTGATCAATGGTGGATGGTGCTCATTGTGATACCAACAAACTGATTTGTAACGTTTTGAGAAAGTGTTGGATTCTTGTGAAAAAGCAGTGAAAAGGTCCTTGTGAGTCGCTAAGTTTTCGGGAAAAGAAAGAGGTTGAGTGGGTGAGTGAGGTTTGAATGTAACGTAAAACAGGTAGTATATTATATTAATAAATTGATTTGGTGAACTGTGGGCTATGAATTCTTATTTGGCAAAAATGAGGTTGAATCAGTCAAGCGGAGGCTCTAATTTGGCACAAGAGTCACGGGCATACAATTTAACTTATTAAAACATTATATAAATTTCTTGTAGATTGATACTTAACTATGAGTACACTAGCTATTTTTGACAACATCTAGCATGTTTTATATGGTTAGAAAATTAATTTTTCTTAAAAAACTAACCACTGCCAATGGTCAAAATATGGCCGTATGATATCGGTGAGAAATGGGGAATATTATCTGGTTTGAGAGCTAGAAAAATCAAACCCTGATTTTAGCGGCGGTGTTTCCACCCAAGGAACTTTTTATCGTTCCGAGATTCACCTTCTCTGTACACCACTCTGTCTCGTCAAGTGAATAATCTAGTGTTAATTAGACTACGCCTAGCACATTCCCAGAGTGTGGCACGATGAGAGGCGGATGCCGCGCAGAATAAATAAAAAGTTATAAAAATATAACAGTTTTTCCACTTATATATAGAAACTTATTATGTAATTACAAAAGCATATGTATACTATATAATAAAAAACTAAATTAAATGACATCATCGAAGCATAAAAAATTATTTTTCCGCCCATCTCTCTTAAAAAATACAAAATCATAAATACAATCAATTTAACTTTTACTTTTATACTAAAAAATTCTAATATAAGATATTTCAAATATATATTTTCTCTAGTTTTAATTATTTATTGCTTTAGTTCTTTTAAAATTCTATTATTATACGTATTTATGTTTTAAAATATTTTTAGAAGTTGTCTAGTGTTTAAATATTAGTAAAAAGTATAATTACCAACATCTTATTTTGATAATTTTTTAACACTAAATTTATTTGTATTTTTTTTAAGAGAGCACCGAGCACAACCCCTTACTAAATGTTTGAAATATGAATGGCTAAATAACTAAAGTATATGCCTGTAAAAATTCGCATAAACATATGCATAAAACTTCATTGTACACATGAATGTCCATCATTAATCTAATAAAACCTGACAAATACTTTTTGCAAGTTATAAACAAAATCTAACTCAAAAGCTACATATATATACCTTGATCGGTAAACGTTCATATTTATATATTTTTAGTAGGACAAATATATTTACGTAATACATGTTGTTATTGCAACTAAAAAGACATATTCAAATACTAATAATAAAGTTGAGTGAAATCATTCATTAAGACATCTGTTTTAATTGTTGATAATTTAATATAATGAATTCCTATTCATCTAACAAAATAATATGATAATAAATATAGTTTTCTTTAATAGTATTTAATAATAAGTTTATTATATATATGAGTATTTAAGTTTATTTTTCAAGAGTAATGATTAAACAAATCAAGACTATTATTATTAATCTTTAATTTCAACAAGTCATATTATTAAAAACAAATTTATTTTAATATTTTATTATTATTTTTTTAATGAGAATACTCTTTTAGTTTCATTTAGTTAAGTTATCTCTTTAAATTTTCAATATTAATGTTTATTATTAAGATACTTACTTAAACGTAATTTAATCACATATTATCTTACAGAATCGTTTAACAATCATAGCTCTTAATTATTAACTATTTAATTTAATATTTTATTTATTTTGTTCCTGTAATACACAGGTTTTAAACCTAGTAAAGTATAAGATTTAAACTTGTTTTATACTCAAAAGTGTATATATTAAGTTGTCACACCCAATTTTCTCGTGCTTCTTCTTGCAGAAACGTTTAGAAGTAAAATACCTTTTATAACTTTTTCAAACTAAGTAATTAAAATACAAAAAGTATTTTTGTTTTTAATTGTTATCAGCTCTCCGCGGCAATTAGAAATGTTAACGATTTTTCTTTCAGTTTTTATTAAGAATATATTTTAACTTTTCTAATATGAATTTAATATTTGATATGATATTAGAAATGTTACTTTAATATTTGAAATGTTACAATATCATTATGTTATTTTATATATTTCGATGTAAGATTTATTGAAAATTGATTTATATTCAAAATAAAGTATTTTATTAGTCATATAATATTTAAAAACTTTATGTAGGTAAACCTAATACTAAAAATATGAAAATAAGAAAAAAAACTGTTTAAATTATTTCCGAAAGTTATCGTTGAGTGTAACGATCATAAAATATTATTATTTAATTTTCGAACTGTATTTATACATCATTTTATATATTTTATCCACATCTCTCTCCACGTACTCTTAACTATTTACACCCACAGATATATTTTAGTATTTTTTATCATAGATTCATCATCTTCGATTTCTGATGAGTCTTTCAATTGTTCCTTTGAGAAAGTAACAATCTTATTTTATCCATTTCTAAATTGCGGTTATCATGTTTGATGAACCGGAAACTTCAAGCGATGCAAATTCAAGATTATGCAGATTCTAGATCAGTTTAACGCTCATGATTATTTTTTATTTACTTCTATTTATTGTATTTTTTAGTTTTTTGTTTAAAAATAATTTAAATATTAAATGGAGAATAAGTGGAGTCCCTCGAATGGGAATCATTCCCACCTTTGAATGAGAGTTGAGTGAATATCAAATAGGAGCATTTACAATAGGATCTTCATATTCATTTTTGTAATTTAGTTAATTATCATCTTTCTTTAAATTTATATTTACATTTTGTTTAATTTCTTACATCTCAGTTTCTATCTTTATTTTTATCTCACTCAAAGCATTCACATCCTACTATTCATCTCCATCTCTATAATTACACTAAAATAATTATTTATTCTCTCTTTTTTTCAATTAAATAATGATTTTAATACATTTATCATTATTTTTTTTCTCTCTTCTACTCTTAGTCACTTTCAAATATTAAAAAATTAATATAGATGAACAGTGTTTTATCAAATATAGAGATGAACAATAACATGTTCTCTATCTTCCACTAACAACTTAAAACAATTCTCTATAATATAAAAAACACATGCACTCGCAAATATATAGAGGGGAATGCTCTCACAAACACTTTTTTGATTTTCTCTCTTTTAAACACTCACAAAAATTATAAAATTTGATAAATAGTGAATTTTATATTTATAAACTTACTATCTACAAAACTCTAAAATTTAGAGATGGAGATGGAGATGGAGATCATGATAAAAATGTAAAACATAATAAATATCTAAATAATGAAGTTGGGAATAAAGATAAAGACTCTGCTACAACTGCTTTAAGAGTTATGTAACTCCTACATAAAAAAAAGATATAATAAATCAATGTAGTCATGACATAATCACTCTCTCCCCTTTTATAAGTAAAATAGATCACACTGGCCAACTAGTATATTATAAAAAATTACTTCAAGTATGATACCTTTTATAAGAAAATTAAATAGGTCACATCAGTTAGTATTGATATAAAATAAATCACTTCATGAAAGAGAAAATGGGAGTTTTCGTTTGGAAATAAATGGAAGAAGATCCTTGAAGAGTATGCAAAGAAGGAAGACAAACTCCGAGTGTCTATCCAATGTAACAAAAATTTACCACATACTATTTGATCTGCTTCACATTAATGTATAGGCGTTTATAGAATATATGAACTTGTGTATGCTTTAGCTAAGATAAAAAGCATGTACATTTAGTACCAGCAGGACTTCCCTTTTGTTAGCGGTTGGTTTTAGAGTAGATCCAAAAAGTTTAAATAAAAGCATGTATACGTACTTTAGTTGCAACAACAAATATACTTATTATTACATTGTTGAAAGATATGTTCATTCAAAAGCTTTTAATTATTCTGAACAGTTAAGGAAAAAAAGCATGCAATGCCTTGCATGATAAAAAAGTATCCATGCATCTAATTTTGCAAGAATCCAAATGCGTCATCATCTTCATCCATAAGAGCGTTAACAGTTATTTTCACTTTCTCAAATTCCTCTAAACTTTATATTCTTAGTGGCCCTTTGAGATCGATAACATATTTATGCTCCTTTCGCCTAGAATAATAATATCCATACACTATGATAGTGGCTGATGATGATAATATGATATATATGCTACATGATATGTGCACTAACAGTAAGTATCAACCTATCATAAAGAGATTACAAAGTTAATATGCATTTGATACCAAATTCTTTATAATATTTTTCTACCTAGTGTTGTCTGGCTAATCATCTTGAATTGGGCATTTGTTCTTCCCAGTCATACAAATAGTACGGTTTGTGATATTGTCCACTAATATATATATGTAAGAATTGTTTATATCTATAAGTGTGAACAATTATATATAATAAACTAGTCAAACTTCATTTTGTTTTGCGTCTTTCTTTCATTGCCATCATCAATTAGGATAAATGCAAAACTGATTATAGTTGTGTAATATCCGACCTCTCGTACCAACCAATATTATTTTTTTTGTTCACAATAAGTTTATGAACTGGTTTTGGGTTGCCATACTGGAAACTTATATGAGGTCACGCATCTTAAGATTGCTGTCATTCTAGCATGCTTATGGTGGACCAGCTTCTCCACTCATTTACAAATATTACGCCCAAAACATGTTGTGGTATTTGAGATCCAATATTTTTGTAGCTCAACATCTTTTATGTCCAAGATCTATGGTGAATTGCCTTGGGTGCTACTTTGTTTGAAATTAAATCACCTAAGACCAAATTTCTAGTGGTCCGCCATAGGCGAATTTTCGTTGGTAAACAACTTCACATATGATTTTCCAATAGAATCATCCGATAGTTCACTTCTTTAGAGTGAATTCTGCGCTTTCGCACTTCCACGATACATAGTGCCAGTTAAACCATTCCCCAGTTGCCGGTCTCCATACTTGATGTTTGGGGTTTCACAAGAGTGGAATATATTTTTTAGGCATTTTTGCCTTCAATCATGGTTTCTAAGTATATTTGTAAATTAGATTTACGGATATTGCCTAGGTCACAAAAAGTACTAACACATCTGTAAATGTTGAACCAAAAGAGAAAGGACATAAAGAGATTGCTATATAAAATGTGAGAAGTCATGTCGTAAATGTTTTTTAATGCCAAATCCATATTTTTCAATAAAATTTGGAACCTTTATATACTTTGTTAAAGGAACCTTTTAATGACGTAGTATACAGCTCCATTGTTTCATTTTGATGCGAGTCTGAAATCTAATGTTCTCTTTGTATGGAATCTGTCGGATTCATGTTCTCAAATATGTCCTTCATGCAAGTACAGTAAGATTTTGATATCATCCCCAAGCAACACTTAGCATATATTGCTTTAATTAACAGTGAAATTACTTTTTGTTTTGCAATTCTTTTGTACATATCTTATCCATTAAATGATTTCATTATTTTGGTTCTATATTCATTTACCTTTCTTCGAGGTTCTCACTCAGAGCAACCTATCTACCCCTACGATAGAACAATAGGTTTACAGTTATTCCACCCTTAACAATCCCTAATTCCCATTTCTGTATACGTTTATTTGCTATCGTATCTAATTACTGCATATACATGCGAGTGGTAGTTATCAATATTTTAAAAACCGGACCGGAGAGCGAACTAGTCGCCCAAGAGGTTTATAGATCGGATTGGTCGGATTGATCGAACCGGATTTAAAAACTGGGTGGCGTTATATATAAATATTATTTATGTATATTAAGTTTTAAAACAATTTTTATGTTTTTAGAGTGAAGTTACACTTTTAACACAATATTAACACTTAATTAACTAAAATATATATAATAGTTTATTAAGTTTAATCAAAAATGAGTTTTTAATTATGGAGAAAAAATTGAATTCCAGTCCGACTGATAACCGGCCGGTTCAACTAAAAATGGTACAAATACACACAATTGCACCGGTTCCCGGTCATACATGTCCGATCGACTGATCTGGTTCTGAAAACACTGATAGTTATCGACCGAAGAATTTTAGTTATTGGGATCCAACAATTTCAGAACCGGTCACTAAGACTGGAAACAGGTCATAGAACCGGTCTAATTGTGTGTATTTAGAATGTTTTTAATTGAACCAGTTGGCTATCCGTCAGACCGGTAAATCGGACGTGTAGTAAGACTAAATATTAAAACTTTTTTTTTTCCTTTCAAATTCTTAATTTTTGATTAAAGTTGCCAATTTGTGATACATATTTTAGTTAATTAAGTGTTAAAAGTGTAAATCTACTCTAAAACATATAGTTTCTTCATATTTTGTTTTTGAACTTATATATATAAATAATATCTATATATATATTTTCATACATGACGTCATCTGGTTCTTAAGTCCGGTTCAACCTATCCGATTACCTCTTAGACAATCGGTTCGTTGTCTGGTCTTGTTTTAAAAACATTGGTAAACCCAGACCAGACACACCTTTCATCTTAATGGAGCTGAATACAATATATAACTAGTGTTGTTTGCATGCATGTTTTCTTAAATGGACGCAGATGGCATTTTCAAGGTTCTTTTCCAACTACTTTAATGCTAATGTACAACATAATATACAAACATCATTAAGAAACTCCGTCTAGGAGCCTTCTTGATTTCAGTTATTTGATTGAAAATGACAAAACTAGATATTACAGGAAGGGGGAAGAAGCTTTATTCATCAGCATTCTTTGTAGTTGTTACTTTTATTGCATCTTCAAGTAGCTCAATTAACCTGATTCAAACAAGGCCATGCATAAGATATATTGTTACATATCAACTTTTATAGATATGCTACACTTGAAATTAATACCCACCTGATGCATTGGTAGCATATAACAAACTTCTGAAGGAAACAAGTGTAATTAACATCTTAATACCTTTGCTAGAGCTGGTAGAATGTTTTAGCTCAACTTGTTTTATACTTCGGTAGAGGAACCTTACCGGACTCTATTGTTCTACATCTTCAACCAACAACCGATACAATCTCTTAACTTCATCCACCGTCATCCCGTGGCCTTTGCAATATTCTGCCACCGGTCAGGGGTGTCCTTGTCATAGATAGCCAAGGCATTCTCAAACACCTTGTTTTGCCTTTGGTTCCCTGAAGAATTTGAACCCATATATATATATATCTTGAACCTTGAAAACTTCCTTATAGAAGTAGAGCTAGAAGAATATATATTTTAATATATATTGGAACTGATGTATGTCACAAGTGTCATTGGCACCTCTATTTATAGGAGCTAGAGATTAAGAGTGTTGAGGATCTTTTACAAGAACTTCATAGTGGACACCATCAAAAACTTTATGTTATATATCCTTGTGTTTTACTTCTAAAATTGGGCATATTGGCGGTGTGGTAAATGTGACATCCGGTAATTTTCCGTTACCAAACTCCGTAGTTCCGTAAGTCTTGCATACACGTGTCGGGAGCACACACTAGTTGTCGTTGAACGTTGGTGACTTAATAATACTAATATGTTAAACAATAATTTCTATGTTGATTATTAGTTGTGATTATGTGATTAAAATATAATTGTGAATTTTATCGCGTAACGTGGAACGTGTGATTTACTTTGAAAAATTTTAGCTTGTAAAGATAATACATATAATTGTTACTACTAGTTTATATGTTTATTATCTAGTTAAAAACATTCTAAAAGAGTATTTAAAAGCCAATCTTATAAAATACAATTATAAGGGTTAAAAGGGTAAATATGATTAATAAGTTACAAAATCAAAAATCCTAACCCTAAAACACTCCCTCGGCCGCGACCTGCACTCCCTCTCCCTCTCCTCTTCGAATTCGACCAAGAACAAGTGAGTAAGCCTCGGATTGGATCGATTTCAAGGGTTAGAGACACTAAGCATCAAAGCTTGTTCCTTTTTGCGATTTAAGGTTAATTTGTGTTTCTTTCATGTATTTTGTTCTAGCCGAAAGTTTTGTGCGATTGGATGAATTGGAGGCCGAATGTTGCTTGTTTGTTGATGTTAATGTGTTTGTTAGATAGAATGCATGCTAATTAACGTCAAGTATGTAATAAAGTTTGGATTGTGGTGTTTGTTCATATGATCATCTTTGGCCGAGAGTTTGTAGCGATTTTGGATCGAAGTGATGTTGAATGTTGGTTGTTTAATGTTGTAAGGATGCTAGTAGGTGGTATGCATATTAGTTAACGTCGATGCATGAAAGCTTCGATTTTGATTCATGGTTCATAGGTTACTTAGAATAGTAACTTTATTTGCATGAATTGATGATTTGATGAGTATGAATGTTATGGGTGTGTTTGTGATGATGATTAGATGCTAGGTTGATGATATGAACAATTGAAAAACAAGAAGATGTCTTATAGTTCATACATTGCTAAAATAGTAACTTTTGGTGTTGACGTTGATGAATCATGATGATTAGGTGTTGTTGATCATGTTTAGATGTTGTCATGGACTTGAATTGGTATGTAAATGATGAATCCATGAATGTCTTGGATGTTTGATGAAATTGGGATGTACTTTCTCAAAAGGGAAACTTTAATTGTGCAAATCCTTGAATGGATGATTTGAGCATGTTGGGATATTAGGATCATGCTAGTGTGTTCATGATGGTTTCTAAGGTGATGAAATGTGTTGTTTAGGTTATAGGATGTTGATTTGTTTGTTACCTGTTTTGGCCTGTTGTGATTCGCATGACTTGTATGATATCTAGTTGTATGATGATCTAGGTAGTACGTATGGATATGAAGTGCTATATGTAATCAGTTGTATGTTGATCATGTATGATATGCTGTTGTGTTAGTTTTAACGAATTATCACCTCTAATGTCACCACGGGTCAAACGGGTCAACTGGGTCAAATGTGTCTTGTATCTAAAACTTTGAGTCCCTTGGTTTGTAGAGCACTTAGGGTTTCATGTTGATTCTGTGTACATGTGCTTATGTACTCTTGTATTCTAGGTGACCTTGAAGGTTGTCTTTCCCCTCTTTCTTTCAAGTTAAGCTCTAAGTTAATTCTTGCGCGTATCAGGTGAGTTCTTGCCCCACTCATTTTACATAATCTCTTTTGGGGGAGATAGCATACTGTTGATCACAAACGCTTTTATATATGAGTGTGTATAATATTGATATAGTGCTGTTTACCATGGAAAGTCCTCACACTTTCGGATTGTTATATTGAATAGCGGGGAAATTTTGGGTAGTACTACTGGGTCTGACGAGCCCCACCTGTGTGACTCGAGGTCATACGGGTGCAATTTTGTCCTAACATATATTCGTCAAGACCTGGTAAGTCGTGACGGGAGGCAACAAACGTAACACAGTCAGCTTCGATCGCGAAATCACTATGATTAATATTTTTATGTTAATAGACTAGCTATCTATTGCAATACACTACTTATGCTCTGGAAACTGTTGATTGGTTTATATTTTAACGCAACTCTTGAACTCACCAACCATGTGTGACTTGTTTAGTATGCTATTCTCAGGTTAAGGTTGCCAGTTGCCTAGGAGCACGCACGTCAGCATCGTTGAGTTGTCTACATTTGCCTTGTTTACAAATTTGGGATTATTTCATATTAAACATTTGTGTTTGGGGCGCGTATGTTTGCGCATTCTCTTTACATACTACTTGTTTTGGGTTTTCTGGTTTTAAAAACGCTTCCGCGTATTTAAACGTTAACTCTGGTTGTGGTTATTAATCATATAGAGTCGTTCTTGGTAACTAATGACTGAGATCCTGGTATGTCACGCGCCTCGCGGTAAAAACCCGCACGCGAATTTTGAGGGTGTGACAGTAAATATAAAGAAGGTGCTAACCTCTTAAATGGAAAATTTATGAGTAAAAGACGGCGTAACTTGCCTAAACTTTGAACCAAAAACGTCGTCATAAACCTATCGGGACATGGGCCTTTTATGCTAGAAAAGTTTTTTTTCCCTTGTATGCCATAATCCACCACTAGCTATATTATCTAATTAAAACATGCACAAGATGTTTGAACAAATTTACATCTAGACTTGAACTAATTAAGAAAACTCACATCCCATACTCTATAAATACTTTTTCGTTATATTTTTTTGGAAAAGTTATAGAAATGCTAAAATCACATCTTCATCCCATTTTTTATTTTATAGATGTGTAATATAGAACATACTTTAACTTTTTATGGGATAGATTCAATACAAACCCTTGTGTGTTTAAAACCATAAGAACCAATTTTAAACATTAATTAATAAGATTATTGGATGAGATTTATCACACCTCATCAATTGAGAATTCTTATATTAATTAATTAGATTTAGAGCATCTTTGATATTTATGCTATTTTAATTAAAAAAATCTTCATAATTAATAAAAAAAAATATTTTGTCTCACTTTTGTCACTAGATAAAAGTTTCATCTACTTTTCAAAACCATAAAAATTTTTAAATACATTAGTATTCAAAATATATATATCATAAAATTAAACATCTTTATCTTTAAGATGTGTATAGTATTGCTATATCTATTTTTAAGTTACGTATTTTTTTAAAGTTTACAATAGTGTGTGATATAATTGTGTTATTTTAAAATTATAAGGTGTTATTATCATGTTTTATGAAAAGTAACAATGCCAATATATAATTTGCAAAGTTACTTTGTATAATTTACGTTGTGCTATTTTAACAATATAATGTAAAGTGTATAATAATAGCAATTTCATTAAAAAACATTTTAATAGCACAATATTAAAAAACCTTTAATAGCACAATGTAGTTTGTATAATAACACAATCACTTAAAATAGAACAAATAATAACACAATATTTTTTTAAAATGCATTTTCTAATACAACAATGTGTGATATGATTGTATTATTACAATTTATACTGTACTATTTTTGTTTTTTTTTTCCCGGAAAATACCGATACTATCATACAATATATAAAATTATTCGAACATTTTACGTTGTGCTATTATAACATCATTGTGTAAATTATATAATAGTATAGTCGTTTTCTAGTAAAACACGATAATACCACATGTAATTTGTATAGTAGCACAATAAATTTGATAAAACTAGGTAATAGCACAATGTAAATTATATAATAGCATACTATATCACACATTGTTGTAAAAAAAATTTTAATTTTATTTTTTTAAACGAATAGTAATATTATACACATATTAACGATAAAAAATTCTTTATATTATGGTATATTATTTTTAAAAAATAATAAAGTATATGAAAGTTATTTTAGTTTATAAAAAACGATGAAATTAGTATTTAATGAAAAAATTAAGACAAGAATTAATGGGTATGATAATAATACTTTTGTTGTTTAATTATTACTTGATGTAAATGATCTCACGGTTTTAGACAAACAATAGTTTGTAAATGATACTACAACTAACTCTCTGTATTTATAAAACAACTATTCATCTTCTATATAATTATTATGAGTGCATAGAAAAAAGAAAAAAATAATAAATAAAATGTTTGTGATTGAGATAAAAATAGAGATGGAGTATGACACGTGTGAAGTTATTAAAAAAACAAAGTTTAAAGAAAATTATGTTTTTAGTTAAATTATATAGATAGAGATGGAAAAATGAATGTGAATGCTCTAGTAATAATATTCTTGGTTTATTTGAATTTAAATTTTTTAAATATTATACATAAATGCATGTATATATTAAAATTATATATTAATAAAGTATAATAATTGTATGCCCAATACAAATTGTAATATTAACAAAAAACGTATATATGCGTTTTTCAGATTCAATATAGTAGCTTTTCCATTCAAAATTTGCCACATACGTATCTTAAAACTTACATATATGTTTTTAGATTCAGCAACAAAACAAAATGCATCGTAGATGGTTTAGCACTTGAATTCCACTAGTAGAAATTTTGTACTATAATGACGGCTTATTAGGTCGGTAATCATCGATGAATGGACTCACCAAAGAGTATCCATAAGTGATAATATAAGTCTAGGGAAGTGGTCGTGAGTAATATGTTTTTGGCAGAAATCCCTCAACCTTTCTGTCGATTGGTGCAATTTGAGTTTGCATTGCGGTTGCAAATTAGATCTTTTGTTTATTTAATTAGGTTTAAAATATTATTTGGGTTAAATAGGTTTTAGATGAACTAGTTTAGATAAACTAAAATTATAGAGTTTATTGGATTTAATTGGATCATAATTTTAATTGGCAATTTAGTTTATTTATATGTTTTCTTTAAAATAATGTAAATGTAAACTAATATAGAATTTTTTAAAACTTTAGGCCTATAAAAAAAAGGGCCCTATACGATCGCACGCCTGAAATACTCTTTTAGGGCCTCCCCCGTCTTAATACGAGGTTACTATTTTACTATGATTTAAATTGTATTTTCAAATATAGTTTTTCCAAATATAATCGGACTGATCTATTTACCAGGCATATATTAGTGGCATATTTATATCTGTAATCTATAATAAATAATAGAGTTAATTACATCAATAGTCCCTGTAGTTATAAAAAATAACAGGTTTGGGTACTAAGTAAAAAAAGTACATCTTTGAGTACTCACTTTTAATTTCATAACAAGTTTGATTATTAACACTACGGATGTTAGATTTCTATTAAGTTAAGGGTATTTTTAGTCTTTTCACATTTAGGACTATTTATGTAAATTAGAGGGACTATTTGTGTAATTTAAACTAAAATAATATATTTATATATAACCCTCTCTCTCTCTCTCTCTCTAATCTATAAATAAACACACACATCGATATATAATATATCTAAAGTCCTGGCACCACCGCCTGCCACCACCTCCTGCCACGACACCACGCCTGCCACCACTGTCATCATCACCAGGGCCATCACTGCCCTCAGCACCACCGTCATCCATCCTCTGTCTCGGTACCTCATCATCATCACCATCGCCCACATCACCAAATCCCCCGGGCCTTTGGAATCCAGGATATTCTTGAGCTGCATGATTACTTGTCAGCTCCAAGAAGAAGAAGGAAAGCGGTCCATGCCTTGGTCCACATTGTGATTGGTGTATTTGGAGAATGCGAAACGATTGGTCTTTAATCATGCACAACCTTCTATTTCGAGAGTCATAGAAGAGGTCAAAACATTGGGTTTCTATGGATTAGAAACCGATCGAAAGAGATGTCAATGTCTTGGATTGATGGTCCATATTTAAATTTTTGTTTGAGTGTAATGCTTCAGCCATATGGAGTCTAGTGTATACGTAATGTGGTGTGTGGAAGCAACCATACTCTGATGTAATTATGGTGAACCATCTTGGTTATTAACAAAAATTTACTATGATTAAAATTGTATTTTCAAATATAGCTTTTCCAAATATAATCGGACTGATCTATTTACCAGGATATATTAGTGGCATATTTATATCTGTAATCTATAATAAATAATAGAGTTAATTACATCAATAGTCCCTGTAATTTATAAAAAAATAACAGGTTTGGTACTAAGCAAAAAAAGTAATATGTTTGAGTACTCACTTTTAATTTCATAACAAGTTTGATTATAACACTAACAAATGTTAGATTTTCTGTTAAGTTTTAAGGGTATTTTAGTCTTTTACATTTTAAGACTATTTATGTAAATTAGAGGGACTATTTGTGTAATTTAACTAAAAAATATATTTATATAACCCTCTCTCTCTCTATATATATATATATATACTATATATAATATACACACACACACACAACATCGATATATACATATATCTAACGTCCTGGCACCACCGCCTGCCACCACCGCCTGCCACGGCACCACCCGCCTGCCCCCACTGTCATCATCACCGGCGGCCATCACTGCCCTCAGACCATCGTCATCCATCTCTGTCTCGGTACCCTCATCATCACCATCACCATCGCCCACATCACCAATCCTCCTTTCCTTCCCTCCTCCTTTCCTTTCCCAGTTAACTACCAACCGGCCACCCACCTCCAGCCGCTAACACCACCACCCTCGGCCCTTTCCCATATTATCTTCCAACCGACCACCCACCAGCAACCACCAACACAACCATTGTCGATCCCTGTTAACTTCCCCTTTCCCATTTTTCTATGAACTTCCGATTTGAAGTCCAATACTCAAATCAAAGCTCCAACCACATCTAAGTTCATAGCCACCTCATCACACATCAATTTCAGGTGGTGATGGTGGCCGATGATGGTGGCCAGATGGTGGTGGTTACCCTTTTGATGAATTTAGGGTTTTCAGTGGTGGTTTATGTGAACAGTGGGACAAGCCGATGGTGATAGATGGTGGCGATAGTCGCTAGATAGCGGCGATGGGTTGACGGGGGATAGATGGTGGTGGTTGTGGATAGATGGTGGTTATGGTGGGTAGATGGTGGTGATGGTGGCTGATGGGAAAAGGGAGTTGGGTTTTTTAAAGTTATATTTAATTACAATAATAGTCCCTGAATAAAAGAAAATGTAAAATTACAAAAGTAATCACTCAAAGGGCATTTTAGTCATTTTATTTAAATTTAACAGAATAACTAACTTGTGTTAGTCTTAATACCTTAACTCGTTACAAAAACTAAAACACACTACCTTAACCTGTTATAAAAAACCTTTAGTACCCAAACCTGTTACTTTGAATAAACCACAGGACCATTTATGTAATTAACTCCTAAATAATATAAAAGAAGTTTTTTTAAGACAACGTATTAACTTCTGGTGAAGTTTTAAATTTTTGTTTATCGTCTATCTATCTATTAAAATGAAAATGATTTTAAAAAAGTAACTAAATAATTAAATATCCAAAATATAAATCTTCTTATTCTAAGAAATTATTAAACATACTAAATTATAAGATTTCAATTATATTTTGTCTTGAATATAATTTTATAATGCTTGATTTTTATAATTTGTTAGTTATAATTTCTTAAGTTTTCTTTATTTATTGCCGCATTAATGACTAATGACATGTAACATACAAATATTAAGCCTAATGTTTTAATATGTTGAATTTCTTCTAACCATGTAATACATAGGTTTTTAATCGTTTATATGTATGTGCATACACTTAGATGGTGTAAATGAGAACAACAACTTTTAGTATCAATTTTATTTTACTCCTGATCATGTACATATACATAAAGGTATGGTGGACCTAGGTAAGGGAAGGGGGGCGCCCCTTAAATATTTTTTAGTGTTAAATGTATGTGAATATCTCGAGCTTCTCCTATAAAATTATACAACCGTTTCATTTATGTTGCCCATGAAAAAACTTTCTGTGTTCGTCACTACATATAGCCACATTACATATACCGGAATCAAAAAGCTACGCGTATAGAATCAATACTTTTACTTTAAAGTTAAAGAAAACATAGATGCCAATATAACCGAATCTGTCATCTTTGTAAAAAGCTTAGCTCCTTTAGAAAAAAAAATTTAGAAGATAAATTTTAGTGGATCGTGATGTTTGGCATCTTATCATGAAATATGTATATTAGATTACCCCTCGTTTCTTATATTTATGGGTATCTATTTAGCCTTAAGTTTATTTAATTGATTGAAGGGTAATATATATCACAGAATTTGATAAGGATTTTTTAGAAAATTTGTAAAAGCAAGAGTGCATGATAAAACATGTACAAATAATGTATATTAGATTACCCTCGTTTCTTATATTTATGGGTATCTATTTAGCCTTAAGTTTATTTAATTGATTTGAAGGTATATATATCACGAATTGATAAGGATTTTTAGAAAATTTGTAAAAGCAAGAGTGCATGATAAAACATGTACAAATAACCCTTGCTGTATTTTAAATAAGTCTCACATATGTTCTGTTTCCATTTCGACAAGATTTAGCTCGACTTGTTATTTTAAATAACTGATTTTCCTAGATCTTTTGTTTAAATGTAATTTTTTTGAACGGCAAAAATATGATTAATATAAAAGCGCGCACTAGCCAGATGCTAGAGCCAAAACCAACAATTACACCTGCAAATGAGATAAATCAAAATTACGCCAAATATGTCATTCAAAATTCTTACGACGCGCTCTATGCCTTCTAAATGTAACACTAAGTTGCCGAAAAAGTACATTTGAACACCTTCATATGCTCTCGATTAGGCCAGGCCACGTTGATTGAAATTCTGCTTGAGCAAAACGGATAGGCGAAGGAGTTGACCTCAACGCTCCACACCAACATAACATATTTGACCAAATCAGTGAAGCCATGGGACATAGTACTTTAATCTCTATTTTGCTTATATGTAGTTAAGGCTCTATAATAAGTTTTAGTTAATGAAGGCTCTTGTTTCTTAAAAGTGTACTAAGTTGTTTAACTCCAGCCACTATATGCTTTCAACAAGAAAGTCGTGAGCAAACATATACCTTTGGTTAACGTGAAATGAAACTCTCATAGAGCTTTTTAAACGATCTGGGAACGATAAGATGATATGCAAAATTAATAATATCCCAATATATTTTATCGTGCAACAAATTTTCGAGTATAACATTTTGGTAAGGTGAGCGTGCATCGGTGGAGGCATGGCGTGTTGCATGGCTTGATCAGCATCAACATTTGTCCCTGCACAAGCGTGAAAAGGGCGATGCACACAAATTCATTTGCCATTTTCCCTTGACCTCTTGACACACATTTTGATCCTTGATATTCGTCGATTCTATATAAATGTGTGCGGTTCTTGTCACTATAAACCATTTTACTACTCTATTAGAGAAGAATTTAATGAAAGAGAAAAATAGTCATTGACTCATTTCATGACCTTTTTTACATGTTAGTGATAATAATTAAACTTGTTAAAATTTAAAACAGTATATACAAATTTATAGTTTACCCAAAATGCAATTTTCTCTTGTTATGTTTTAATTACAGTCAAACTCAATTGTATTTCAATAGATTTTCCAATCATCATACAAATTTAGGCATGGTGGGATGTTTTGACTTTTGTTGAACAATTCCGTAAAATGCAATTGAAGCATCGAATATGTTAGAACACAAATTGTTGGTATCAATTATGTAAAACGACAAGTGACTCAATGATTACTGTCAAGCCAACTATGAACCATAATATATAGAATTTATCATACTAAGGTGTGAGTGTATTTTAATCGTCATCTTGGGAAATATACGGAATATACTTTTTGTCTCTTGGTAAAACTAGGAACTTGCAATCAAACAACAGCAGCAATGAAATAGTTCTATGTGAGCCAAAGATTGAAACCGTTAACTAGGGCTCTCTATGAGTAATGAGAACTGAATTTTTGCATGAGACAGAAAAACCGAGCAAATGAGAGATCTTTGTGATCGAAAAACGAATTATGTGTAACAAAAGGAAGAAGAATATGTGTAGATTTTTTTGGAAGGAATCGAATAAAAAGTAGAGAATTTATGTGTGAGAATTTATACGACAAAAGATAGAAAAATCATAATCCATCGGTCAAGACAAATTAAATACATGGGTGGTTATCATAGAAACGATCTTGGATGCTCAAGGCCTTTTGGAGGCCATCGATTCAATGACTAGAAGAGGAGTGGAAGATAATGATAAAAATTAATGGAAAATAGTACAAATAAATCAAAAAAAAATGTCCATCTATTTTTGTTAAGTCACTGCTAAAAAAATGTGCATTTTCCGACAGCATTATTCGTAGGAAATTTGTAGCAAACACCGAGTTGATAGTTCTTTTAGTAAGTTGTTTTTAGTTGCAAGTAATTTTAAAGAAAAAAAAAATGAAGAGAAGTCGGTTTGATTACAAATAATTTGAAAAGAAAAGAATGAAGAAAGGTGTATGGCAAGGTCTAACCCTTAGACTTCTTTTGTGAAGATAAAAGGCAGTTTTAATTTGTCTTGGTTCTTTCTAGTTATTTATCCTTAACCGATGAAATATATCATGTAGTATACGAATCATAATTTCATTGAATGAGTTATTTCATTCTATCTATTCTCTTTTGTTAGTAATGTAAAAATTAATCGTTAATTCACTGCTGTAGACCTTGAAATTTGCAGACAAAACTTACGACTGTTAAAACCACATTTGCGACTGCATTTTTAATCAAAAAACAACCGCAAATGGTCTTTAGCGACGGTTTTATGACTGAAAAGACCGTTGTAAATTGTCATTTCTCTAGGTTGAATTGAAGGATACCACTTTTAACTTTAGCGTTAATAATTATTTCTTCTTTTCTCTAAATTGATTGTAATAATTCAATAACAATTTTAGTTAAAAAAATATGTATGTCAAATCTATATATAATAAATAAATAAATAAATAAATAAATAAATAAATAAGGGTGTCATGTATCATAATTTTGTGAGCGCTTGTTACTTTTCTCACTTTTTTTTCATCTAAAATAAAGAGTTAATTACATGAAAAGTCTATGTGGTTAGGTCTGTTTATATTTTCGGTTTCCAGCTTTGAAAAACTACAAGGTCAGTCCACAGGTTTGACAAAACGTAACACAAAAGGTCCCCGTCATGAATGACAGTTATATTTTTCTGTTAAGTCATTGTAAAATGACCAAAATACTCTTAACATCTTCATCTTCAACCTCAAAACCCTAACTTAAACCAACCACCATTATTTTAACAAATCACCGCCACTACCACCTGCTGCCGGCACCTACCGCCATCATCACCAATCGGTCGCCACCACATGTTTGGTTTCTCACACCTTTGAATCTAACTCACTAATGATGGAATAACCAAGCTTTTGATTTGAAAAGAAAATTAACAATAAACCATACCTTGTATTTTCATGGGTGGATTTTCATGGTGCAAGACCACACGCAGACGCAGAAGAGGTGCTCATCTACAACCTCACATGATTAAGGTAAAATTTTCCGGGGGTGTTGTGCACGGTGGCTGGTGGGTGTGGTGTATGGTGGTGATGTGGTGGTCTGAAAGACCATTGGTGGTTGAATAAGGGGAGGGTGAAGGTTTTGTTTTATTTGATTTTTTTAAACAGGGGCATAATGGTTATTTTTAAAAAGTTACCAGAAAAATATAACTGCCATCCACGACGGGACCTTTTATGTTACATTTTGTCAAACCGTGGACTGACCTTGTAGTTTTTCAAACCTAGGAACCGAAAATGTAAATAGACCTAACCACATGGACCTTTCATGTAATTAACTCAATAATAAATTTTGTTTTACCACTTCTCTTTCTTAATTCTAAATAGTTTTTTTTATTCTCTTTCTTCATCTCATAAATAAATTTATTTTACCACTATCTTTCTTAATTCCCAAATTTTATTACTGTTTCTTTTTCTTCATCTAATAAAAAGTTGGTCCCCTGTTTCTTTCTTTATTTTCTAAATTTTTATTAGAAACTATTTAATATTTTTATAATTATTAGACGAGTTCAGCACATATATGAATAGTGTAACCATACATGTGTTTCGACGATTAATTAACCTAAAAGAAATATGTATCAGCAGATTTTAAAAAGAACTTTTTTGGTGTATTCTTGGAACATCATAGCGTTTCTCCTTTATTATTTTTTTTATTAGTCTTTTTTTTTTTTTTGGGTTAGTGGATGTTTTGTGATTGGGGTTGACAGAAGCCCTTTACGTGGCAAGTTTACATTTGATTGTTGTATACGTGGGGTTCACGAAGATGATTAACGTCTCCCTAGTTAGTTTTGTTAGTGCACCGTTAGTTTTGTTAGTGTGTCGTGAGTGTGGATCCGTGAATGGTTTATTGTTATGAAAACTAACTAGGTTTGTTGCTATAGAGTTTTATTTTCTTATAACACATGTTAATTTTTTATAATTTTGTAAGCACTTATCTACTTTTTGTGCTTCGATCTCCTTTTCATCTAATAATTAACTTTTCTACTTCTTTTATTTCTTAATTATTCCTAAATCTTTATTAATAGTATTTACTTTTCTAACTTCTCTTTCTTCATCTAATAATTAGGTTCATTTTCCCACTTATTTTTTTCACCTAATAAAAAGTTAGTTCACAGTTTTTTCTTAATTTTTAAATATTTATTACTTAACTATTTAATATTATTTTATTCCATAAAAGTCTCTAGCCTTTATATAATATATACAAACTCATACATGAATATGTGTAACCTGACATGTGTTTGTATGGTTAAACTAAAAGAAATACATCTAACCATATTTTGAACACATGCAATCGATTCGAAACCAACTATATTAAGGGATTGTTTGGTATCCTTTTAATGGTCGTTGAAATGTTATTTTCTAATAAATGGTTTATAGCCTTTTAATAAGTAAGAAGTAACATTCATGTTGAATGGTTAAAATGTAACATTAAGAGACTATCTATTAATCATTCAATATTAAGATTATCTTTTAACTATCCAGAGACTATAAATCATTAAGAGTTTGCCTTTTGCCCTCTTAGTTGTTATTAAAAATCTACCAAACAACCACTAAGAATTATGTCAGAAACATATTTAAACAAATATATATCAACCTTAATCTCATATCTACCGTTATCCCTGGAGTATAATTAACTTGTTCATAAGATTTGCCGCCAAGAGCATGCGACGTTAACATCCCGACGAGAATTCAGAGTCATATGGGGATATTCGTGGTGGATATTATGCAATAATGCATTAAAAATTTAAAAGTTCGAGTATATTCTAGTGTCAAGGTCGGATGTCTTTTCTTAATATTTCTTTTTGTTGGTGTGCATGTCGTCTGGTTTCTATCCATGAAGCCGCACTTAATCTTGATACTCTATAGTTACTGTTTGGCCTTTTACTCTTGCATAATTGTGTTTAGAACCCTCGGACATCAAATGAAATATACATGCATACGTTTATACACATTTATGTGTGTATGTAATAATACATGGACTGTATTGTGCGTTCCCGAGATTTTAGGTATCTTGTATGAATAGTTAAAATAGACTACAAAAAATAAACTTGTATGAAATTTAAAAAATAATTAGTACGATGATAATTGTTATAACAATAAACAAAACAAAATTATAAAATCAAAATATAGTTTACATGTCCGTCCGATGCCTCCTCAGGGCCACCTTTTATATGTATATATACATGTTGAAATGTTTTAAATATTGAGTTATAGAATATTGAAAGGTACATGGTGCTTTTCAAAACTAAAACCATGTAAAACTAATGCAAAGTCACTTATATAGATAACTTTAAGACAAATATTCAGCAACTTTTTATCTTCCATGAAATAACTTATGTGATGTACAAATAAAGCATTATATCGTGTTAGAGAGGTCCAGTAGTAACAAGTCATAATGGTTTGACCAGCAAGGTGTGTTTTTTATTTATTTATTTTATTTTATGTTTCTCTAGTTGAGAAAATAGTCCCCGAAGCTAATAGATTTATGATAATGAGGTACTATTCAATCAAATAATTGTATGTTCAAATTTTGCGGTACATATAATGATTGATTTCTTTATAGTATGAATTACTATAAAAAAGTTTCTTAAAAATAACATTATATATTATTATAACAGCAAATATATATCAATCTAATTATCTATTATTATAACAGCAAATATATATCAATCTAATTATCTAAAATTAAATAAACTAGTGTTGAAGGTGATAGATTACGACTTTAATCCATTATATATATGACTGATTTACTTTAGATCATTTAAATTTATCAGCGAAACTAGGTTAGAGAGTCACTCGACACCATCTTCTTTTGTGTTTCATATGAACATATAATACAAAATTTCTAACGACCCCAATATTATTTTTATGATTGAGACCAATTTTTTGAAAAAAATTCCCATCATTGACGAAATTAGAAAAACATATTTAAGTAGAGTATCATGTCAATTAAGAAGCCATAATTTTTCACAACGATTGATGAGTGGAAATGTAAGGTTTCTTTATTTAGAATTGGTTAGAGTATAGTGAAAAAACGAATAAAGTCTATTAATCAGTTTGTTATTTGCATTTGTGACCGAAAGCTTTAATAATTAAAACAAAACTGATAGATATTATAGTTATGTTGTAGATAAAAATAGTTTTTATAACAAGACACTTAAAATGTGTAGATATTTCTAATAGGCAAGATCGATCTATACATGTGACTTTTACAAAATAAGTAATTCTTATATTTTAATGGTATTGTATTTTTATTGTTTTATTAACGATAATTTATTTTATTTTATGACCCGACCCGACCCACCTTTAATCGACCGGAAAATTATAACGCATGAGTTAAATTCAATAATCAAAAGAGACTTACGTACCAGAAGAAGTTTTTTTTATGGTTTTGCCACTGTTTTGAATTGTACTTGTAATACTTCCATAACAATTTGATACAACTAAATAACATATTATTTTATAGCCAACACAAACTGTATTACAATTTATTCCCTTAATATTATGAAAGTTTGTAAACCCTTTAAGATTGATCATGAGACGGTGGTTGAGAAAGTATAAATAAAGAGAGAAAATTATCAAAATGTGGACTTTTCTAATTTTTCCTTCACAATGTCTCATCAAAAATGTTTTTCAAAATGATCGTTCCAGACAATATGTCTGCGCCTCTAAAAACAGATGTGGACGCCCGGTCACTCAAATCATAAACATCACTTTTTTAAGTTTTTAAACTTCAGTTTGTTGCGATTTTTTTAAAGAAAAAATTTAACAATAGTCGAGCTCCTTTATGGTAAAGGTTGGCGCCCACTTTGTGGAGACGGACGTCCGCATTGTGGAGACATGGGTTGTGGAGGCAGGGGCTCCTTTGTGATTTTGAAAAAAAAAACAATATTTCGTTAAAGGACACGTGTACGATTTTAAGTGGCCCGCTACACAGGCGCTCCCGCATGTCGTTAGAGGTGTCAGCGTTTCGTCTAAAGGAAACATTTTGGGAAGAAATTTTTTGACGGAATATTTTAAAGAAAATACAAGGGAAAAGGGACATATGGAGAATTTTCGTATATATAATAGAATTCCATGAGTTAGAAAATGAGATTAGACCATAGTAGGAGGTCCTAAAGTAAAAAATTAAGCTTTCAGTTTCTATATAAAAGCGGCAAAACAAACCTTAGTTTCATGCACTATAACTAACAAGAAAAACAATGAGCTTCGAGAATTATGACCCTTGTTTCCCCGACCAGCCGGTAGTTGATCAATACCTCCCGGTCTGGGCTAACCTTCCCTCCTTCAGGTTCAAGCCAGCTTTCATTTGGGCCGAAGATAGCCCCTTTGGTTCGCTAAAATGCTCGAGTCTCACCTATGAGGGGCTAAACAACTCGGCTCACACAATTTCATCCCAACTTCTACAATCATTTCAGAGGGGCGATACCCTCGTCATTTTATGCTCCCCTGGGCTAGAGCTCGTTGAGATCCTATTTGGTTGTCAACGAGCCGGGCTCATGGGAGTGCCCATCATCCCTCCAAACCCAACTTTTTCAAACGATGATCACCATCATCTAATTCGCGTTTTGTCTCAAACACGACCAAAAGCTGCTGTCGCCGATCAGGGTTACATTGAAATGGTCCAACAATATATTAAACACTCTTGTCCAGAAAATCCTCTATCTAATATATTACGCGGTCTCACATGGATACCTATGGAAAATCTTGTTGAGATGAACGTAAGCTCGAACAGAAGCTTACATTCATCTTATCAAGGTTGCAAACCAGAGGATGTGTACTTGGTCCAGTACACATCCGGTGCAACCGGGATCCCCAAGCCTGTCTTGGTGACGGCTGGAGCAGCCGCTCATAACGTTAGACTGGCTAGAAAATGCTATGATCTTCACCCGAACAGCATCATCACGTCGTGGCTACCTCAGTACCACGACTGTGGGCTTATGTTTCTCTTACTGACAATTGTTTCAGGCGCGACTTGCGTATTAACCTCGCCCAACGCCTTCATCAACCGCCCTAGGATCTGGCTCGAGTTGATAACCAAATTCAAGGCAACGTGCACTCCGGTACCCTCGTTCACATTACCCTTGGTCGTTAAACGGGGTCATATTCATGACCAAAACGTGTTTCTATCAATCTAGCCACCATGAAAAACCTGATTATCATCAATGAACCAATATACCATGAAGCCATTAAACAGTTTGTAGAAGTGTTTAGCCCATTTGGTTTAAACCCTTCATCGATCGCCCCGTCCTACGGGCTAGCCGAAAATTGCACCTTTGTCTCCACAGCATGGAGATCACAAGTACAAAATAGTGAGTTCCCTATTCACAACAAGCTACTACCAAGTGCCCGACTCAATTACGATGATATAGACCATGAAGAAGACCAAATTAACATCGTGATCGTCAACGAGGAAACACATGAGCTTATGCAAGACGGAGTCGAGGGCGAAATTTGGATCGCTTCTTCTCCAAGCAACGCCTCCGGTTACTTGAGCCACCCGTCTTTAACCCAAGAAATCTTCCAAAGCAGATTAAGAGGAAACTTCAGCCATGAACGCTTCATTCGAACGGGCGATCGAGGGGTCATCAGAGGTGTCGAAAGGTTCCTCTTTGTAACGGGCCGATGCTCTGATATCATAAAGGTTGGAAACGGGGTCGAAACTCATGCTCATTACCTTGAAACCGCAGCGTATGAATCGTGTACGAGGTTTCTACGAGGCGGGTGTATTGCGGCATTTGAGATTGATGGGAATATGACAGCCATTGTTGCAGAGATGCAAAAGAGTAATGAGAATGATGAAAGTGTGTTAAAGAGCACATGTGAAGGAATAAGAGAGTTTGTGATGAAGGATTATGGTATTCATGTGGAGATGATTGCTCTAGTGAAGAGTGGAAGTATACCCAAAACGACGTCGGGGAAGATACAACGATGGCTTGCTAAAGATAGATTCTTGAGGGGTAATATGGATGTGGTGAAGGAGATGAAGTTTCATAAAGAAGATGATAGTGGTTTGAAGAAATCTTTTGGGAAAAATATAATGGTAAATCGAAGTGAAAACAGAAAGACGTTGTTATACAGTAATTTATGAATATTTGGAAACATGATTTCTTCACGATAATCAAAAGAAAATGTTGATGTCTAATTTTGTACACCGATGTATTGTCATGATACATCGATAAAAATAACGGTAACTTAATTTCAGATATTTATATATAATATTCGATGTTTGTAAATGAGATGCTCGTTGGCGCCAGAGGCTATTGGGTTCATAGAAATTGCTGTTAAAGAAGACAAACGTGAACAAGTATGAATCTTTCAAACACACGTACATATGATATCTGGACTCATTGAAATTGCTAGAGATTATTGGTTTCTCAGAAGTTGATGTTACAAAAAGAAGAAGTTAAGCTATACAATTAACTTGATCGACTTGAATAAATGATTGTTTAACATGCAAGATATTATTGTTTTTTATAGAAGAAAACTAAAGAAACAGAAGGATAACTGGAGGAAATAGAGAGATTTCCGGGATTAATTCATCATGCTTTAATTGAAAGACCCACTAATTAGAAGAAAATTAACTAGACACACTAATAAGCCCACTACATGAAATACTTGACCCACTACCAAAGTAACTTGCTAGATTGTAAGAACATGGGTAACCGTCCCCACGAATCAACGATCACTTTCACATATGGTTGGAGAAGGAAGTGAGTTTGGGCTATATATGGTCGGCCATTAGAGAGATGGAAGAGTAGTAGTCACTGCTAGAAAATTTTATGCAAGTGGTTTGCTGCACAAAACTGCGTAGCAAATGCGTAGGAAACAAAGATTTCCGTCTCATTTGCGACGCAAAAACTAAGTTGGAAAAAGCCTCATCGGAAATCATTTGCAACGCTTTTGTGACGGACTGAAGAGCCGGAACCTCTATTGGTATGGCTTGTAAGGTGAGTTCACAAGGGTCTATAGTTGAGTTGGATTAAATAGGCTCCGAAACTACTTGTTACGTACCGAATCAGGATAAAAGATTTAAGAGATAATTAAAAGATATTTTAGATCAATCTGTAACTCATTCTTCATGTTAAAATACTTGACTATTTATAGCTTTACTTGAAAATAAAAGTAAATAAATAACTAACCAACTACTTAAATGAAACAACCATCAGTTTTTTTTTTAAATGAAAAAAGAGATCTATGTTCTGGTGATACTGAATATTGATCCGGACTCATTGAAACATCATTGTCCTTAAAATGACATCGGGACACTTCTCGATGACACACTATTGCCAGTGAAAGCCCCTTTATGAAAATGATCATGAGAGGTTATTCATGCTACATTTCATTAGGAAACAAAAAGGAATTGAGTCGTTTCACATTATCACGGAAAAAAGGAATCGCCTCTTACTCAATTTTCATTGGAAAAAAATAATATTAACTTAATAAATGACAATATGGGAATGCGATTTATTCCATAGTTTGGTCATATCTAACGCAATGTTCAAAACAAACACAAGACCGAATAACAGCATATTAAATCCAAACTATAAACATTCTTCTTAGTAATGTTTCAATATATAGTTTAACTCCATCCGACTTAAATTTTATGTACTATGAATATTTAACTAGTTAGTTTTCCTATAAAAAACAAATACAAACAATAACTGATATTTTTTAAATAAAAATTAAATATGAGAAATCTACTGTACACAATTATAATGAATTTTTTATAACAATCACAAAAGATATTGTTTATAACAAAAAAGAATTGGGTTAATACCGATAAAAAAAAGCGCATTTACATATTTGCCCTTCCTAAAATCATTAATTAAATATTTACTCAAGTTAAAAAATTGATTGCATATTTCCCCTTGCTAAAACATATATATATATATATATATATATATATATATATATATATATATATATATATATATATATTACATATTTACTTATTTTATTAAAATTATTTATTGAATTATATTTTACTCGTATTTATACACATTTTATTTCCCAAGACTACCAATAACATATTTTCTCAAGTTCGAGTGTTTTATATAAATAGAAACAACAAATTACATCTTGTTTATAAACTTCATTTCAACACAACAATAACTGATATTCAAAGTTATATTTTCAAATACAAAGCACAATTGTGAAAAGTTTTATACAACTATAATAATAAAACATCATATATATATATATAAATCTTTTATTAAAAACAGTAAAATAGTCATTAAATAAGTTAATTTTAATGAAATGGATAAGTATATAATAAATATGTTTTAGAAAAGGAAAACATGTAATTGATTTTTTAGCTTGAGAAAATATATAATTTATGATCTTAAGAATGAGAATTATATAAACATATACCAATCCACTTTTGTATATTATACTAGTTTTAGTAAACCCGCGTAATACACGGGTTGAAAATATGAAAACAATTAAGTTGATGATATAAAAATCAAATTCAAAACAAAATGAATTATTACTATTAATTTAGTTTCTTAAAATAAAACACTTGACTAAAATAATCTATTAGTTAAGGTGAGAAATTTTTTTTGAAAAGTAGCACAAGAATATTATGTGGTATTCTAGTTACTTTTTTATTATATACTATAAATATTCTCAAATTAATCATCTGAAATTTACATGTGTTAGAAGTGAATAGTAATCGTGAATATCTAAGACACTACAATTTCCTAATTTTTTTTACGTGCATATCATTGGAATCTTTTTCTGAACTGAAATACAATGTTATCATAACCGTTTTAAATAAATGTATATTATCTCCATTATATGCTTATAAATATACTTGTCATTATTTTTAAAACAATATTTTACAGTCTAAGAGATAAAAGTTTATTCTTTTTACAAATTTAAAAAGTTTAATACATAGATGAAGTATTTCCTTTTCAATACCATAAAATATGTTTGTTTAATTATATGTATGGAATGTTTGCACTACACTAAATTTGGGGAGACCACACAAAATAAAATAAATTATTCATTTTTTAGTCTTAAATATTTTTAAAAATAAAAGATATGATAAAAATGAAATTATATTCGCCTCTCCTAAACTCTAAAATTCTTTTTAATAAATTTCATTTATGCATATCAAAATACGTATGAAAGAGTTAGGTGTTTTTTGTTTTTTCTGCAGTAAAATGTCTGCAGTCTGCGGACCACATCTGCAAATATCTGCAGGAGAAGAGGTGGACCAAACATCTGCAGTCTGCAAGAAGAAGACTGTTTGTTTTCTCAGAATTTCAAAAATTCTTGTATTCAGTTAACACTTGTATTTAAGGTTTGTTCTTCACCCCCAATTTGTTAATTTCAGTTTCAACTCTAATAATCTCCCCACTACACTCTCTCAATGTTCAATCCCCTTCCAATTTCAATCAAATCCCCCAAAATCATCATTCAATTTCACCTATTTGATTTCAATTCACAGTAATTTCAATCAAATCCCCCAAAATCATATGGCATCAATTGACAACAAAAACGATAAATCTAAACATGAAGAGGATGAAGAAGATGATGAAGTTAGCAACACCGCTGCAATATTATTACCCTCTGATCCGCTGCTTGGCGATTCGACGGCGTACACGATATCGCCGGTGACTTGCCGCCGTGACTCGCCATCGGAGGTTAATCCGTTGAAGGAGGAGCCACCGGAGAACGGGATAAAGAACTCCGGCCACCGCCGAAACTTGTGGTGGTTGATGGCCCTCGGAACCGAGGGTGAAGATGAGTAGAAGAAGAGGGTGAGGGGGCGACGGTAGGGTGGAGGAGTGCCGACTGCTAGGGCAGCGGTGTCCGGAGGTGGGTGCGGGCCGGCGTTGTCCGGAGGTGGGTGCGGGCCGGCGTTGTCCGGAGGTGGGCGCGGGGCGGCGGTGGGTACAGTGGCCGGTGGAGATGAGGGGGAGGAGGGTAGTGATATGTAGGGTGAGAATAGAGAAGATGTTAGAAGACTTAAGAAGTGACATGACCATGTCTGCACCAAGAAGACCTCACGCAGACGTTTTTTAATGAAACGTCTTCGAAAAAACAAACGCACTGCAGAACCTTATGTCTGCACGTACTCTTCTTGGTGCAGACATAAGAGGTCACGCAGACCTTTTTGGAAAAAACAAACACCCCCTCAATTTAATGGGTTTATGTACATAATGTAAAAAGTGGCACATTTAAATATTTGAATTATTATCATATTTGTTAATTTAGGAACTGAATGAACAGTGCCCATAAAGGTTATAAGCAACAAGGTACAAGCAGCATCAAACTCTTTTTTGTTGTGTTTCAAATGACAGAAGAATGCGGTGAGGACACTGACAAGAGCGTTCTAGAGAAGTAGGCGGTGGCCACCACCTCCACCGTCACCATCGCTTGCCACCGTTGAAGCCAAGAAACCATCGCCGTCACCTGATGGTCCTAGGTCCGCCGTCATTATCGGTGCATTTAGCTTCATGTTCAATCGACTTCGAACATATCTTTATATTTTCTTTTTAGGGCTAACAAAACAGTGTTGTTTGTGGGTGCACGCAGCAGATGCCGGGGAAGAAATCATCGTAGGTGGCGGCTTGGGTTCGAGTGACTAGCCATGTGCTAAACCTTGAAGTTCGATGATTTGTGAACCAAAGACTTGGTGACCGATGAACATGCTTATTAAAACAGAGTAAAGAATCCTCTTTATGTGTCGTGTGATTTCATACAAACCCAAGCCATTTATCTTTTCTTTTGGAATGTTTGCGACAGTTCAAGGTGGAGTTACGGAGAGGTTCCGGTCCGTTCTCGCCGATCTTCGATTCTATTATGCTTAATTGATGTGGTTCATAACTTTTATACGATGCATGTATGTTGATTTCATCTTGCTTAACAAGGTGGCTATAGTTTCCAGATGATTTTGTGTTTGTGTTTTATCTATTTGGTTTTGCATTTGAGTCACATGAAATAACTCGATGCTAAACTGACAGAAGCGCTTATGTTTAGCATCATCATTTTTCATTCCAACCAAAGTATAGCTTTATCATTTGTGTTCACTACGTCTTTGTATTTTTGGAGATGTTCCTGCTGATGCACAAAGTATCTGAGCAATATATAAATGTGAAGTTTTAATTTTGTGGTCCTTCTGGAACTCTTTGTTTAGCGTTCAAGCAGAATCGGTCTCGATTTTAAGCTACAGTAAAATCTATTTGGATAGAAACTTATGCTAATTAGTTGTTTCTTAGCATTGCAACAAAGTTAATTAAATTCTCTGTTGATTTGTGCAAAATTGCTGCTTCATATTTTGCAGCAAGCTGTGAGCCATCCTCTTAGAGAGGATATAATTGAATGACTTCCCGTCAACAGATAATCTCTTATATTTGTAGACATCTAGATTAAATTTGTAAATTTTAAAGATTTAAATAATTGCTTGGTGTTTTGGACATGTATTTATCAACACTAAGTTACAATAAGGTCAAGCCACAATAAATATGGACTAATCAAAGGTTTGCTAATATTTATTTTGATATTTTACTCTCTGATCTGTAGTATATTATCATATAAGGACAGGTTTTTGTCTGTTTTAAATTATTGTGTTTTAAGTAAGTTGTTTAATTACTCTTAAATTTCTAAGGTTTTTTTTCACCCAAAACAGAGTTTGTTATGACATTAAGAGATTGATATAGATTGAAATTGTAGGGAGTTTAAAACTTTTGAATACTTTTATTATCTATACCGGATTGGCAATTTAAGACCTTTTATGCATGTTAATATTAATATGGTGTTATTACCAATTTTTAGCCTACAAAAATTCGGTTCAAATGTCCAAATACGGAACTGATGTATGTAAATAAGACACTCGGAGACTAGATGCGTTCTTATGGTTGTTGTTGTAATAGTTTGTGTTGACTTTAGCAGCATTGCGAAAACACTCCATTGAGTATGGATTTCTATTACTTTAGATTGATTATTGTTAAATGATAAATAACGGTTAGGCTTAAAATAGCAATTAATGTTACATGAAGAAAGAGAACATAACATTAATTCACATTCTTGAAATGACACTACAAGAAAGTATCGCGACGACAAAAGTCGTCGTCATAGGTTTTTTTTGTCGTCGCTATAGCCTATGGCGACGACGTCGTCATAGGGTGAGTAGTCAAAGCCTTGTCGCAATAGCTCAAAAATTGGTCGTCGCGATAGAACCCTGTCGCCATAGAACCCTGTCGCGACGACATGTTGTCGCGACAAATTCATCGCAATAAATATTTTTAATTTAAAATTAATAAAAAAATGCACCCTATGGCAACGACATGTCGTCGCCATAGGTTAGTAATTATTTTTATTTAATATTAAATTAATTAATAATTGATTAATAAAAAATTATTAATTAATTATTTAATTTATCCTATGGCGACGACATTTCGTCGCCATATGGTATCTGTTAAAAATTAAATTTTTAAAATTCTGTTTTTTTTCAGGTTTTTTTACCTAAAAACCAAATCAAATCCCAAATCAAATTCACAGAAATTCAAACTAATGTATCAAATATCCAAATGAAAATCAACTAATTTTAGTTAATTACATACCAAACTAATATATTTTAAGTTTTACAAACCAAACAAACAAACTATTTAATTGTCGTCGTTTTCATCATCTCCATCGTTATCGGGATGATGTTTTTGTCTTTCAAATTGATTCATTCTTTCTTGCATTTCTTGCATTTGGCGCTTTAGTTCTTCCATTTCTTCATCCCGATGTGATGATGACCCGCTTGATGGCTCGTAACGAGAACTTATTTGACACTCATTGATGATAACCAAGTATAAATGAACTTAATCTACCATTAACAAGCATAATTTTCCGTAAATTAATAAGCATCATTTCCCATAAATTACCATGCTACCATGAAATTATGCCAACTTAGCAAGTGAGCTTAAGAGGTGATGTGCAACATGACCTTTAGATTCTGAAACTGCCTTCAATAGAGTGTCTGCCACATGTCTAGCATTGCTAGACTACATATCAGAGAAGTTGCTAATCTACTAGCTAGACTCAAGAGACCTACGAGAGAGGATTATAGTATTGATCGGGTGTTGAATGGTTATTATAGTATTGTTATTATTGTTATTATTGTTATTATTATTATTATTATTAATTATAATTATTAGTAATATTTTAATTAATAATATTATAATTATAATTATAATTATAATTATTAATTATATTATTATTATTATTATTATTATTATTATTATTATTAATTATAATTATTAATAATTATATTAATAATTATTATAATTAATAATAAATTTATAATTAATAATTATTATTATAATTATTATAATTATTATAATTATTAATTATTATAATATTTAAGAAAATCATAAAACTCTATGGCGACGACATGTCGTCGCCATAGAGTTTTCATATTGGCGGGACTATTTCCCTCCAACTTATTTCGGGAAAAAAAAGAAAAAAAATGTTTTTACCTAGTCGCCATAGGGGTCATACATTATTTTAATCATTCTAGCATTATTTTAAATAATCAAAAGAAAAAAAAGGACATTTTAATCTTTTTTTCCCGAAATAAGTTGGAGGGAAATAGTCCCGCCAATATGAAAACTCTATGGCGACGACATGTCGTCGCCATAGAGTTTTCATATTGGCGGGACTATTTCCCTCCAACTTATTTCGGGAAAAAAAAAGAAAAAAAGGTTTTTACCTAGTCGCCATAGGGGTTATACATTATTTTAATCATTCTAGCATTATTTTAAATAAATCAAAAAGAAAAAAAGACCTATGGCGACTACATGTCGTCGCCATAGAGGTAGAATAGTCAAAAGTCAAACTACCTCTATGGCGACGACATATCGTCGCCATAGGCAACCTATAGCGACAACAACTTGTCGTCGCCATAGACCTGGTCGCGACAGGGTGGTTTTCTTGTAGCGTGAAATGGTTATCATTTGTTTGGTGATGATCATTTTTTCTTTTCTACTGTTTATTTCTATATGATTTTTTACATATCTAACTTTTCTTGTGTTCGATTTTGAAGGCTGAGATTTCAACACAACACTGAATTGTAGGAGTGCAATATTGAGAACATTGTTCATAAGGTAATCATCATCCTATCTTCAAACTAAATATTGCCAACTTGTATTGTTGACAAGATTAATGGTTTTTTAAGATACTGCAGGGCTAGCCCTTCTAAGACCCATCAATCTCATAATATCAACATTTAAATATACATACGAATGTCAAGTGTATGGTGTTTGTTGGTTTCATTCGGGTTCAAGTACCCGTTGGAATTGTAGATGTAAGATATAAGTTGTTATATCATGATATGGAAACTTTGTAGCTGAGAAAACTTCCTCATAATAATTTTTTAGTTTGGGAACTTATTGCCTTCTCAATGTCTTTGCAGGTTTGCATTATTACCCTAACTAATAAAGTTATTGACAGTTGAGTTTCTATTCAAGTTTTTAAACTATTTCAAAGATGTTCTAAACACTTGCAAGTTAAGAGATAATAGCAAAAAGATTAATTTTTTTTTACTTTAATACAACATAATGCAAGTGGTTAGTTCATTTTTCTATCACTTTCTATGATCCAACGACATCAGGCAATCACCACCGTTTATGAAGTACTTTCATGCTAACATATAACTCCACCCACAAGTTGAATCCCTGCCGCAACGCGCGGAGATGATACAACTAGTTAATTAAAAATATAAACGATTTAATTTCTTTTCCAAATCAATATAACGTTCAGGAATAAATCTTATCTATATGTATGTATGCATACATGCATTCATTTTATGTATGCAATTACACATTATATGTATGTATGTATATTAAATCAAAAGAATTAGTGTAGTAATATTCATATTTTAAAAGTTAATGATTGGTGGGTGCTGTGGAGCATCTTTATGACACTAGCAGGGCGATTAATCAGCAATTACTGTATATGTGTTGCAGGTGATTGTTCACAGAATCACAGTCTACAGGTTACTGAGTGTATTTTGTCGCTTTATGTGAGCCCAACCCCTCATTAGATTCGAATAACTCTTTTGTTAAATTTCCCTTTTACAAGGGATTTTCGACACTTTATTACCTATAAGCCAGAATAATTATCAACTTTAATGCAATATATGTGTTATAGGATACCTCAGCCAGTCACGCTGATGGAAACCGACCTGGTTCTTAGTAACGGGGCTTGAGCAACCCACCGTGAGTAACTTTACGAATGTAGAGAAAATTAAACAAATGAAATGTGAGAGCTAATAAGATACTTACATATGTCAATTTCTCATTTTACTTAGATTTACTTTATTACTAGGTTATATGCACGTGTGTTATACGGACTGAAATAATGAATATATATGAAATTGTGAATATGAGATTGTAAGTTAGTAAAACATACTTAGATTTGAGAAAATTGAACCGTGATGTACATTGAATCAGAGATGTTGTTTTATGGTGAGTAATCGTACGTTAATTGTAATTGTGTTTGATTTCGTGAATCTTGATATTTTATAATTGTTTTCTTAAAAAAATATGATGTTTTAAGTATTTTAATTTTAATAATGATTAGCTAGAAATTAGATTTAATTTTAACAAAATGAACTCTTATCAAATATTTTTATTGAAACATTTTATTTATTTTAAAAAAAAGGTTAATTTGATTAACATAATAGTAAATGAGAGTATTAATTAAGGAAACTATATTTATATATTAATTTGTAATTTTTACTGTAACGAGCACATGTGTCCAAATAATAAGTGAACAACCTAGGAAAACAACACGTGCCTTCTAAAGATTTTAATTTATTAATATAGATACGGGTCCAATAAATATTTTCCTTTAATTAACAGGTTAATTAAGATTTAGCCAACCAAAATACAAACTAATAAGATCATGCGCGTTCTTAGTGATTGGTCTAGTGATTGGCTATATTTTAGCCGTTTATGAAAATGTCGGCTAAATTTTAATCAGTTTTTATATCATCATATTTCACCAATGTATAAACTCCAACTAAAATGATTATTTACCTTCTTAAGTCCCAACATCTCTCTTTACCATGAATATTGCATTACAAACAAGCAATGTTTTCCGCCAATGATGCATTTATATTAGTAATATCAGTGGCTAAGTTAATAAAATCAAAAGAACTTCTAGGTGCCATCAACCTAGGAGAAATAGAGAATATGTGAAGCTTAACAACATGTTCAACATTAACCGTTATAAATAAACAAACCGTAAAAATGTATAATGGGTGGGTTGAGTGTTGCCAATTTACCATCATAGCAATGAAGTGCAATTTAAGGATAACATTTGGTCAGGAGCCCTGTCATCTCTTATCTATCCATATATATGATGTAGTTATTTCAGCATCACGAAGCTAAGATAATAAAGTGCAAGGATTCGTAAACGAGCACCATTTTAACGATGACCCACTTAACCCTTTTCTGCATGTGTTATTAATATCTGATTTCGTTGACACCTTTTGATAAGTTGATAGTAATACATAACGCCAACCGAATGATTGATCTTACTAAACCCATGAAGAAGGATTGATATTCTAATTCTAAACGCCAGCTTGAATATGTCTGTATTATCATTATTGATAAAATACCCCTATACATAACGGCCTCAATCTTTCTCTCTACGTGTGCTTTAAGTGTCCTATAACTTAGTGAAACTCATTGTCTAAAATCCATGCGTTAATCAAATTTAATTATTGTGTTGTCAATTTTTCCTACCAAGAAATCATATTCTATGTAGGTTCATATTGCCTATCTATTTAATTTTGTCAGCTGAATTCCTAAATGTATATTTTCTGCTGATACGTGAGTGAAATTTGATACCCAGGAACTGCTTCACGTATGACATAATATAATTTAAGCTGGCGATGTTTGACACCTAGGAACTGCTTCACGTATGACATGAATTTAAGCCGGCAATGACGACAGTTAAAATTATTACACGAGGGAAAGTATGAATTCCACAACCAATTCACATATTTTATGACTATAGATATGTTGTTCTTCAATATGATTACAAAAATGTAAAAAAAATAACTTTTTATTTTCTATTTACAAAAGAATATAATTGTGGCAAGAACTAAAGAAATATAATTCATATAAAGACTATCATAATGTCAACAATACCCATGGAGTGATCCATGTACTATAGGTTTATAATGATGAGCTTGAAAAAAGCCTGCATCCACCAACTCGTAAGAAGATAAATGTCGTTTTAGAAATTTTGAAAATTAAAAGCTCTTTCGTAACAAAAGGTAGATCATATAAAGTTAAAAGGGATAATTATATTCTGGATTGTGTGATTGGAGATAATGTAAAGGAATGGTGGGGTCACATCAAACATGCAAGAGATATCAAATAATGAATATATTCATCACTTTATTGTACCTGTAAAATAAAATGAGAACCGTTTTGTAGTTCTTATGTTTTTTACTATAAAGCTACAAAGTCTGAAGACTAATTGATAGTTAAGAAAAAATAAACTTTTTAAAAAGAGAAAAAAACTAACAAGTAATCGGAACTAACTAGATAATAAAATAATCAAAGATCTATTTGACTCAAAATCAAAAGAGACTGTAGGAGAAATGGTTTAGGGTAAAAATGGAGGGTTAAGGAGTTTAGCATAAAGAATCAAAAGAGGCTGCTAATGAAGTTTTTTTTATGAAATGAGACCAATTTTACAGGATGTGGGAGATACTCTAGCGTTAACCTGACTTTGTCACTTCCTTAAGGCAAGGTGACATACATACATATGTGTGTGTATATACACGCACACATTTAATTGTAAATCAACCTGTGAACCACCACATTAATCCTATAATAATTAATTTTGAATGCATGAATGATGGATTTGCATTGTTGATAGTTGGCAATATATACTTGATATTGGGTTGGGTGCCGCTTGTATTTGTATCAGTGTTTGCTTTATCATTTTCTTTGGCATATATATCTCTGTTTCGTAAATCCAGTCAATAACGTTCAATTGACGGAGTTACCGGCCAGATCCACCTTTTGTGTTTAATTACTGAACATGGGATTCATTATCCATATTAATTTATGAAATTAGGGTCCCTTTCTACCCCCCAAAATCAAAACAATCCTAGGATCATACGCTGTGAGTAATTCACAAATACATCCATTTCAAATAAAATCTACAAATGGTCGTATTTTGACACTGACTATATCGTATTTTTTGATTTGTTAAAACCTGAATGATATAATCAATAAAACTCTTGCATGACAATTATGACATTTGCTATTTTTTCTGCCAAATCAAAAGTAACAAAAAAAGAAGTTATGTATGTCAGTTGAATATTTATATATTTCGTTTTATAATTTAAGCTCCTAGTAAGTTTTATTTACTATATCTTATACTTAAGTGTTTCTTTTTTACGTTATCTCAATGTTTAGTTCATTTAACTTAGACGCTAGAGAGGATTGAAATGCTAGTTTTGAAAAGTGATATTAATTTACACACAATATAGGAAGAATTAGTATTTTATCATTATCTTTAATTTACCCTTAAATTGGGTCATTCCCCCATAAAAATATGAATTAGGTGTTGGAAAGAGGTTCAAATATAAAATGTATTTTTGCTATAAAGTGTGAGAAAACACAATGAGTCAAAAAAGTCACAAAAAAATTATATCTCACAATCTAAATCAAATTTCAAAAAAGTAATTTCGAGCTTTTGTTCTCCTAGCCGTCCTCAATAAGAAAAAAAATAAACAAAAAATAAAAAAATTAACGTTTTTTTATTGTCATTTATGAAAGACACAATGACGTCATTGTGTCATTATGAAAATGAAAGACACAATGACGTCATTGTGTCATAAAAGACACAATGAAATTTTTTTTATTTTTTATTTTTTCTGAAAGAGGACGACAAGAGGAACAGAGACTCCGAATGACTTTTTTGAAATACGATTTAGATTGTGAAATATAATTTTTTTACGGTTTTTTTAGACTCATTGTGTCTTCTCATACTTTGTAGCAAAAATACACTTTTTAAAATAACCTCATCCTTAGGTGTTGCTCATATATGATGAAGTGAAATAGGTGTTCAAGTAGGTCTTTTGGTGTTCATGTAAACCTCAGATTATCATATATTCACTAAAATAATTAAGTTAGTTTAGTATAACCTCGTCATTACTTGATATGATGTCGGTACGTGGTCCAAAATCTATGTAACCATTTGGTATTTTGAAATCATAGTACCTTAATTGGTTTGGGTCCTAATATACACACATTTCACTTTATAAATCGACACTCCCCTATACGTATCATATGACACCATTCGCGGTGTATAGGGTCGAATACACTGAAAACGAGGAAAATTCTAGGGGGCTGTCAGATGACTATACGCCCCATATAGTTCTATACAACACATATAGGGTTGTATGACTCGTATAGTAAATTTCGACATTGATTACGATGAAAAATTCAGGGAGTAGTCAGAGGGGTTATACGCCCCATATAGGACTATACGAACCATCTATACGACCCGTATAAAAATTTGGGGCATTGATTTAAATTTTTGAAGTGTCTAATTAAATATCCCAAGTTAATTAACTTGTTTGCTATCACATCTCAATACCTCATCTACGAACAGAACACTTAATCATCCTGGTCAATCAAATCCACATAACATATATATATATAGCAATTCATGTACTTCAACTTGGAAATTTTGTAGAAATTCTACTTACCATGATAAAACTTCCAAATTATTGTGGTTAAAACACTTGTTGTAAATTTCTAGGTATAGACAAGAGTACTATTTTTATAGTTTACTTATGTTATCATAAATTAAAACAGTAGTCATTAATGAAAAGCATTTAATATTTGTGTTAATAAATTAACATGCATCCATGAACCCTAAAGAATGAACTAAATTTCACCCATACATGTACAATATTTTGGAAAAACAAAACAACAAAAAATCATATTCAAGTGTCATGTTATGTCATCTCTTGGTCTTTGGGCTGTTTCCCACTCTCTTTCTCTATCCACTCCCTTTCTTTAACTTTTTAGCTTCATTTCCGGCAACCAAGCTGTCCCTTGTTGGAACCTCTGAAACACACACACAAACACACACCCTACGTAAACCCTAAATATTCTTCCATATGAATGCTTCTCTTCCACTATGCTACTTCTGAGGTATGTCTATTTTCATCTTTCTCTTTACTTGTTGAACAAATCCAACTTAAACAAGCTAAATTTCATAAATTTCTTGTAAATTTATGCTCCATCCGAAACATCTTTTAAATCAAATAGAAGGTACACAGACAACAAGCTGCGCCCGCTAGTCTTTCTTGAATAACCAAAACTAAGTCTTTTAATTAAAAAATAAATCTTTTGAAGAGTTCATTTCAAATGAGTTGTTCTTTGATAACTAGATTTACTAATGGATGGATGACCTAAAAGTTCAATTTTTGGTTTAAATCACTTGAGTTTTATATATATGCTTTCAGTTTAATATTATTAATTTATGAATTCATGTTTTCTAGGGTCTAATCAAGAAACATTAATGGATCTGAGTGGCACAGACAAAGAGATAACAACTCCAACTTCTTCACTCCCATACAGCAACCACCACTTGATTCGTGAGTCCCCTTCGGAACCCATGGAGCATGGATCCGACCCAGATCGGTTTGGCGGATCCGGAGCTTCGGTTACACCCATTTCAGTCGGATCTAGGCTCTTAAAGTCACCGGTGGTAATTAGGTACCGAGAGTGTTTGAAAAATCATGCTGCAAACATCGGTGGTAATATCACCGATGGGTGCTGTGAGTTCATGCCTTCAGGCAACGACGGAACCCTAGAAGCATTCAAATGTGCAGCTTGTAATTGTCACCGGAATTTCCACCGAAAAGAAACCGCCACCGCCACCGCCATCGCCACCGCCGGACACTTTCTTCAGCTCCCTTCACCGTCGTTCAGCCACCACCAGCACAACTGGGCATCCTCCGCTCCTGCAGGCGGATCTACATGTAATGTATAGTTTGCTTGAAAAATAAATACAGTTGTTTTACAAAAAAATGTGCATACAAAATACATGTTAAGCTCTAGCTAATTGATTTTATTTTATTAAAATGTATCTAAAACTCATACAAATACATCGTTGTGTTGATAAAATTTAGTTTCATTTCATCATGACAACAAATCATACATGTAATTAACATGTTACATCTTACGCATCTCATCATTAAACATTTTTAGTGTGTAATTTGGTTTACGTATGAGTTATATCCGGTAAGATTTGCCTACATCTCATTAGTAGCTTCTAGTACTATAGATGTGAATTAGTGGATTTGATTATCGTTATGGTTATGAGTTATCTTGATATAAAAGCTTTCATACTTGGTGGATTTTGGATAGCTTGTTACATTTTATCTTATGGTATGATAATAATTTATGCTGTCATGAAATTCTACAGATCCGCCACTGAATGCTTCCCCATTGAAAATGGCAGTTGGGGGGAGCGGTGGTGCAACCGAATCTTCTAGCGAGGAGCTGCATTTCGCGGTGGGTGCGCCATCTGGTGTGACAAAAAAGCGGTTTAGATCGAAATTTACACAGGATCAGAAGGAGAAAATGCTTGAATTTGCGGAGAAAGTAGGGTGGAGGATACCAAGAGAAGATGATCCAGAGGTTCAAAGATTTTGTGAAGTGGTAGGTGTTAAACGAAAGGTTCTCAAGGTGTGGATGCATAATAATAAAGCCATTTCTGGGAAGAAGCATGTTCAAGATTCCAATGAAAACATTGAATGAGTGCAGTGTACAATCCAGTTATTCAGTACCGTAGAATGTTGTAATGTTGTGGCTTCTTTGTGTTTTTATTTTTATTTTTGAGCTTTTGTTATTTCATTGTTTGGGGAGTTTAATTTGAATTCTAGGAATATTTTGTTTAGTTAAGTGATTTAAGAGCGTGATTTGGTTCCTTATTTGAGAGTGTATGTTACAAATATATATATTCAGGTACTTATCAAATGTGTTTTAAAAATACTAGTGGGTGAAACCCGCGCGTTGCGGCGGGGGTATAAATAATTTTAGGACTGTGTATTTAGCTAACTCTCTCTTATTGTACTAACTCATATTTTGCTTTTTTATTTGATTAATGTGCGATATTAAACATAACTATATTACTACAAGGATGAACAAATTTGTAAATAACAAGTTACTTATGCATAATCATTTGTACCAAATGTAACAAAATTGTTCTTAAGTAACTTAAAAATGGATTAAAATTACAATATTATCCAAAAATTGTATTATATAGTAGTATAGGCATAGATATTAAGATAATCTTAAATATAATAGTTATAATTTAAATTTAATTAGATAATGATGGAGTACAAGTATTTAAAGTTTAAAATGATATATTAGGAATAAATCTTATGACATTACATATTAAAGCTTGCAACTCTTCATATGTCATCTTAAAAATAATGTAAAATTACAAATCTAACCATTATTTATGTATTATATAGTAGTTAAGATTTAATTTTAGCATACTTATTAATTATTGCAGATGAATAAAAGCTTGTATTAAATCAAATTGCATAAAATCACAAAGTGTTTTTTTTATTTATAAATTAGTCAATTAAATATATATATATATATAGGAAATATATCACATGGGTCATTTTTTTGTATGTTATTCCATAACCTGCAGATTTGTTCCGAAATTGACGTTCGGCACCTAGCTAGATGATTTACGATTTAGTTTTGTATATTTTTTGTGCGACTTTAATCTTAAAAATAAGTTTTTATTTAACTTTAGTTTCAGTAATCAACACAAATCTAACTTCAATGATCAAGTGAAATAAAAATATACCTTTAATGACATATATTGTATTTCATCATTTCATGTGTACATCGGACAAATGAAAAGATACTTTTCCATATTATGTAATCTTTTTTTTTATCTTTTTCTTCGGTAAGTAGCTAGTGATTTAACAGGTGAGGAGCTTTTCAATGATACATTAACTGTTACACACAATGATCTTGGGTACTTTTTTGGAGATTAATGGAATACAGCAAAAGATATAACAAAATAATGCGTGTACGTTATACATTGAGTTTTTACAGAGTGATTATAGCCAAATTACGTGTCAATTTTGGGGGTGTTATTCTCACGTTACTAACAACCTAATCTCACATCGCTTTAAAACGACCACTTGAAAACATTTATAACTATTTTGTAGTTAGACAGAGCTAATGTTATTTACTAATAGATCTTAGACAGTATAAAGGTCATATATTAGCTAAGACAATAGCTGATGCCAGCTTCTTAAAATTTCAGTGGCCATTACGTTTGTTAGTAAACGGTTGCTTACAGGGTTTTTCGATTAATTTTATATGCCATATAAATTTGTCTGACGTTCTTATATATGATTTCTAAGAAACCCCAACACATTTCTATTTCATTTGATTCCAAATGAGTACGTACCTTGTTTCACCAAAGAAAAAGGCTAGATTTGTTTCAAATCGCATTCGGGGAGAAGGTGAAACTAAAAACACGAGATGTTGAGTATAATCTCTGAGATCCATAGTATCTACTAAGCATAGTGACAACCAATTAAATTTATGACTAGACGGCCTGGTCCCTCCCGGTGTCACTCATTATAATAATAACCTAAATTTGTGATCCAATGATATTATCTCAAAACAAACTAGCTTGAAGAATCTCATGTTTCTGGTTTAATCTTGTCTTCTGTTTTACTAAGAAGAAAATCCTAGTGTTTTTCCTATAAATGTCAATATCATCATGTTAAACATATGCATGTTGAAAGTCTCCCCCTAAATCTGACCATTTGTAACATGACTTCTCTAACTACTTAATTAATTATGTGTAAATCAATTAAGGAGATATATATTCTTCAAACAACTCGAAGGTTTCATACATTTATAGCTTGTGAAGTTCACAAACGCATTATTTTAGGACACCGGCTTGATGTATTAGTTAGCTTGATAAGCTTAAATATATATGATCCATGATTCCACTAATCGTAGCGACAACCAAATCATAGCTTGACGGCTTGGTCCATTACGTTGCCGATTGTTTAATAAAATCTCTAATGTCCATTGATATTTTCTCAACTTATGTAAAGTTGAAGAATCTTACGTTTCTAGTTTCACATTCTCTCATGTTTTACTCTGAAAAGATGTATGAAACTTTCAAGTTGCTTCAAAGATCGTGAAGTTCCACCTTTAATGGTTTCTATGTTGAAGGATTTTATTAATTCATGCATGAATCCTCTTAGATTTTGTGGCAATTTACGTTAATAAACTAAAAGTACCGTGAATGATCTGCTAAGTAGATAGAGAGCAATGAATTTTTGTTTCTAACAATTATTATCTGATATAAAGCTAACATCACGTAATTGTCAAATAAAACTCCTTGTAGATGCTTCCACAAGGTCATGCTGAACAAGCATATACAAATTAATGTAGATAGAAAATGCATTGTAATTTTTTCAGATTAGACCCATTAATCCCGTGGATCCACCATTCTTAAAGATCCGTTGGAATCGACTTGTGAGATCTCATATGGTCGTCAAAAATACCAGTGATCGTCTAATTAATTAAACAGTGTATTTGCTTTTCTAGTTGTTCTTTGGTTTATGACTTATTTCAGATAAAGTGATAACTGTGTGAGAACGAGTCTTTTACTAGTAATAAATTAGACAGAGCAAACACTTTGTTTCATAGTTTTCTATCCACTTTGTAGTTGGGATTATGTTCATCTTAAACTGCTATTTCAGGTTTTGCGTTATTGATAGATTAAATCACACGATACTATACCTTGTAGAACTTGAGATTACAATATAATATATTGATCACTCATTTTCCGCAATTTTGAACTCCGTTTTGAGTTAAATTGCAATGAAAACATGACTAAATTAAGAACATAGTTGTGACAATGCAAACAAACACATAAAATCCACCTCTTAGTTTCTTCTATAACCCTTTTGCTATTCCTTCATGAACCTTGTTATTGTTGTAATAGCTGCATATAGCTTCAATGCATTGTAGCTTTAGATTCTTAGAAGCCTGTTGACAATTTAAGAGTTGAGTGAGAAAAGGCAGCACTTCTAAAAAAATAATTTATTTTGGAAATTGTCATCTTGATGTCACATATATAAAGTTTGCCTATAGACTGGGTCATTGAAACAGTTGACTTTGCTTATAGATGGTTAATTTTCAAGCTTCAATGAGCACATGCTCAAGCGAAACTCAATCAAACGTGCTCTTTTCCAACATGAGGGGTGTGACCTATGTTAGTTCATAACTCAGAAGGTAGCACAGATTTTGGTTTATACAAAAATCTCTTGTCATGAATCTAATGTTTGTTGAATGTTTAAGGGTATATTTGTCAGTTATTAACTTGAAAATCAAATTTTGCCTTGATTGACCCATACTTGATGATAAGAATGTACTTTATGATATGTAACTATGTGTTACTTTATACCATCATGGCAACCTTCTTTATATAGAAAATCAAGTTGTGTAACGAATAACAGATAAGTGGGGACTGGGGCCTAAATTTATAGTCTGATCCAAGGAGAACTGTCATGATTTCAAGCTTAAAGTAATAAAAAAAAAATTAGGAATGTGATAATATTATTAACTATTTTGTTCGTCATGTGTCCACCCTTATCAAGACAAGAATCATTAGCTTATATCTTATATCATGCAGTTAAAGTTCAAGTTTGGAGCATCTGCATGTGACCAAAACAAGTAGGCTTAGATTTCATGTGATTTCTTGTAGAATTCATTCCTATATAAAAGAACTCTTACAGTAACGAAAAGTGCATACATAGAGATGCATATAGCTGAAAACATTTATGGTAAACGATTGCTGATCGTCATATGTTCTGCCTTGTGAAAACAGAAAGTGAATGTTCCAGCAGCAGTACATTGAACTTTGATAACTTACGGCGCTCTAATTGAAGTTTAATAAGTTGAGAATCAATGTGTGAAACTCTACTATGGACGCATCAAAATGTTCTTAACACGTATCATGATTATGCTAACTTAATAACTTCATAGTTATTGACATATAAATAGAAAGACGATAAAACTACCTCTGTTCATTTGCAAATCTACCGCGGTTACTTCCAATATCCCTATAGTTAGGTAAAGGCACTTGATCTGCTTCAATTTGCATGATATCCCTCACAAGAATATCATAATGCCTCTTCACCTCCTCTGCAGATTTTCCACCTACAGCTCTAGCAATGTTATGCCACCTTTCAGGACTGTCCTTGTTGTAGTAAGCTAAAGCATCTTCAAATTGCTTGTTCTGTCTCGGCGTCCATGAGGATCCCGAGCTACGTGATGATGTCATTGAGCTTGTTGCCATGATAGAAAACTAAATTGAAAATATATGAAATCAAATAAAAGGTTAAAAGGTAGAAAATGCCTCAGTCAAACTAGAAGACTGAAGTGAAGGGGATGGTATGCATTAGATTGCCATGCTTCATCCCTATAAATAAGTAGAGAAAGATGCTAGGTGGACCAAGTTGGAGAATAATAATTCTTTTTTTTTATCTTGTAGAAATATACATTGGCAACCACAACATATAAGAAAGTCAGACTGGTTAAATTAATTCTACAGGGTGGTAATTAACAAACCCTGTATATTCTTGAAAATCTTATCAAAATTTGTCTGTTATAAATTATAATATCGTTGATTGATCATCAAGTGGTTTTTTAAGGCACTTATTATCTTAGCTTACGGTATTCGATCCCCAATTCACAGCCTAGCCATTAAGAATGAAGATAGATGCATTTACAGCGTGGATTTTTGACACTGTAAGATATTATGTTATCTTCAATTTGTTGGAATAATACCATTGATATATAAGAAGTAATATGTGATAGAGGGTTAAACAATCATTTAATACACCTTTGAAGTGACAACTGAGCTTAATGAAATATGTAATACCTTTATAAGATAAATTTTTCTTAACATTTGTACTTCACATTTTCCTTTAAATGGTTTTCTGTCATTTTCTTAATCCCAAGCATCATATTATCCATATGGTGTAGGATATTTTTCTAATTGATGCCATTTTAAGAGAGGTTAACATTATATATGCTCTTATGATAATGATACATGAGGACAAAATTTCTACCTTCTCACAAACAAAAGAATCTAGTTTGACTAGCTCAAAAGAGAGTAGAAGTGAGGCTTTTTCAGAAGCTAAAAAAGCTTGTATTAAAGTATTATTCTTGACACAAATAAGGAAAAATAGAAAATGATGGTGGCCTTATTGGACAACTTGATGTGAGGTCATATGCTTTAACATCCTCCCCATTATGCAAATGGAGGGACCTGCAGCTTATGGGTGATATGATTATATGAAGGTTAAGAATCTGAATAATTTAAGATACTCTTCTTTTGATATTATAGAATCCTTATCATCTCAAGGGATTTTAGGTATAAAGCTTCCCTAGAAGATGGAATAATTTTGCGGAAAAATCACCAAAATGACCAGGTTGACCTTCGTTTTTACCAAAAATGACCATTGACTTTGATGTTTCCAAAATTAAATTGACTTTTAACTCCCTCAATATTTAAAACCATCCAATCATAAAATGTCAAGTAAGCTTGCCAACTAAGAAGGCTAGAACACAGCCTACCAAAATTTTGAAAAGTACTATGGTATACAAAAACAATCAATCAAATCCAAACATGTGGAAAAAAAAAAAACGATTACAGTAATCTTTAACCCGACAGCTAAGATTTTAGCCTACATTTATAGATGGCTACGATTTTGGCTAATTTTTTACAAACGGCTAGATTTATTTTTGCAGACAGCCTGCATTTTTTTCTAAGTAGAAAGTGAATGTTCATTTTGGTAAAAATATTGGTCAAAATGTTCATTTTGGTGATTTTCTGTTATTTTACACTGAACAAGTGGTCCATGCAAACCATGGATTTATTAATTTGTTTGTGTCCATATAAAAATTGTTCCTGAAGCCCTTGGTTTTGTAAGATAAGGAACCTGCAAATAGTGACTTGTCATGGACTGAAGGATTCCCTCACCACTCACTCAGTGATTGTATTTGAAAGCCAAAACTACATCTTCTGAACCACACTAATAAAGAATTTAAGAAAAAAGGGTCTCTAAAGATTGAAGTGACATGGGCAAAAAGAGAATTTTACACAAAGATAAGGAATAAGACCGATAAGGCATGGACCCCGACCGATGAGAATTCAAGTACTGTGATTGAGAGTTGCTGATGTAAACCCATCATCAGTAAATGGGCATATAGTTTCTGTCAAGAGTGTTAAGTTGAGGTCTTCAATAGAAAGACCAATTTGTGATTCTTTATTCTCTGTGACATATTTATCTAAGTTGCAGCTTGAGTACAAGATTAAAAAATGTTGAATTCTCAGAGCACAAAGAATCAAGAGACATGCTTTAGGTTTAGGCTCCAACCAAAGGAAAATTCTATATAATATCTTGTCATTGCATGTTGCAAACATTATTTTTTGAGAATTTAACACAAACCTGTTTGAGGCATTCTTATTATATATGGAACTGAATATTTTAGTTGTAACACCATCTAAAATTTAGAACCCACAACTAACAAAACTGAACGAGCTTTATTTCATTTGAACATAACTAGTTGAAAAATCATTATGAGAACAAGTACCTAGTAAGCATAGAGCTGGTGAAGAATACCATTGCAACAATGGTGTTTTGGTCCTAACCTCTTTAGAAGCTAAACTAAAACCCGTGATTGGCTCATTGTACAGAAATAAGGACCAAGTTCGCATGATTACAAACAATCAGCACGAAGGAGCACCAAGATTTGAGGCAAGCCGTAGCAGGTCACTAAAAACACCGCCAGCAGTTACTTCGGCTCCGGCTCCCGGGCCACGAACAATTAGCGGTTGTTTATTGTACCTTTCTGTTGTAAAAGCAATGATATTGTCAGAACCTGACAGCTGGGCAAACGGATGCTCCTTTTTGTATCTTTGCAACTCCACAACTCCCTTTTGGTTTTTAACATCCACAACCCCAACGTATCTTAGAACCTGGAGGAAAAAGCAATATTAAATCACAAAAAAAGGCAGGGCTTGCATGCACTTTTTAGATATATAAACAAGACATATAAGCCGATCAATATGCACAATTAAAAAACAAGTAGAGGTGTCAAGATTGGTGGGTCAAGCAATTAGAAAAGATCTTAAGTAAAAGTGGCTTACTTCTCCGGCATCCTCTGCAGCTTGCCTCTTGGTAGCTATATCAGAGTCAAATGATGGTAGCTGCTGCATAAAATCATCCACTGATGCAGTTTCCTGAAATTGAACAAAAAAAATGTATTTGAACTTGTAATTATACACATTGACAATAATTTGAAATGCAAGCATTGTGGAGACAGATAATACGCCTATGTATGCAAATTGCAAGCATCATGCATGTCCATGTGTTTATATCAATACATTTAAGTACTTGTTTTGTTCACAATGTTATGGCATGGGAGCAGAATAACTAATGAACTATAACCAACATACTTAACTCTTTTGTATTTGATCATCTGGTTAATGCTACAGCATGGCTCAATTCGCTTCATTTTATGTATAATGAAACGAATTCACCAGACTAGATAGTTATCAGCTCACAAAAGATAGAAGGTTTAACAAAATTAGCTGTAAGATATAAAGGAGGATCATAGTTCTCACCTTTAATGGATCTGGCACAAGGCTTTGGACAGGGATATCTGAAAGTTCAAGGTGTAAACCACATTCTCTAGCAAGAATTATCACCTGCAATATTGTTCGACATTATAGCACCGCATGTGGAGGGAGAAAAGAATAGCAGGTATTGCATATTTATAGCTGGCTTTGTAAAAGATGTAAATTCATATTTTTAAATAGAAGTAAAAAGAACAGTGCAGTAAGCACAAGTTATTGCCTGTGGAATATATTTCTGGGTCCAAGACCTTCAACTAGTATGTAAGTTTATTTATATCTTAGTATATTTCCATTCAGAAATACCTTTCTGGCTACATCTGTTCCAGCAAGATCATCCCTAGGGTCCGGTTCAGTGTAACCTGCTGCTTTTGCCTCCATCACTACTTCACTGAATGATCGTGAGTCAACAAAACTGTTGAATATATAACTCAGCGTCCCACTGCAAAGACAAAAAAGTAATGTTATGAGAACAAATCTATCCATTTCATCAAACTGTTGAAAGGTAGCAAGTGCAACCCATGACTAACATACAGTTGAAATAAAAACAACCAGAGTTAAACTATGTTTTAATCCACAAACAAAAACAACTATATCATATTTCACATAATAAACCAACTACACTATCAACTAGCAATTATGTAGTAAGTGTTTCAAAATAAAATCAAAGAACACACATCAACACCCAGGTAAGATAAATTGGATACACTGTACACATGTCCCCATGATTTTTGTGTATTCAAAATGGACGCCATGATATTTTGGCTAGTCCACCCTTCTTTACATAATCAGTCAATGAACATTATGTATCTTCATAATCACACTTCAGAAACCTTAAAAAAATAGTGAGCATGGCGATTATTTGGTGTTTTCCTTAGATATACTCTCGATTAGTCGATTACTTATCAAGTACTGGATTAGAATTTTAAAAAAATGAGTAACATGCTTGCTTGATTAACCTGAAAATTCCTTCAATTCTTATAATCTTATCCCCCGTCTGAAGAAGATCTCTTAAAGTATGCATAATTGGTAGACCAGCTCCAACAGTAGCTTCATAAAAGTAATGAGTGAATGATTGCCTTTGAAGAGCTCTCAGCTTCAAATACTACATCAAATATTAGGCTCCATCAAGAACTAGAAACAATTTGAATAATTTGTTTTTCCATTGCAGATTTTATCAAATGTGCTACCTTATCAAGTGGTCCAGAATTTGCTTTCTTATTTGGGGTAATCACATGAATTCCTGTGTGTAACCAGTCATGGTAGTGGTCTGCAACATCAGTGCTTGATGTACAGTCTACTAGTACCGTGTTAGGAATAAAATGATTTCCATGGACATGATGAACAAACTTTTCCAGATTAGCCTTTTCTCCTTTCTCCTTCTGAAGTTCTTTCCATTTAGAAAGATCAATACCCCTACAACAGGTAAAAGAACATTATCAAAAGGTATATTGGACTTTTAAGCAAAATGTATTTCTGACTTTTAGTGTCTTCTTTTAACCCCCAGACCCTACTAGTAGCACTGTTATGAGTGGGATTATTACTGGATATGTTTGTCTGTTTTAGTGTCTTCATTTAACCCAAGTAGCATAAATGCTGTGTTCATTGTAAACAACTATGTGATCTTAAGGTTGGAAAAGGATTATTACAAAATCTGACTAGATGCACTAATATTAGTCATAAAACAGGAAACCTCCAGGACCAAACGCTACTTGATGAAATTTCTACGCATACTGATCAGGAAATAAGTAAAGATATAAGGGCATACAGACATGAAACGTACATGTCACTGAGCAGCATTTTCTTTGATCCAATGATACCCATAACACGTAAATCAATATTAGACTTTTCCTTCAGGACTGCTGCCTGTAACAGAAACATGTTAATATATTCAGAAAAAAATAAACTGCAATGTATAGCCTTGTATCAGAAAAAGATAGAGCTTTGTTTGGATGGAAGCAAGGTAATCCAGTAGCAAAAAAATTAACAGGCTGAAATGTAAATTACCTGATCCCTAAGCTGATTAAGTAAAGTGGCACCAATTAGCCCAGGCCCAATTATGCCCACTGCTATTGATGTTTTAGAAAGATAGAATCTTGAATGGACTGCTCTTAGGGCTCTTACACAATCTTCCCTTTTGATAACAACTGTGATGTTGTACTCTGAACATCCTTGTGCTATAGCTCGGACGTTAATATTAGCCTGCATTGCAAGAAAGTTACATACATTATAACAAGCAAACAAAAAACAACTTGTTAAAATTTTCCGTACATGAAAGTAGAAGATGTAGCAGTCAGGTGTTGATGAATAATATTTTAGCATGTAGACCATATTATATGTACGACGAATCAAGGTGTACATGACCAACCTTTGCAAGTGCATTAAATAGTGTGGCACTAACACCTGGGGTGCTGGCCATTTTCTGGCCAACTGCTGCAAGAATGCTGCAGTTTGGGATTACTGCAACCTGGAAGGACACAAAAACAAAAGAAAGCGTTATGTAAGGATGTATTAGTTCATGTGGACCCCCACAGTGTAAATAGCTAAACAATATTCAGATTGATGGAGACCAATAGAAGTCTTTAATCTGTACATTCAGAAAACATATACGATAATACTATATGGTGGATACACATCCAGCTTACAATATGTCAATATTACACATAAACCATGTGCTATACAAAAAAATTTACCAATAAAGTGTTGGGTTTGTGGAGTCTTGACTTGGGAGCTCGGGTTAAAAGACAACTCAGTGGCAGATTAATTAAATTAAAGACTTGGCCCGTTTTCATTTAATTTTAGCCAATTAGGGTTTTCTTAGGGATTAAGTTGTAAACCCTAATTTTCTCTATTTATATTGTGCCATTGTACTTGTAATTCCTCACGAGTGAGGCAGAAAGCAATAAAATAGTATCCTGGTTGCAGCCCGTGGACGTAGGTCATATCGACCGAACCACGTTAAATCTCGCGTGTTCATCTTTGTTATTATTTCCTCTCGCAGTTTGATTGTGTTTGTGTGTCGATCTACACCCGGATCCCTAACAAGTGGTATCAGAGCTTCGGCTCGTTACACGCAAGAAACACGAATCGCGAGAGAAGTATCGATATAGGTTTTCAAGAATCGGCATCCGCTGCCGTCGTTCTGCCGCCGCCGCCGCCGTTCTGCAGCCGCCGCCGCCGCCGTTCTGCCGCCGCCGCTGTCCCGCCGCCGTCGTTCTGCCGCCTCCGCCACTCTGCTGTCGCCATTCTGTTCTGTCAAATTAGGGTTTCCTATCGAACTTACTGGTAGTTTGATTGTGTGCTGCATTTCAAAACTCAGTTCCGACTCGACTGTTAAGCATCTGTGGTCTGGGATATTGGTTGAGAGCGGGAAACTTCAGATTGAAGTTTAATGGAAACGATTTTGGTTGGTGGAAAATGCAAATGGAGGATTTGCTTGTTCAGAAAGACTTGGATGCTGTTTTGGGTGAGAAACCAGAAAATATGAAACCAGCTGAATGGGAAACTTTGGATAAAAAAGCCAAGGCGGTTATTAGGTTGTCGCTGACAAAGGATGTTGCGTTCAACATTCTGAAGGAAACTACAGCAAAAGGTATCATGGATGCGTTAGCTAATATGTATGAGAAGCCTTCGGCAACAAATAAAGTTTTCTTGATTCGAGAGCTGGTTAATACAAAGATGAAAGAGGGAAGTTCAATTTTAGTGCACATCAACAACTTGAACTCGATTTTGTCAAGACTTGGGTCAGTTGGCATCAAATTCGAGGATGAGGTTCAGGCTCTACTACTGTTATCATCATTGCCTGATAGTTGGGCTGGTACTGTTACAGCAATTACTAGTTCCACCAGCACGTTCACTTTAAATGGGGTTCGGGATATTATTATGGGCGAAGACACCAGACGAAGAAATTCAGGTGAAACATCAAGTGAACTATTGAATGTTGGCAGAGGAAGAAAGAATAACAGAGGTAGTGGGAGCAAGAACAGGAAAAGGAGTCAGTCTAGGGCTCGAAATGATGTGACTTGTTGGAACTATAAACAGGTGGGACACTTCAGGAATCAGTGTCCGAATGATCAAAAAGAAGTTAACACTGCATCAGACTACTCAGACGATGATGCTTTAATTTGTAGCGTGGAGAGCAGTGTGGATTCCTGGGTCATGGATTCTGGAGCTTCGTTTCATGCTACCCACAGCAGCGAAGCATTGCAGAATCTAAAAGAAGGCGATTTTGGTAAGGTAAGACTGGCGAACAATGATGTTCTTGATGTTACGGGCATGGGTGACATGGATTTAGTTACTTCAGCTGGTTCATGGACTTTGAAAGATGTCAGGGTGATTCCTGATTTGAAGAAACAGTTGATTTCTGTCGGTCAGTTGGATGAACAGGGACATGAGGTTAAGTTCGGGAATAAGCAGTGGAAAGTTGTTAAAGGGAATCTTGTCATTGCTCGTGGAAAGAAAATGGGTTCATTGTATATGGTTAGTTTACCATCTAAAGGAAGTGATGTTCCAGTTCAGAAAAATACCAAAGTCCAGTTCATAGAATCTCGTGGGCAGAAGAAGGTTTGCTTTGCAAGTAAGAAACCTAGAGTCACAAGAAAGATTCAGAATGAATGTGTGCATGGAAGAGTTCAGAAAAACCAGTTAAAGGATTTCGTGGCAGTGGGAGCACAGGTTGTGCTTCAGTCATAGTTCCTAGACGACAGTGGGTTAAAAGAACTAATATTCCATCTAATAAAATCTCTCCAGATGATTACTTGCTGAACATGGAGAGTGTTTGTTCTCAGGGTGTTCCAGGATCTGGCAGTTTGTTTCAGTGGGAGCCGATAGGGACGGAGAACAGGTCAGGGGCAGATACAGCCGTGACTGATATATTGAAGCTCGGGGGAGCTTTAACGGGCCTTCAGGTTAACTGATGAGAAGGCCGCTGCAACCAGGAAGACAAGGAAGATTACAAGAGGTACAAGTGTTCACATCGGAAGGCAGTTTGAAGATGATCAAGCCTCCAAGTGGGAGATTGTTGGGTTTGTGGAGTCTTGACTTGGGCTCGGGTTAAAAGACAACTCAGTGGCAGATTAATTAAATTAAAGACTTGGCCCGTTTTCATTTAATTTTAGCCCATTAGGGTTTTCTTAGGGATTAAGTTGTAAACCCTAATTTTCTCTATTTATATTGTGCCATTGTACTTGTAATTCCTCACGAGTGAGGCAGAAAGCAATAAAATAGTATCCTGGTTGCAGCCCGTGAACGTAGGTCACATCGACCGAACCACGTTAAATCTCGCGTGTTCATCTTTGTTATTATTTCCTCTCGCAGTTTGATTGTGTTTGTGTGTCGATCTACACCCGGATCCCTAACATAAAGTACACTTAGTACATTTGCAATATCGTACGAAGCGCAACTTTTAATTACATCACCAATAATTTTTTTTACCATACAAGCGAAAGAGCAATATATGGGTCTGTATGTATGTTTTTTTAGAACGGCTAACTCACACACCCTCTAAAACTACTTCTAAATCTACACATTTGTCCACAATGAGACTTGAACCCTCAACCACTTGGAAAGGGACACATTTTCTACTCACAGGGTCACCATGGTACCACGAGACTACAAGCCCTTTGGTGGGGGTGTATGTATGTATTGGAGTTTTTTTTAATTATTCAAAGCCCATTACCTGAGAAAGACGTCCAGCACTCAAAGCTTGACGAAATCTAGCCTCTAATGCCTTTGCAACAGCTTTCACTTCCTTCTCAGGCACAGCAAAGCACACAGAATGTTCACTGCTAGCCTGTAATTACACCACGCTTAACATAAGAACTCCACGATTACATGATTAATAAAGCAGTTGAGAGACATACCTGAGAAATCATGATGACATTAGCTCCCACATCTTTAACAGCGCCAAAAATGGCACTTGCTGTACCCGGGACACCAGCCATTCCAGTTCTGTTAAAGCATTCATATATGCAATTTACAAAAAAAAATAACAATAATAATAAAATCATGCAAGATGATAAGGTGTCCTAAGGATGGCACAAAATGCAATAAGAACTCACCCCTCAACATTTACAAGGGCCAAGTTGTCTATGGTTGCAAAGCCTTTTACATAAGTTACCAAATTCTGTTTTTCTTCAACTTCAATGATAGGTGCCCTGCAAATTTTTGTTCCTGGTGCAGAGAGGTTGAAGATATTTCTTATAACAATGGGAATGTCATACTGCATCACTGGAATGATAGTTCGAGGATGTAGAACATTTGCCCCAAAATATGACTGCATTAAAAAGTAAGCACTTTATATTAGTTCATTAGTTGCAACAGAATTGACAAATATTCAACGTACAAGCGTAAAAAGCCTAAGAAGATGAATGAGTTTACCATTTCCCATGCCTCTTGATAAGATAAGGTATTCAGTATAACTGCCTCACTAACTGCAAAACATTTTGTTCTTTAGAATAAGTAGTGATACTTAAAAAACATTCCAGACATACAAAATTTTGAAAAGATTTATGTTATGTATCCTAAATGACAAAACTAACCTTTTCTGGGATCTGCACTATACACACCATCAACATCTGTCCAAATTGTCACTTGGCGGGCCCTGAACAAAGCACCCATGATAGCAGCAGAGAAATCGCTCCCATCCCTTTTCAAAGTTGTAGGTATATTTTGAGAGGTGCTAGCTATAAAACCAGTAGCAACAACTACCTTTGAAGGATTTTTCAAGAGCCAATTGTCAAGTCTTTGCTCTGATTCCTCATAATCAGGATCAACTTGATTAGAACCAGCAGGTGTCACAATCAAGACATCCCTTGTGTCCATCCAGGTACAATCAATCCCACCCTGATGATTAGAAGAAAAAACTTGGAAAACTAAAAAGAACCTATAACCACTCGTATTTAAAGTATAATCCGTATCAAAGTAAACACCTTTCTGAGGACAGCTGACAATATCTGAGCTGACCATAACTCTCCATGTCCCGCAACAAAAGCTGAAAAAGATTCTGTACCATGTCCAGCTGAACATGTAGATATTATTAGTATTATTCAAAATTATAAAAGCTGTGTACGCATAAACAGTAGGAAAAGAAAAACAGAAGAGGTATAAACCTATATATATTGCACGTAGCATTGCTTTTAGATTATTGATATCAAGACTGAGAGCAGACAATAATCTAGCAAGTTCATCCCCATCAAGTAGTTCAACTGCAGTCGACTTGTGTTTTTCATACACAGCATCAAGTGCCAATTCATATGAATCATCTCGTGACTGTGCTTTTTCAATAAGATCATACATCATATCTGTTACTTTTGACATGGCAGAAACAACAACCAGCTTTCTTTCAGAACTGTCTTCCAGAACAATATTGGCAACATTTTGGATCCTCTGGGCAGTTCCTACACATGTGCCACCAAACTTATGGATTGACCACGTGTCACCCTTGACTATTGGAGACTTCACAGGCGCTTCAGGTGTTGTGACATCTGAAAATTTAATAAAGGCAAACAGAATAGGTATAAAAAAACAAGAAGACTTGCCATGTGGTACAATAACTTACATACATATAAACTGTAATCAATGAGAAAAGACATAAACTTAGACCTGTTGTAACTGAAGCAGAAACTTTGAAGTTGCAAGACTCTCTTTTTCCCAAGTGAGAAGGAAAACCTGCTCTGTATTGCAAGTCATGTGCATAACTTTAGAACTTTCAACAATTAAACAGAAGTTATGGGCACACAAATTAGCTAGACATCGTTGGTTATTTGCTTACACTTGATCAGATTTATTTGTCTTTAAGTTTATGGCATCAAACAACAAAGTCATAAGTGAAATCTTACTTGTAAGTCACATTGCGTTGAAGAAGAGAGGATGAACTTGATAAGCAAACCCTAGACTTGGTCTCTGCGGCTGCATCATGCAACGCCAATTGGGAGTACAATCTCGGCAGATATGACGATGATATAGGAGTCGACAAAGCCATTCTTTCTTAATAACTATAACAAAAACAAAAAGAACAGAGCGCACAAATCAATCATTAATCTGTCAATCCACAATCACAACGATTCCAAATCGAGAAAAACCTTCAGATTAAATGATTTCCGTTTTAGCACCAGTCCAAATACATCAGACTAACGGTACTCAAATCTCAACAAACAACCAACCTGATAGAAATCATAAGTTCACAACCGCATTGAACACTCGACGCTATCATTCACGTTAATTAAACACAACCAAAACGAAAGTAACAAATCCTAATTCATTACGAATGCGATTTATAAACAATGCTGATTTAGAGATAACTAACAGGCGATTGATGGATTAATGTTTATAAACCACTAACAGCGAGTAAAGAGGTTAGTCGGAATGCACTTACAGTGGCCGGAAAATGAGTACGGCGATAGAGAAGGTGTTTAAAGTTAAAGTTAAACCCTACCAGTGGTGAATGATGGTCGTACCAACCAACCACCAATAATACTCAGAGTGAGTACTGTGTTTTCTGGCAATAAATATAAGAGGGGTCAGAAGTGAAAAATGATAGGGGTGAGATTGTGTTTTAGTGAAGTTGAATCAAACACCACAAGTTGCTCTCGCATATAGACAACGAAACCAGTAGAGTTGTTCAATGGATGGGTCGGTTTAATCCGTGTTGGATTTGCCAATTATTTTTCGTGTCCTTTTCGTCCACGAACACACATAAAATCTCATCTCGAAATCTATTTTATTTTTAAAATCATTACATTAACGTCTTTTCAAGTTTAAACTTACAACAATATGGCTGAAAGAAAACACACCACTTTAACAATGTGATGTCTTATTGGAGATAATGACTTTTAATTTATAATTAGTGTAATTATTATTATGAATTTACATATAACTTTTTTTATATGTTCGAATGTTTGTGAGATGGTATAAATTTGTATAGAAAGTCTACATGTAAATGAAAAACAGAAAATTTAATTTTAGTAATCCAACTTATTATGTATTAACTAATAATAATTATTATAGTCAACTTGATTAACTGTTCTTAACTTTCATTTTTTTTTTATCAAAGTCAATCTCATCCATAGATTCATTATACAATCATACTTTATTTGTGTTTGACTTCATTTAATATTCATAATGACTCATGTGAAATAAATCAAGTGTAAATTTACTATGTTCGTGCATGATTGTTCTTAACAAAAAATGTTAGTCAAATTTTTAGTATGAATTGTTATAGACGTCCTATATGCACATATATAGTTGGATTACTAATACTTGTTACTACTTTTGTAAGTATAAGAAGAAAAAAACAAGAACAAGTCCGTAAAATATTGTATGATGCAATATGTATGATGCAATATTTATGCGTAATTGTGTTATTTTGATGAGTTTTAGGTGATTCCAAACATTTAAGCAATGATGGTGAATAGTATGCAAATTGATAGCAAACAAAATAAGTGCATGTGAAGTAGTAGAAAACTACTAGGAACAGAAAAATTGGTATTATTCATTTTAGTTCAGACCTTTAACCATGAACATGACTTTAGTTGTGGGTTAATAATTTAAGTCGAATTCATTACTACAACTTCATTCTGTTTACAAATAGAAATAATAGGATCAGATCGGATCAGTGTTAAATCATACTATATCATTAGCCGAATTTAGGTATAATGAAAAATAAGTATCAAACAAAATATATCAATTAGTATGACATGACTTTAAATAATTTTATGTTACAGTTTAACCAAATGTTACATAGTCCTAAAACCAGAAATATGAATGTGACATCTAATAATGTCGACTTGGGCAATTGGCATCATCCATTGGTCCAACTTTGGAGGTTCGTGAGTCACAAAAGCATGATGTTTTTATAAAGGTGATTGGTTAGTTTATTGAAAAAAGGGTGTTTTATACACGATGGATTGAGATTCCGGCGTTTTAAGAAAAAAACTGAAAACGTGTAGTGTAGTGTAGGACAATTTGTTGTCTAACTCAATTTCATATTTAAGTATTACATCTTATGTCAACTCTAATACGTATAGATATTAATCTACACGTATTAAATTTTATTTCACACGTAATAAACAATGCGATATATACTCTCATACCAGTATATCACTTTTACATTTTTACCCCGGTCGTGTACACCGTAACAGGATGACGCGACTGTGGGCGCGATGGGTGAGGTGTGAGCCAGGTTGCAGATGAAAGAGCTATTGACTATGGGGGGAGAGAAAAAGAGCCGTTGGGCTCATTTTAAAATTAAAAAAATCAAATTTTTATATTTTACACTATAAATACCACCCCACACCTTATAAAAAATTACTACATTCTTATTTATTTTCTCTCCTTTCTCACTAAATTTTTTTGAAAAATCCTTTCCACTACCCCACACCTTATGGTTTTTTTATTATTATGTTTTCTTTTCTTTCTTTTTTTTGATGTATTTTATTTGATTATAATGTTAATTTTATATTATTCTTGTTTTACATTTAAATGAAATTTAAATAAAGAGTAAAAAATATGTCCCTAATATTTGCTCAATTTTCACCTTTCGTCCCTGAGATTGAAAAATTACAGATTTAATCTTAAGGTTTAAAAAATTAACGTATTTAGTCATTTCGTTAAACGCCCGTTAATAAATTCCGTTAAGTGGGTGTAAAAGTATCATTTTACCCTTCAATTATAAAAAGAAAAAAACTTTAAAAAATACACCACCTCTTCATCTTCTACATTTGAACAATGTCACCTCCGACGGCCATCTTCTACGTCGGAGGTGCATTGTTCAAATGTAGAAGATGAAGTGGGGGTGGGGTTAGTCTCTTAGGGGTGCGGGTGTTATTTTTAAGTTTTATTTTCTTTTTATTATTGAAAGGTAAAATTGTACTTTTATACACACTTAACGGAATTTATTAACGAACGTTTAACGGAATGACTAAATATGTTACATTTTTTCAAACCTTAGTACTAAATCTGTAATTTTCCAATGCCAGTGACGAAAGATAAAATTTAAGCAAACCTTAGGGACCATCCGTGTAATTTACTCTTAAATAGATTAAGTAATTCGTTAGAGCCACTGATCATCTGATGCACAACAGGGTCAGACTACTTAATTGCTCTATCCCGTGTCTAGTCAACACCTAGTAAGCACCACATGTCGCAATATTACAATATAACCTTACTTTTGATCGATACGACAACCTTACTAATAGAAAGGGTACGAGTCGCGATCCCAAGTCTTGTTCGCATGCGTCCGGAACTTGTTCGTCAACACCAGGTTTTTGGTTCTCTATAAAAAAACACATAGCCTTAAGAGTCAAGAAGTGTGAGCAAATTAGATATTGACAGAGTGTAACTATTATATAATAAATTGAATTCATAGAATAACCAATTCTAAGGATTGGTCTGGTTGTTAACTTAAACGAGTTAATCAAACAAACGAGGTTTGATTCCTGTACAGAAGGTTTTTTGAATTCACCCTTCCCAAGTCTCCTCTGGTTGTCCTCTTTTTAATTTTCTTTCCTCTTATTATGGTTTTTAATTGTTTTAGTTTTAAATTTAACATGCGTCACTTATTTTCGATTTGAGTTCTCTTTTATTTTAGGTTTTATTTTACATTTTATTATATTTAATTGTTACAAACAAAGCTATGATAAATATAATATAAGTTTAATTTTTTTCCTTTTTAAATTCACTTTTGCTTTATTGAATACTAAATTTCACACCAAACGTCCTCTTTGATTGCGAACATACTATTATGACTAGTTATTTTTATTTGTGTTTTCATATTATTTTTTTTAGCGTGAGTACAACAAACTAGTGTGTGTAAATATGTGCGCATGTCAATATTTATATATAGTGACTCTAAGGTTGCGTGAATGAGTTTTTTTCTATACTTCTTGGGGCATAATTTTTTTTTATATAAAAAGTGTGAATAAAACTCACACCTATAAATACTTCATATATAAGAATATAAAATAACTAACTAGTCAAACTTAAATTACCTATCATTAAAGTATAGCAAATTGACATTATTAAGCACATTTAAAAAATTATTTATAATTAGGGAAAGTTCAAATAAAAATACCCTTAAAATTAAAAAGTGTAATTAGTAATCTCAACCCTCAATCTTCAAAATTAATGGTTTAGATAAGTGTTGAGATTAAATTATAATAAAAAGTTTGTTAAATGAGTATTTTAGAAATAGTCACTTTTATTGACTTTTTGCAAGTTCTTCCAATTTTTTAAACGTTTATAACTTTTATGTATAACATTATTTTTTTATAAAAATGAAACCTTAAAAATGATCATTTTTTTATCTTTAAAAACAAGTACAGTGTTGTTATATAAAAAATAATTAATCTTTCTACACTTTTAAACTCATATTTTGTCATTGTGTATTTAGTGCGGTTCATTGTGTCTTTTTGTTAGTTATTATGTTTTTTAGAATACGATTGTGTTTTTTTTAAATGATGAACTTTATAAAAATATAATGGTGGAATAATATTGTTGTATATCTCTAATATGTAAAACACAACAACAAATTAACAATTAATCAATTTAAAACATTAAAAACAATAACAAAATAACACAATGTCTTATTGTGTTTCTTGATCATCATTATGTTATCTTGAACACTATAAGTTTAAAAAGTATATTATTGAAATAACATTATTGTGTACTTTTAATTGTAAAATATAATGATAAATAATAAGTTTATATAATTTACAAAAATAATAAAAATAACACATTTTGTTATCTTGAACATTAGGAGTTTTAAAAAATACATTGGTGAAAATGTATCATTGTGTACTTATAATTGTAAAAACAATGATAGATGGCAAGTTATTATATATATAAAAATAATAACAAAAATAATACAAATGATAACTCCGATATATCAATGGACCCTTAATGGAAAGGAACAAAGTGGAGTTCACACCTTGATATCCACTGCCGAAAGAAATAACGAAGAAAATGATTTCTTAATCTCCATAACTTGTTGGGCGAGAGGTATAAAAATATAGAGAACTAAAATATTTAAAAGAAGTGGTTGCAACTAAAACTATATAAAAATAGGTACATAAGTGTTTTATATTTGACCCCCGAGTATTTTTTATTACGTTCAAACGTAGACGGACTCGAAATTATAACGACACACACACAAAAATACGAACATAAAAAATTATTTTTTAGGTAAACTTTTACAGGGGTAAACTGAAACTTTAGAAACTTAAGAATGTGAAAATGACATATTACAAAGTTTTTAAAAAGTAAAAACAGCATAAATTAAAAAAGATATAAGTCTTGGGGTTTGAACTCACGATATCTGCCACAAAATACATTTAGGGAAACATTAGAAACGCACATATATATGCACACACAGTAAATGCAGAGAAACAAAAAAAAAGAAAAAAATGAGTTGAGATTCAATGGTTGTGTAACACGTGACAAGGCCAGTGAGAAGACACTGACCTTGCTAAATGAGTAATAATATAATGCTCTTAAAACATGATGAACAATATTGGCACTGATGGCATTCAAGTTAGGTAGAAATAACTGATAAATAATCAGTAGTGAGTTGGTATTAATTATCGATGGAAACTTCGATCAATAGCAACTTTGTTCTTTGTAGTAAAACTTAAGTGTCAATATACTACTAGGAACATCGGTAACGACTTAAGCATCAGTAGTAACTAAGCTATTGCTAATTGTTACATTGTTGTTGACTAACTTAAGCCGACTTCAACCAACTTTTATATTTTTGTTTAAAAAGACACATGTCGACTCCTTAATATATCATTCTCGCTCAAAAAAACACATGTCCACCCCTTCATATATCTTGCACATTAATTAAGGACGTCACCTGGTTGGCTTTTCCACATTAAATGTACATATTCATTTCCGAAATTCAACTTTTCAAAGTTTATTTTACGTAACTTGATCATTTATATGTTTCTTTTGTGAATTTCCTCTTTTCAAAAACCAGTCTAACCAATAAACTAATCTCGTCGCGCTTCAATTATCAAAACATTGAGACACATATCCACTTCCATATGACAAGAGTAGAAAGAAATCTGTCTATGGGTCCAACACAAACACATACAAAAAGCAAAGCTAGCGAACCAGTCAAAGTGTCAAACCTCTACCGATGGTTGACTCGGTCGGTCAACCATTTGACTTTCCATGATGGTGGTGCTAGCCGTTGAACCAGCAGCCCAACTCTACCATCACCAATATTCACGTCACCAATGTCGTCCTCATTTTAAACTTTTTGCTGTTGGAGTCTTCCTCTTGACTCACATCTCCTTATAAACACAACAACCACTGATATTTGCCACTGACTCTATCTTCTCATTCGAACCACCACAACTGACAAAGCAGTAACTTGTCAGTTTTTATGTGTTAAGAGTTTTACATCACTTTTTGTATTGCAGGTGCTGTAAGAGAGACTTGTGTTGGAAACATGCAGAGTGTTGGTCTTGTTGAACATTCATTTACAGCAACTACATGGAAAGTAAGCATTAGCATTTGATTGTCTGCAACAGTTTTGAGTTGAATGAGATTGAAGCTTTGGTTGGAACAGGTGCATGGTGTGGCATGCTTGGAAGTTAATAATATTATGGAGAAAATCACAAGAATATTAACAGCACTCGAGTCTGCTCGACCGCGATGCAAATCGGGATTAGAAATGTTGTGCTCGTTACACAAGTCCATGGAGAAGTGCAAATTGCTTCTTCGCCATTGTTCTGAATCGAGCAAACTTTACTTGGTATGTTGTTTAGCTTTGGTTCTTGAGACGTGTTAGAGGTAAAGCGAAAGCAAGAATAACGAAGATAATAATCTTAAGAGGGAAATTGATACGTTATCCAATTAATGCTTAGACTATTACATCAAGCAGTTTTTTGTAGGGTATATCTGAATATGACAGGTCGAGCCAAGTTTTGAAAACTAAAAGAAAATACTCGATTAGGAAATTGAAAAAGAAAATAATTTTGAACTCTTAAAATTGTGAAAGGTCATTGACTTTGAAATTGGAATTCAGTGAGACAAATTGCCTATGACAGTTTGTCACATGATTATCCATCAAGATGCTTTAGTCTATTAGTTATGAGCCATAACTTCAAACATAGCCTAGGTTATGCACTTTAAAGTTGACAAATTAACTAATTTTTTGATTAATTTGAACATTTCCCACTTCCCAGGCAATTAGTGGAGAGAAGATCATTGTGAGGTGTGAAAGGATTTGTTATTCGTTGGTATTATGTTTAAGCCAGCTTCAGAACATGGTCGAACCGACATTGGCCGCTCAGGTTTGTTGTTCATCGTGCATTCTAGTTAACAAGCTTTCTTAATCATGTTGTTTTCTGTATTACTTATTAATTATCCTTTTAACTGTTACAGATATCCCAAATTGTTGATTACATCAAAAGTGTAGTTTTACTTTGGATTCCTCAGAATATGAAGCAGGGAGAGTGTTACTAGCCTTACTCCATCAAGACATAAAAGCATCAAAATTTGCTCAAACTGAGGAACTCAAAGCTTTCAGATTTGCAGCTTTCAGGTTGCACATGACATCCACGTTAGCTCTCGTGATTGAGAAACGCTATATACGAAAGCTACTTAGCAATATATGTGATACCGACCAGGTTAAAATGAAAATCTTGAACTATCTGTTATATCTTGTGAAAAAGTATGGGCAATCAACCAAGCCACAAGAAACAGAAAGCCTTGAAGTTGATGATGATGATGATGATGTTTTCAAGTCACTTGAAATACCAGTGAAGTTCAAAAACCGTCACTTGAGTGCTTTTTCATCTTCTAGTTTGGTACCTAGTTTCAACAGTTCTTTAGGCGATTTAAATCTCCAAGTAGACAATGTTTCAATTGTATCTTATGATGCTGACACTGAAGACAGGTTTGATGAGATTCAAGAAAAATCTAGAGAAATTAAGTGTGATCCTGTTCTTGATAACGGGTCAAATCTGTTTATACTTGGAAACCTTTCTGTTCTTCCATGGGCATCAAGGCGTAAGGCGGTGAAGATGTTAAAGCTCAGTTACAAGATGATCAAGAATCTCATCTTTTCATATCTACAAGTTATTTTAAACCGGTTTTCAAGTTCTTGAAAGATGCTGATCGATTAGGTGATTTAGTAGCCACAAGACATGGAGCAGAGTTATTGCTGATGTTCTTGAAAGAATCCAGGTAATTGTTATACCTTTATTGTCAAGTTAGAAAAATGCTACACATGCATATAACCTGAGATTGTGAATCCTTGGCCGCCTATATCCTTGTTCTCGCCTAAACGCTAGATATTTTTACTCCTACATGAATAATAACACACACGAATCTATATGGGAATAATATTACATGTATGCATCTATATTTGATACAGCGTTGCATATTACATTACTGAGTGGATTTTGTCGTGATATCATACAGATCTGGCAGACCACCTCTACCAAAAGATGTAATGAGCCACCTCTTTTTGTTTCTGAATTCAGATATTACTGAAGAAGCGTTACAAATACTAGAACTGCTATCTGTCCATCGTCATTACACCTCTGTAATCGTGACATGTGGCATTATGTTGGCCGTTATACAACTAATAAAGAACCCAAAGAGCAAACAGCACAATGTGATTGTGGCCCTGAAAGTGCTTTGTAATCTTTCTGCTCACATGGATCTGGGGCACCACATGATCTACCTAGGGTTCATACAACATTTGGTGCCATATGTGGATGATCTTTTGCTGTCTGGTTATTGTATCAAAGTTTTTAAAAATCTATGCGCGATTGAAGAAGCCGCAGCTCAGTTTAATGACAATAGTATCACATCCATTGGAGAGCTGATTGAATTAGGTAAAGATGAAGAACAAGAGGATGCAGTTGAGATTCTGCTGTCGTTATACTGCCAACGAGAAGAGCTGCATGGAATTTTGACCCAAGATGGCATTGTTTCATCATTGGTTAACCTATCTGGAAATGGGAGTTCGAAGGGTAGGTTATTGTCGGTCGAGTTACTCCAGTTGTTAAATAACAACCCTGATGATTGTTCTCAGGCATACAAACTTTCAGATACCTCACAAAGCACAAATGGTAATCTTAAAAAACTTTCCAAACCATCGGGATTTTTTGCTAGGATCAAGGCAAAATTTAGGAAATCTGTAAGGTAGAAGAGAGAGTCTGTTTCATTCGTTATAGTTAAACGTTGAACATATATAAATTGCTTTCAATGTAATGTGTAGTCTGCCACTCTATTTTAGTACATTATCTGTTCCAAGTAAGAATTGTGTAAATCCAACCAATGTCACATTTCATGAGATTAGGGTACAACACGTATAAAGCATTTGGCCTAATGATATCAAACGAGACCTGACAATCTTTACTTCTGGGCCCAAGTCTCTTTAGAAGCATATTACTTGTATAAGTGTATGTTAAAGAAAATGTACAACAATATGTTGGTTTTATTTGGAGAAACTAATAATAGTCGCCTTTGATGAAGTCATTTAACTTATTCATTTCACCTCTTTGTTGATCCACGACTGCATGTATAACATCAACCATAGAAATCATCCCCACAATCCTTCCATCTATAACTGGTACATGTCGTATCTGGTATTCTGTGATCAAATAACTCACTTTTATTAGTAAATGTTCGAAGTTGAAAACTAAGTAGTTATAGTATACCCGACATTAGTCGCATTGCTTGATAAACATTTGTGTCAGATGTCACTGTTACCAGTTTGTTCTGTTGAAGTTAACAAATGGATTAGAATTCAATATCGAAAGCTGCATGCTTGATGATTACAACATCGTACAAAATGCTGACCTGGTTTGTCATGATTTCTCCGACTTTGATGTATTTAAATGGTTTATCCTTGGCAATTACCTTCTGCAAGCAATCTGGACATTATGGTCAAATGCAAATATCTTTATGACTAAACTCATTAAATTCATATCATATCATCTCTGAAATGAATGAAATAACCTCTTTCAGTGACAATTCCTGCAATCATCTGTTCGTCTCCTGGCTTTAGAACCACTAAAGATCCAATATTGTTCCGAGCCATCTGCACAATTAGCATAAAGTTAAGTAAATTTTTTTTTAATTGAATAGAGAAGAAAGCTGAGCTGGAGAATAACTAATATTGTGACATACTTGCTTTGCAGCATCATAGACTGTGTCATCACTCTTGCACCAGAGCCAAGATCCAACTTTGTCATCTTCTTTTTTCATTAAAACGTCAGCAACTGTTGTATTTTCCAAACCCTTTTGTTGCATCAGTGGTGATCCTATACTCAATGCATTTTCTGTATACTTCTGCAGTTGTTGCAAGACTGGTACACGAAATGTCTCCCGACAAGATTTTATAACTCTTGCAATAACTTGCATCTTGACTAAAAACAGACAACTTTTGTGCCTTGGGATTTATGAGTCTAAAAAGGGAAATGTCTAAATGATCATACAAAAACAGGGTTTACCTATGATGATATATGGATGTGAGCTAGCTTCCACTTTGGTCAATTGCTTGTATTAATTTTAAGCAATCTTATTCTTGGATTACCTTCTCATGAAGTAAAATGTATTGCACGCCATCAAGATCCAAGAGCATGTTCAACCTATTTAAAGCTGGAAGATAATTTACAAGGTTAACAGTGGCCAAAAGAAGTGTAATGTACAAGCATGAACGAATGGCATACAAGTCATTGCAGCATAGACAAAGAGTTGCCTCTTAAAAGGTGATGCTAGACTTGCCAGACAAGGTAAATCAGCATCATAAAGTTGCCTACAAGAGGGGTAAACTTTGTAAAACACATGTATTCAGCAACCTTCATGGCCTTACTCTAAAGAACCAAAGTGGTATTTATACCAATTCTCTCCTCTTCATGTTATGATATCACACAACTGATAATTTCAATTCGCCACCATCTTTTTTTAATCTTTCATTATTGACGAGAAACAATGGCTGAAAAAAAGCCTTCAGGTTTCCGCTTTCGCCTACCTTGGTTACTACAACCTGCACAATCTCCTGCCCGTGAACCACCTACCCAACCACCACGGGCCACCACACAAACCTCTGCTGCATCAACTCCTGCTCAAAGGCCACCATTTCGACCTCCAGGAAAAGCTCCGGCACCACCAACGCCGGCACCAGCAGCAGCACCACCAACCGTAGCTACACCAATACCTTTTTCACCAAGACGATCTCCACCACAGTCAGCGACATCACCACCACCACCGTCTATTTCAACTAAGTCATCAGTAACCAAATCTCCAACCGATAAAACTATTGAACCTGTTGCGACACAGCACACGAAAGAAACTCAAGCCACCGCTGAAACTCCCGTCCCAACAACCACGCCTCAAACACCGCCATTCAGTCCACCTAGGCAAGCTCAGTCCCAGCCTAGTCCTCCCCAAACACCACCACCCCCATCATCTGTTTCACCTAAGAAATCAGTACCCAAATCTCCAGTTGCTAAAACTACTAAACCAGTTGCACCTCAGCCCGCCAAAGAAACTCAAACCATCCCTGAAACCACACCAACCAAAGAAACTGCAGGTGCAGCAACCCCACCTCCATCACCACCACTCAGTCCACATACAAAAGCTCAACCCCAGCCTAGTCCTCCCAAAATTACCCCACTACCATCACCCTCTGTTTCACCCAAGTCATCAGTATCCAAATCTCCAATTGCTAAAAATACTGAACCTATTGCAGCTCAGCCCGACAAAGAAACTCAAACCGCCACTAACACCACATCGACCATTGAAACTGCAGGTTCAGCAACGCTGCTCACGCAAGCTCAATCCCAGCCTAGTCCTCCCCAAACTCCACCACCAGCAAAACAATCTCAAACCCGCACCCCACCCAGATCCCCATTTCCATTAACCTCTGAACCTGCAGAAAAAACATCATCACTACCATCACCTCCCACTAAAACCACAAGTGAAGCTTCTGAGATCAAAAGCTCAACTGATATAACTGGAGAAAAACTTCCAGTGGATTCAAATTTAATCCCACAGGGTAAACATCTTGCCCTGGATGAAAAACCACGAGAGATAACAGAAGTGAGAGGAGCAGAAACCAAATCCATAGATTCACATTCACCAGAGTTAAAATCTCAAAAACCTAAACCAACAACCGCAACACGAGTTCCCCTACACAGAGAGATCAAAGAAAACATCTCAAAGTTCATTCATAAGACAGCAACAAGCTCGGTGAAACAACCTATGGATGAAAAATCTGCAAGTATCATTATAATCGCTGGTGATAACACAGGCGCATCGATGCACTTGAGTTCAGACGAAATCAAAAGACGCCATAAGCTTACTACCGATACGCCTGCTAATGATTCCGCCATTAATGGAGACGGAAGCGAAAACAAGGAAGCAACAGCAATTGTTAACAGCAATGTTCAAGGAATCAACAACTCAATGATGTTCAACAGTTCTGTTACTGAAAGGAATCCAGGTGTTCATTTAGGTTTTTACCATAATCTACCAAATGATTCAATGATGAAGAATACAGAGTCAATTGATATGCAAAGGGCTGAAGTGAACATTACCCCACCGCAGAAGCTTGTTTACGATCCTACAATCGGAATAACTCCTGAAGGGGCTTACATGGAACCTAGTGAATGGGAAATTGATGAAGATGAACCAGAGACCTCAGGAAAAGGTTATGAGATTGAGGTTCTGTAATTAATTACAGCATATGTAACAAGTGAAAAATAAGTAAATAAGGATAATGCTTCATCATTCATCAAATATATACTTTTTTATAATAAGTAATGGCTTTTTAAACGATTTTTTACATCACTTCTTGCTATAAACATGAATCTATGAATCTAGAAGACACATCTTATTAGTCACTATGTGGTGCGACATCAAAGACGTGTTACACACTTTATGAGTCCAGTAGACATTCTTATTTTTACAAAAAATTACTCTTTTTACTCTTAATTATAAATCCTTCTATGTTTTTAGTCTCTTCTATATGAGATACCAAATATATTTCCTTAATTTTTTTTAAAAATTGGATCCTTATTTAAACTTTATTTTAAAATATTTGCGAATGTTGCTTGAACCAATGATAATACCCATTGTTTCGAAGGATCAAAGAAATTCTTTCAAGAAGCATTATCATCAATTAACCATTTGTTAAACGTATTACATCCTAGATTATGCTATTAAATTCCATATCAGAATTGTTTGAAGATAAAATCAAAATCAATAAAGCTACTTATATTGTCTGCATTAGCCCTAGGTGTACGTTTTGTTATCATTTTATGACAAAGAGGAAAGAGAACATGAAAAATAAACTCTACTCATAAGAGTGCTCGGGCCCCTTGGGTACCCCACCCTAAACCTTCAAGTGGAACAGCAACATCATTGCCCGCCCTCGGGTTGGTGGTTTTGGTTGGAAGATTCGGTTTGTACAAGCCAAAGGAGTTGAATAAATTGTGGAGAGATTTGTCATACTCACTGCTATCATACTCGCCACTGGCGTAACCATGACCTAGAAGACTTCTGATATTCATCATGTGTAATTGTATCCTATGGCCAGTTATAGTTATTAGATTTTACATTATTATTAAGGAATCATTTGTGCTAAATAAGCTATCAGAGTTATTTCCACATGTAATAAAAGCAAAATAGTAGAACTCTGAGTTACTCCTATGCTATCTTCAACTCTACGCATCTGCTTCTTCAACCGCGGTGACTTGGTGAACCAACGGTTGAATGTGACTTCTTTCCACCGTATTTCTGTTCAATTTTGAAAAACATTTAATATATGATATTATGGTTGGGATTGAATTTATTAAAGGAACTTAGAGGTCTTACCTGCTTTCCAAAATTAAATGGGACATATTTGTATTTAATCATGTGCATGATTTGACGCTTCATAGTGAGAGCAAATAAGACAATCCAATAGCAGAGCAGTATTGGCCAGAAAACAGGGACATCAAATAGAGAAAAGAATGTCATCAAGAAAGCTACAATGAAAGCCTTTGTAATGGCATACCTGTAATTATAAAATTCTTGAATGAGTTTAGTCATATTAGTTACAAACCACAGAAGATTCGGAAAACATAAAGGGATCCTTGATATGCTTATAGCAGAAACATGATGGTTCAAACATATATCAACTTAAAGCCGGCACTTAGTAGGGTGTAGCAGTAAACCAGATATAAAAGGCATAATTTTGACCATAATATCTCTGTAATTATAACCAGCCAGAATAGTAATAAAAACCACCATAATATCACGTAACCATCTCAAAATAATATGATTTCAAAAAAAAAAATCTCATTATAATCCCATTTAAATGGCTAAACGGGGATTAAGCACAACTGCTTAGCTCCACTTGATGCTGTTTAGAACAACATGTCAAAACATAAGCCATACAATGAGAAACCATAATAAAGAACAAAAGCTAATCACATGGAATTGTGGCAATTGTCTAGCAATCTAGATACATATAGACAGAAGTGAATAAAGTATATGTATATATGTAACACTTATGTTGGTGTATATACATCGACCATGTCAGTATTACATATAGGAATGTATTTTGAATGCGAGGTTAATGTGTACCAAATGAGTTGTTCATGTCATGTTCAAAATTCTTCATTTCTTGTGTATTATTTTACAATAACAAAGGATATAATGCAAAAATTAAGTACACCTGAAGACAAGTAACTTGCTTCCACTAAGCAAGACTGCAAGAGAGGCATATGAATGTATTTTTTTCAGAAAAATGACTGATTAGTAAAGCATAACTCAATAGAATAAAACCCGCTGCAAGTCTTTTTCAACAAAAACTATCATTTCAAATAGTAACCACAATTACATAGACACTATTCTAGACCAAGTAGTATGAAAGTATATGATTTCATGCACCATTACTCCAACAATTGTGAACCTATTTAATGTTACTTTATCCATAAAAACATGCAACAATAAATGCTAATCAGTTTAGTCTATTGTCAGTAGGCTGAATTTCTAAATTTTAATAGCCAAGTAGGCATAACAAGAGCCATGTAGACATACAAGAAGAATCCATCATTCAAAACTTCAATGTATTGTAACCTTTTGCGTCATGAAATGACAATAAAGCATACCAAACGAAAATGGGATGGGCGCTAAACTCACCAAAACTTGAACTCTGGAAGGCGGCGAATGAACGGCCTAAATTCATCAGAATCTTTTGTGGGCAATGAAGCCCCATCCAAAGCTTCAAGCTCAGGATCAACTTTTGGGGATAGAAATCCAATCAACAGATTCAGGATATAAATTCCAAGACCATACGAGATAATATAAAACCCTTCAAGATAATAGACCCGCAACACATAAACTGCAGCAACACCAAGTGTCCCAAGCCACCTCTGAACAGAAAGAGGTGTTGATTTATCAAGATAAAACTGAAACACCCTTGAGAATTCGGCTTTCCACTTGGCAAACGGTGCCATTGGGGAGGCAGCATCACCCCCTGTTCCTTCCATTTGAACCAACCTTCAAAATTCAAATCTTTCTGTACATAGTAATACATAATTCAGAACTCAAAACCATGGCTTAATCAGCTAACAACACAACTGAAGGACAAAAGTAAAATCAGTAACCATAACATCAGTTCAGTTTTGCATCATAATTAAAAGCAAAAACCCCTACTTTTAAACCTCAAAACTCAATGAATCTGTCAAATAAATCAGTTCAGGCGGTCAAATACGATATCTATTAAGAAAATCCGATATCCCTATACCCCTGATGTGTATTGTCACTGGAAAACATATACTGCATCAATGATACAACTACATTCCAATCGGGCGTATTTGGAACTATTACAACCGCCATCAACGAATCAGTATATCAAAGGAAATGATCGTGTGAAAACGATTAAATATGGAAAGTGCACTAAACAACTAACACTTTACTCAATTAACATATGGATTATATGAAGATATTGAAGAGTCGACATTCGTGATCATTGAAAGATAAGGAAGTGAATCGATCAAATAAAATAGTAGCAGTAGTAGTGAGGGTTCAAGAGCTTACGCAAAGGAAATTGTTGTTTAGGGTTTTCTGCGCTTTACTTGAGACGACGATAATTTAGATTCGCACGGAGTTTGCTTTTATTTGGTTTTTAGGTGTTGCAATATAATTCGTTTCATCTTTTTTGGGTACACAACCAAATTTATATTTCATCAATATCAATATTATTCTAGGGTTGGGTTAGTTTGACGTCAAATGATTTTTAGGTGGTTGTTTCTAACATTTTTGTCATCTCAACTGACGGAGGTTGCTGATGTGGCTAAATCTTGCAGGAGCTTTGGATGAGGTGCAACGTATATAGGATTCTCCACTATTTAAATCAACGAATGTTAAAAAAAATGCATCTGTTATTCTGACAAATAGGTTAAACGATCACTTTCTCAACTAGCGAAGGTACTTGTTGCAAGGCTAATTGATGAAGACGTAAACGTATAAACGATGGTAATATGAGAAGATAGGAAGTCGGAAATGATAGTAAGCAGCAGGCTTCATCTACCCTTCCAGATTTTACATTGCATTCATTGTTCGTATATGTCGGTCAAAGATAATACACAACTTGCCCATGGCATCGATCACAACGTGCTCTTAAAATTTTTGAAGAACATAACTGCAGTTCTCATTTGTTTCGTCATCAACAATTGCATAAGCTATCAACATGTAAAAAAAATGTACTCTCACCTTCAAACTTCTTTTATTTAAAGCTTTGATCAAGAGGTGAAAAAAGTGAAGGACAAGGGACGTGTCTGTCATTTCCTCTTTCTTTGGGGTTGGCTGGTATTTCCGTTCATTTTCAGCTGAAACACACACAAAGATGCAGTGAGAGTGTTGTGAAGACGGTGATCGGGCATGGGAACCCTAGGAAGAGCAGCTTACACAGTCGGGTTTTGGATCCGAGAAACGGGTCAAGCCATGGATCGTCTCGGGTCGCGCCTCCAGGGCAACAACCTCTTCAAACAACAGCGTATGTGTTCGTTCATCCCTAAAAATTCCTAATTCCCATTTCATAATCTTAGTATCCGTTCGTTTTTCTTATTGGGTTTTCAATACATTTTGAAATCATTAGTTTTAAGTTCAATTAAGTAAGAGTGTTCAGATTTAGGTGGGTTGTATGCTGACATTTGATTTATCCTGTACTTTCTACTTTCTAGTGGGAATTGTTGTATTGTTATATTTAATGATTTGAAAGATATGCTGAAGAATGATAGTAGGTATTGGAACAGTGTCTTAGTGCATTATTCAGGAATAGATTCTTGAAATCTAGCCTGCAATATGAAGTTTTAGGACAACTAAGAGAAACGATCATATCAAGAAGCATTTGACCAATAAGACACAATGATTCTAAGATACGATGACGTACTGTTGTAAATCAGGGGATTTGAATTTGACACCTGAAAGGAATGAAATAGGATGGCTTCGACTGTATTAGCTTTTTGTTTGCTTGATAATTCTTGGTCACTGTTATGGAATTCCACAATCATCATTCCTGTTGTTATGAAGTGATGATGCAATGTAGTGTTTCTTTGGAGTTATTTTGGGATTGTTAGCTTATGTGTCAAGTCCCAGTTGACATATTGTCTAACTTGTCTAGTTTCCTATAGTTGGAGGATTAAAGTTGTAATGTTCTTAGTGTAAGGGTGCAAAGTGCCATATTGTGATGTTAGGTTGTTAGAAGTTAGTTACCTTCTTCATTAGTATTAGTAGTATATGATCTGGGTTTGGGGTATCAGTGTGTTGATACTTTTCTCTTGTAAACACTAAATTGGCCGAGTAAGAATCCTTTTGATCTTGTGTATCTTTGTTCCTAATTCCGCGATTTCATTAACACCTGTAATGCAGGAAATTGTTAACAAAAGTTTCACATTTCTTATCTTAGACATGTAGACTGTAGAGTGTAGTAATGGACACAGTGTGTTTGATTGGTTGGAAAAACCGTTTCTCTGAATAAAGTGAAACAGACGGAATATCTAGTTGTTAGCTACTCGTGGAATTTTTTGTGTGTGTGTGAGTGTTACTATGCTAGTATATCTACTTATATTAAAAGGATAATATAATTATTTGCACAAACACACGTTTCTTAGACCAGAACATTTCAATAATGTCCCATTGGAAGGAAATGAAAATTAACTTACAGATGTGAGATGTGAATCATGTGATTGTAATAATACATGAAACACATAGCAACGAAAACAGTTATCTACAAAACCTATTAGAAGTTCATTGGATGGCTGCAATTTTTTTATTTTTCTTTGCAATAATTCCTTCACACTTTTTGTTTTATCTGATATGTGTTTAGCAGTCATTTAATACTTTTATGTAGTTATGCTTTCTTTGAAACAATATTTCTTTTTCAGTCTCCAGGCACCGGACTCTTATGAATGTATTTGATAAAGCCCCCACGGTAGCTAAGGATGCATTTGTGGCCCCAAGTGCTTCTATCATTGGGGATGTCCAAGTAGGGGCAGGATCGTCTATTTGGTATGGATGTGTTATGAGAGGTAACACTAGAGAATTCTGGCCTTTAATTGCTTCAATAGTCTTGTACAGTCCTTTAGCTGCAATAGGTTTTCTTATTTGCTTGCAACAAAAGAGGATTGTGTTAAGCGTGATCATAGTCTCGTACACTCCTTTAGCTAACAATAATAATGAATTAGAATTGATATTGCAAACTAGATTAAGTACAAAGAAGATTATAAAAGTAGATAAATTAACAGGTGGCCAAGCGTAAACAAAAACAAGATCATAAATTTGGAGTTGTTCCTTTGTTGTGCACTTGTACGTTGTAATACGTTTCCTTGTCACTTATTATCAGGTCGTGAAACTGTAGGCAGCTCTAATGGGAGCCTAAACTTGATGCTTAAATTTATCAACTTTTTAGTTGGTGCATTGAGGTGTTTGCCTGTCTTTTGTATCAGACTCCCACGGAGATGAATAATATAGAATGCAAAATTCATCAAATTGTATAAGCATGCAAAATGTAATATTTGAGAGTATTAGTTGAGACTTGAGACATTGTAATAGGATGCACATTATATTTGTGAGTGTATGTTACTTGTACCTTTTCATAAAAAAAAGGTTTTGCTAAGCCGAGGGTCTCTCTAAGAGCAGCCTCTCTCTCTCTTGGGATAGAGGTAAGGTTTGCCTTCATCTTACCCTCCTTAGACAATAGACACTATTATTTAAGTGGGACTTGTTGTGTATGTTTGTTTGCTTGCTTGCTTGCTTGTATCTCAACTTATGTTAAATTATTGCCTTCGCTCAAGTAGGAGACTATTCTTTACAAGTAATGCATTATTTAAACAATGGAACTAACCATTTAAAAAGTTAAACTGCCCCAAAAAAACATAGCATCGTTTTGTTAGTTTTTCTATGTATACATTAGTTAATAATATTTCTTAATGGTTGCATGTGTTACTTAAATGTTCACTTAATCCCCACCTTCATGATTGATAATTTAGCGAAATTGTTACTTGATTACATGGAATATTTAAGCAGTAGCTTTTCTTCACATCTTTTTTGCATTATATATAAAGTTTGATCAGAATTTCCATACTGCTGGCAGTAGCTTTAAGGTTTCTTAATGAGTTGCTCAATGTTTCACTTAATTCACTATATACTAGTTAGTAATCATTGTTTCACTGATGAATAATGGTTATTTTTGTATAGGTGATATGAACAGCATTAGTATTGGATCTGGCACTAACATACAGGATCACTCCCTTGTACATGTTGCAAAATCCAATCTACCTGGAAAGGTGCATCCAACTGTCATTGGTAACAATGTGACTGTAGGTGAGCTTTGTGTATCAAAACTTTTACAAGTTTTTTTTTCTTTTTAAATAAGTGATTTTGATTAAACAAATACAATTCAGGTCACAGTGCTATTCTACATGGATGCACTGTTGAGGATGAAGCATTTGTTGGCATGAAAGCGACACTTCTTGATGGGGTAGTTGTAGAGAAACATGCCATGGTTGCTGCTGGAGCCCTTGTGAGACAGGATTCTAGAATCCCCAGCGGCGAGGTGCATATTATCCAAACATTTATATTTATTTACTAAAAACACATTTGTTATTAAAGTTAGATGGGAATGTGGTGATACAGGTATGGGGAGGTAATCCTGCTAAGTTCTTGAGAAAGCTTACAGACAAAGAGATAGCCTTCATCGCTGAGTCAGCTGCTAATTACAGGAGCCTTGCTTAGGTTCATGCTGCCAAGAACGCGGAGGCCCTTGACCAGCCTGAGTTTTTAAAAGTGATACAAAAGAAGGCCAAAGAAGACAAAGCTCTGATTCAATAACTGTCGGGCTTTTTTGGTGAATAAACCCGTCATGAAAGTACTTGTTTTTGGTTCCTACTTGCGAGTTTGATGTTGACGAACAAATGCTTAGTTTAAGCAGGTTGTTTATGGATACTGGATCAGCCTCTTCTCAAATAAAAGGTTAAACTTATTAGAGATAGAATTGTTGCTGTTAGACCCTTGTACTGTTTGGTCTACTGTTCTTACATTTGAAAACTTCAAACGGGTCTGATACTTTTTGTTTTTCTTGATGTGAGAATTCGAGTTTGAATTGAACTAATTTAAACTATATACCAGCTCTTAGATCTTTTCAGTGCTCATCATATTGCTCTATCAAGCAAGCCTTTAATATTGGACCGGCTTAATGAACTATGGTGGATAATTGAGTGTGTTGTCGTGTTAGAAAATTTTAGCCATAAAGATTCGTGTATCCGCTTTTACACCTTGTGTAGCTATACTTGTCTGAGCCCTAAAAATCTTTACATAAATAACAATAAATACGTATCCATAGGTGAATAACAATACATGTGCGATCTATACTTGATGTCACACGTTACTGATGTTTAAGTCATCAATGAGAAGAAATATGATCCACGAGCAAGTAGTTTCTAGCAAAGTAATTAGTTTCATGATTTTCATATAACACAATCCAAAGGTTTCATAATCTTTGAAATTCAAAATGCTAAATATAAGCAACATTTCATATGTTACAAAATAAATCACACAGTAATCTTAAAAGTAATGTTGACCCAAAGGGGACATTCTAGCGGTAAAAATACATACTGCAATCAAATGGTTGAGGGTTCAAATCTAATAGCGTGTAGAATAGCTAAATAGGTGTAGAGTATAGAGTTTGTGTTTACCGGGTAAAAAGAGAAGAAGATAAAAGTGATGTCTTTAACTCCTTAATAACTACAAATGAAGCTATAAGTTCTAATTAAGATTTTAAAAGGCTCCCACCATTGAAATAGAAACTCAAATAAACTGCATTAAAATATTCCAATAAAAGGTAATAACATGGTGTCCATTTTATATACTAGATCAAACCTTCAGTCCTCAAATATCCATAGGAGCCGCCTCTTCCTCTGCAGCAGCTCCTCTCTGGTCAGGGGTGGCACCACCAGCATCACCGCCAGATTGTTCTGCAGCACTCTCATTTGAAGGCGCTTCTTCACCAGAAATCTCAAACTCATTAATCAATGTTTGTACAGTTTCTTTGCCCAATATATTGAACGCCTCTCCCACACCAACGACAGCAATGGTGCACACTGTACTGGTGAGTTTTTCACCTTGCAAAGTCTCTCTTATGGCAAATAATGCATCCTTGACGAGGTCATCTCGAGAAGATTCTGTAAATTTCTCAAACTTGCGTTCCAAGTAAGTTTTTGCAGCTTGTGAGCGTGACCCAATGGCAAAAGCTTGATATTCAAAGTAATTGCCACTGGGGCAGTTGTAGTAGAGATGGGCACCGGATTCATCCAATCCAGCAACCAGCAGTCCCACACCATAAGGTCGTTTCCATGATCGCTGGGTGCAGACCTGTCAACAACCGAACATTTTAAGAAACAATAATCTCATCTATATGCTTAACAATCTAAATGAAATGCTGGAGTAATGATATGTTAACATAACATTGTGGTAAGAAAGAAGGAAAACTAGCATGCTATATGGAGCTTATACAAAATAAAAGATGAAATAGAACATACAAGATAAATCAGTTATCTAATATAACCATCTAAATGCAATTCTGAAGAAATGAGGAAGATAGTGTATATTTCTACCCTGAAGCGCTTAGTTAATGAAAATATATTTTATATTGAAGCGGATGTTTTTTATCAAGCCATACAAGAGGGAAAAGATATACATGGAGAGGGACATTGTTTGTATTTCCATCTAGCGATTCTATATCTCCAAACCTCAATATAATCAAACTATTGAGACTCATCATAAACAATCTGCACAGGGTGTTAAGTACTTAAAATACACAAGTACACAACATATGCCAACACAAACAAAAAACACATGGATTGCATTATGCATAGAATTGTAGCCTCAAACATGTGGGTGCATACGTTCTTTATAAAGCATCAAAACAAAACAGTTAATACATAGCCATAATGTGATATTAAAAGGGCACAAGCTGCAGTGAACAATTACTAAACCATAATCGAAATCCTAACATAGAATCATTGTAGACCTCTCCAAACAGTAACCTTCAACAGAACATTCACATTACCGCAATCACACTCTAAATTTCATCTTTCATGGTATCAAACAACCAATGATCGAGTAAACCCACACTTAACAAAATTGTATTAAATCAAGAAATCACCATTACAACACTGCCAACAAATCAGACCATCTAACTTGTTCATCTCAAACGCATTTTCCCATAGAAAGTAGCAAGTTATACAACACGTAAATCAACCTAAATCACTTCTCCAAATTTAAAATAACGAGCATTGCAACATGCAAATGACCCACTGAAGTATTATAAATCGCCCAAACTTTCAAAGTCAATTGTTATCAAGGAATGGCGGTAGCAATATACATAAAGAACAATTCTCTATCTACTATCCCCATTCCAGATTTCCATAAAGCATCATAACTTATTTCCATGAGCAATTAATGTTTAGCAATTCCCCCAATCAACCCTAACAATTCAAAGCCTACATACAAAGAGACAGATATAAGTGTACCTGAGCTTTGTCAGCCAATTGAACAACTAAACGGCCAACAGGAAGAGGAGACTCATACGTATACCCATAATTAATACACTCAGACCTCATATACCGCGATAGAACACGACCGTCAGCAGTGAGACCAGCGATGGCGACGCCGATATGCTCATCGACCTTGAAGATCTTCCTTTGGTGCGATGAAAGTTCCGAATTGGCTTTGTTGACGCACGCGAGAACAGCGTGAGTTTTGGATCGGAGACCAATGGCAGCGGATCCTTGCTTGACTGCCTCCATAGCGTATTCTACCTGAAACAACCGCCCCGCCGGCGACCATGTGGTGACGTCGGTGTCGTATTGGTTTCTGAACATGTTTTGATCGGTTAATGTTAATCTCTTCGCCGGAGAACTGTTGATCGTCGGTGAGTGTGGAGTTTGCCGGTGATGATGAAATTGGGGGAGGGTTAAAGACGGTCTTTTCTTTTTCGTCAAGCCAGATGTTCTGGTTTTGAAGGAAAATGAATAATCAATTGCTTTATTTTCTTTTTTTTTTATATATTTTTGAATTACACCCTCGTATGTCAGGCACGTGAACTGACATAACGACAAAATTTAACGCTCATTAGAGAAAATAACAAAACATGAAATTTTTTTAAGCATAAAAAATGTTTACTGTAAATTCTTTAATTTAAAAAAAAACTTTAAATTTACTACAAAACTAAAGAACGAAAAATATAATTTACTCTTTATTTTTTTCTAAGGTTTGAACATTAGTTATGCGAAGAGATTTGTTTTTTATCACATAGCTACAACAATCATTTATTTGTTTGTAAAACTTTTTTTGTTTTTTTCAAAAAATTAACATTTTCTTTCAAAATAATCCGTTTTTTAAAAAATATCAGTTTTAAAAATTTTCTTATTATAACTCTCTATTTTAATTATATTTTTGTTTTTATAAAATTTACTTTTAAAAATACTAATTTTAAATTTTAAAATATTTTATATTTTTATAAAGTTTGATGTTTTGGAAAAATTTCTTATGTTATAAAATTTATTTTGTAGAAATAACTTTAATAAAAAATCTTTTTTATTTATTAAAAATCTATTTTTTAATCTAAAAAAATTAAATAATATTATTAGTAATCAATGTAATTATTCAATAGAAAAGAAAACCGGGAAAATTTTATTGAAGAGGATTGTGGCGCCGCCACGTGTCACCCTTACGCTTTTATTAGAATAGAAAATTTTCATTATAGTATAAAATAGTAGTAGTAAATGCAGGTGAAGGGTATAAAGAAAAGGAGGATAAATGAAATAAAAAGATCATAAACATGCCACAATAGTATTATCATTTGTGGATGGTGAGAAGCTTTATGGTTCTAGGTTATAAGTGAACTACATGCCAAAATTTCAGAATCAGATAAGATCAAATGAAGATTACATGTGAAGGTCGTAGAAGTGTGTTGAGAAACCCCTTGGAGTTGACATTGGTGACAACGAATGTTTATTGATAGAGATCATAACTGTTAGTAAAAGATTACAAAATATGACTTTGTTTGTGCATCCTGACAAGTAGCAATAATAGGGTGCAAGCATTCAACAGAAGTACTCATGTGAAAAGGTTTTGATCTTTTGAAGATATGTAATATATTTGATTTATTTATCTTTATCTTGTTTATAATGTAAGTACTTTTTTGTAAATATAATTGTCATTATATATCATGTCCCATAAACAAGTGGCTTGGAACAAATTTAACTCGGAGGAAAGATAGCAGTAGCCATTGGAGCTCGATAATTGATGTTGTATAATTGATCGATCTCCTGTTCAATAGTTCAAGTTCCGGAATGAACATAACAAACAAACAATATTTTATAAAACTCGCTTCATCATATTATATAAAATAACTCAAAACCACTGTAACCTTAATTCTAATACATTAATTCTAGACTTTGCTATTGCTATGTATATATAGGAGAACTTGATTTGATTAACAAGCTATCTAATTAATCCTATCACAATTACATTTCAATTGTGACACTTGAGACGTCCTTTTCCAATCAACTCACACAAAAGTTTGGCCGATCAGGCCTATATGAAAATTACCAAACAATAATAAAAACTTGATTACAAACAAAAACATCCAGCAAAATCTCATAGTGATTATTATAACTTGTTTGATATAAATTTTTAGAGAAAACACAATTGTTATAAATTTGACGAACAGTCATAAAAATATGAAAAATAGAAGTGGGAAAAAGCATTAATAATAATTGGAGGGCAAAAGTGTCTTTCTCTCCCTCCGTTAGAGCTCTTTGTAAATTGTAACCCCTCCATCTCATTATCTTCTTCATTCATCCTCTCAAGTCTCACCCACAGACAGAAAATGGCGTTAACCCTATCCAACCCCTTCCTCCATAGAAACTCACCTCCTCCATCACTATCCCTCAAAAAGGTATCTACTTCACACCCCACAACCCTCAATTCACCCAATTTCAAACTAACCCTTCAATTTTCTTCATTTCAGGTATCCACCAACGCATCCTCCCCAAATCAACCCCGATGGACCTGCAGAAAGAAGGACATCCACCCCGAATTCTACGAGGACGCGAAGGTCTACTGCAGCGGAGAACACGTTCTCACCACCGGCGGCACGAAGAAAGAGTACGTCGTCGATGTTTGGTCCGGCAACCACCCGTTTTACCTCGGCAGTCGGTCGGCAAACCTCATTGATGCCGATCAGGTCGAGAAGTTCCGTAAGAAGTTCGGTGGTGTCGGTGGTTTGGATCAGTTTATGCAGATTCCTACGCTTAAAGGTGAGATTGTGATTCCGCCTAAACGGAAGGCTGGCACTGGTAAAGGCAAGAAGAAGTAAGTTGAATTGAATGTTGATTTTGTGTAGTGGTCTTTGATTTGATGAATCACTCTTTGATTATGTGTTTTGTTATGCCTGTTTTGGGGATTCTTATTCGTATAACAGTTTACTTTTGGAAACCCTAGATGGAATTAGGTATGTGATTTCTCATTTCTGCCTGCAACTGAAATTTGGGGTTTTTGGATAAAGGACATTGGCTAATCTTCATTTTTGAAACTCTAATTAGAATTAGTTACATCTCTAGCTTGGTTACACACCTAGGTGCTATACTATAAGATGGTAACATTGTATCATGAGAAGTAGAATTTTCTTGTACTAGTGAAAGTTTTGAGAGGTATTATGGAGCCACTTAAGTTCGACATCCGGATCTTCTCTATATATGTACATAACTAGAGTCGATGATCAAGTGGTTAATTGTGTTGTAAATAGGTTAGCATGTGGTAAATGAGTTAGTTGTATGGTGTTTGTTCAATTGTCGTGGTGTGGGTGGGTTAAATTCTTACTAGTGTAATGTTTAAGAGTAGGGGGCACTCCTCTTAACTACCCAATAATCCATCAATCATGCACTTCCACCTCATTTTTACCATCAACTACCCAAAAACTCACTTAAACACTGTTAGCATTCCTATCAAATTCTCAAATTCCTTATTTTTAAACTCCCTCAACGGTCATAATGTTCGTTCAACCCGAATGGTGGTTCCCAAACACGCCCGGTCCTCCCTTAGGTAGAATTTTGATGGTGTAAAACAAATTGTTAAAAACATTGTGTTGTATAAGTAAGTTAAATGAGTTGACAAGGCGTCCTTGTAATACATATTTTTCTCCATCTTTTTAGTTATTCATATCTGATTGGGCAACCCAATCTTTATTTAATTAAATGAGTTAAACATGTTAATGCATGCATTGAAAAATTTTATGATTATAAAGATAAAAAACATGTGGGGAAATGTTATTCATAAATGACCGTATTTTTACAATCTATTCCTTGACGTGAAAAGCATAAAACCATACTCAAATGTTTAAAAGATTAAGCAACATTGGCAGGAGCATTATGCCTGATGCTAGGGTCAAACCACAAATCATTAATGCCAAGATCTATCTAGTTAACTGAAGTAACAGAAGCACCATGGTTACCATGAGTGATGTTACCGTTTAATCGTGAATCAAAATGGTTGTAGACAAAATAATCTATACTAATAAATAAAAATATCAATAACAATATTAATAAGTCACAAGACATTTTTCTAGATATTTTTCTACACCATCCACATAGAAAATGGATTTTTTAAATGCTAATAATTATTTATATATACTTTTCAAATTAGAAAATGGATTTTTTAAAAACAAAAAATTATGAAATATAAAGTTTTTTAGTACAAAGAATTTTTAAAAATAACATTATTTAAAAAAATTATTTTAAAAAAAATTATAATGTTCAAGGAAAACAATATTTTTAAAGCAAAAGTTTTTAAAGACAAACGTTTGGAAAATGTTGTTATTGTTTTATTACCTAAAGTAGTTAATTATATGTAGTTTTAATCATATTTTATCTTAAAAAATATTTTATAATTTTTAAAATATTAATAAATAACTATTATTCTTAATATTTTATTCAACCCGTCTAATACATGGTTTCTAAATTAGTTGTCAACAAGTCAAATTCAAGAATGATGAAATATGAAGTGCCAAACATATGTGTTGTAACAACATTCAGATTAGTTTTTCTATTCTCATCCTTATATTTACATTCAAAAACACTACTTTTTACCATTTTTTTTAATTAAATAATATTTTTTATATCATTATCATAACATTGTTTTTCTCATCCACTCACAACCACTTATAAAACTATTAAAATATTTATTGGGGTTTTATCGTGTTTCCCCAAATATGAGGAATCACGATACAATTTTTATAAATTTTCTTTCTCCTTCACTCATAATCATCCTCCATAATATAGGGTATACACTCACATCAAAATAAGAAAACTACTGTGAATGCTCTAACACATGAAAAATAATAAATGATGAATATATCATTTAAAAGTCCAATAGTTTAAACAAGCTTTAGAAAATACATGATTATAAAGGAGGTCTTATAAACGTCAATATCATTTCACGATTATAGTTTACAACATATCTTAGAGACTTCGACTTTAAGTCTGTTTATAAAAATAAGCCAGTTTTGAAACAAAGTCAAAACTTCGAATATTTATAAAACAAACCAAATTTTTTTATGCAATTAGTAAATGACAAATGCTAATGATTTTGATAATGGTAGAGAAAACTTTATTCGAACACAACTTTATGTCTAGATGCTTCATAACCTTTTTTAGTATTAAAACTGTACTATTGCTCAATAGCACAATTGTTTAGGTGTCTTACATAATCCCATAAGATGATATAATAGTAAGAGGACTAAAAGATGTCTTAAAAAAATCAGGTTCAGACATTCTTTGGATAAACAATTAAATGATTACCGTCATTAAAAAAACTCGTATCTTACCTATCTTGTATATGGTTAAAAGTTTTTTCCCATTAAAGAAGGTGAAAACCATGGTTATTAAAATGCCTTACAACCAGGTTTTTGACATAACTTTTATAGTCAAAGTCTTGATCATGATTACGCAAGGAAGAAAGTTTCAAAATGTTATTAACAGATGGTCGACGGTTATTACTTTTTTGTGTGTTTTATCACCAGCACTAGAATAACATACTCCACCCAATGAACACTTAAATTTTATAGAGGGTGTATATTTTCTTCACATGATCATTTATTCAAAATCTAAATATTATCTAGAAAATAAGAAAATCAAGATTAAGAGATGAGTTGGTACGACCTTCATTGTACCCTTTCACTACCAATTGCATATATGCGTTTTGAAAGTGATATTCACTACCCAACTAGTGAGAAGTAAAACTGTGATGACTACCTAGACTAACGCGTATGTGACCTCTATCTCATTTGAGAGACGTCGTGGTAATCTCTACTATCTTAGATGTAAAAGTTTTACTTGGTGATCTCTACTAGACTGAATAACAACTTTTGGTGAAAGATAAAGGAGTGAACATAAGGTGGATTAGTTATCATACATACGAACCATCGTACATCCGATTTATCTCTTTCTTTATCTATTTACGTACTTGTAAAACATATATAATCTCCATTCTCCAAAGAGTAAATGAAAGTTGTTATAAACAAACGAAATTAAAAGTAACATATTAACCCGCTTCTCTAAATTCTTCCATCATCCTAGACATGGCTAATTTATTAGACGAATTGTACATGAAATATCAAAATTTGATTATAATTTCACTCGAGTATACTTCATCATGTATAAACTTCCACTTTTAGATATATTATTTTTGCATTTTATTAAATTATTTATCAACTACAAGCAACATAAAGTACTGAGTTCAAACGAACAAACTCATGCGTAGACTCGCCCTATTAAAAAGCCCGCAGACAATATATTGAAAAGTACAAACCTCACCGGTTACAACACCCTCTCCAAATCGTTTTCGGATCCACCTTACGGGTGTGGAGATTAGGGATGCGTATGCTAAAATATAATATATCTTCATCACCAATCAGACAAGGCCCCTGTCAAGGAGGACTCACGAAATCCTCCTGAAACAACCATGAGAGAAACCCTAATTCAAACACTATAAATAGATAAAGAAAGATAACATGTAGTCTATCCGAAGTTCTCTCAACTTTACACATATTAACACACATTGTTCCTTTATTCGATTGAATACTTGTTATCACGTTGCAGATCGAGTTATCACAAGGAAAACTCTTTTCCATTTTTTATGGTGACTTAAGGCATTTGTTGCTAGCATACTAGACCAAAAATCTTGTTGTTCAACCAAGATGATCCAGAAAAAAGAGAGTTTATATTGTCACAATCCGAAATGGACTCACCCACCAGGATTTACGTCAACAAACACATTATTATAAATTTATAAAATTAAAATTTAAACTTATATATCATTTTTTTGGTTATTTGGTTATACTTTAAACCTAAGAAAAAATGATTGACTATTGTCTTGAATATAGAACTAACATAAAAGTATAAAATAATCAAATGATACCAACAAAGCAACATTGTGTTGTAGGTTTGTAACTTTTATTGTTCTTGTTGTATAATGATTATTGTAAGAAAAATATTTTTAATGATTATTATATTAATAAAACATAATGAGGACGAAGTGGGATAAGTGACAAGTGCTATATTCCAAAGGTTGGTGCCCGCCGTACTACCCACACGCCCTTTAAATATTACATTCTTCTGTCTCAGGAACAAGGTAATAACTGTTAGATTTTATAATTTCAATCATCTTTAAAAAGGTCTAATATTTCAAAAAAAATACGAAATCACTATTGTTGTATAAAAAGATATATTTCAAACGTTAAATCATGTAATCAACTACAACGTGCTCATGTAAAACATGTCAGCACGAGATATCTTAAGGCGGATATACTATGCTAATATGTTCCTAAAGAAATGTTGTGACTCGTCTAGTCATCTACGATGCCAATAATATACTTTAAATTCATCTTGTTAGTTGATCGCCAAAAGGATTAATATAAGAATTTTAGATTTCTTAATTCCCTAAATAGCTTTCAAAATAGTTTGGCGGTTAGAATTATATAATTCGTTAAAATTGAATAAATTAAGAACAAAATGTTTTACTCGTACATAAAACTTGGAGTTTAAGTTTTTAATAGGGGTGAGTATAAAATATAACAATCAAACCATAATTGCAATAATACTTTTAATTGTTATATGTGTATATATAAATATAAATAATCAAATTAAATATATCAGACTGATATTTAAATCAAACTATTTTTCACAAAAAATATGTTGTATGTTGGATGATTTTCGTTGTGAATTTTATAAATAACATACTACTAGTTGTCACAAACGATTGAAATTAGCTTGGATGCAATCATGTTATAATCCGGGTGTTAATCGGGTTAACTAAAGTTACTAAACCGTATTTGTAATACCTGAATTAACTAAATCATTTATAACTGAAAACGATCAATTTTAAAAATCTAAAAATCAAGAGATCGATTAGAGGTTCAATTCAAACCCATGACTAAACGAAACCAAACCGATAGAATACACACTCTACTTTACATTAACCATATCAATTATAATTATAATATTTGAATATTTTCGTACTTCAGTTTTTATAGACACATATCTTTTCGAATTCAACCAGCCTATTTAGTTTTGGCATTATGAATCTGTTTAAATCTATACCAAAATTTACTTTTAACAAATTAGAAAAAAGATTTAACAATATATTTTACTTGTTTAGAGTGTGAAGTAGGTCCTTAACTATTTTAAAAATACATTCATACTTTTAAAATTCAAATACAAGATCTATTATTTCATATTAAAAAAGGAAATTATACTGTGTCTTTTAATAATTCTATATGCACTATAAATTGGTACCTTCCATTCATAGTCATTCCATCGCCCCCAACCCCCTCTGTTACAAACAACTGATCATAAACACACTTTACGATCAATCTAAGCCACCAATTTTGACGAGATTCCACGTGATTGTACTCGATCGCAGTAACATATTGACTCAATTTCATGTTGTTTCACTCTGTTTCTACAACGATCAACACTCGTAAATCACTCAATCTTCAAACACTTCATCAATTTTCGATTCGATCGGAGTTTGAACACTCGAATCCGAGAAACGATGGATTCCTACGGTTTTATCGACAGTATTCAAGTGGAGAAGGCCAATGCGCTTGCTAGATACAGGCGGTTTAACAACATTGCAAAAATTTTGAGGCTGATTGAAGTTTTGATCGCTGTAGCGTTGATCTCATGGTCGTCGTCTCGCCTTCCTACGGTTGTTAAAGTATCCGGCGAGTATCTGTACGCATGTTCGTGTTACGTCTTGAAGCAACACGTTGTGTTTCTCGTCGGGAATTTGATCGTTGTTGTTTGTTACGTTCTCTCCGGTCACTCCGACGTCGGTAGCGAATTCGCCGAATCGGAAATTATTGAGGATAACACGTTTAGATCTTCGGATCAACATAACACAAGTGCAATTGCTTCGTTTATTGGATCTGTTACTCCGCCGGTGGAGGAATCACCGGAGATGAAGGTGAAAATTGAATCGCCGGTAATGGAGGAAGTTCATGAAACTGTAGATCGAGATGAGAAGATGAAGGTGAAAGTTGAATCGGATGTTGCGACGGAGACGGCGATTAAACGGGCGACGAAGCAGATAGAGAGGTTTCAGAGAACGCAGTCGGTGAAGTTGAGGCGAGAGTTATCAATGAAGCCTCACGGTGAACTGCGGAGGTCGGTGACGGAGAGGCGGAGGAGTGCGGTAGCCGCCGGTGACGGTGGTGCAACGCCGTCGTCGACGGTGGAGAGTCTGAGTAATGAAGAATTCCGGTTGGCTGTGGAGGCTTTTATTTTGAAGCAGCAGAGACTTCTTAAGCAGCAGACAATGGTTGAAGAATCATGATGATGATAATAATAATACTGATTATTGTTAATTATCAATTCTTAATGATAATGATTATTATAGATTCTTATATGGTTATATCGTATAGTAGTGATGAAGGCTTCTTGAATCGTGATGGAAAAATTACTATGTAATTATCCCTATTTAGATTCTCCAGGGTGATACTATACGCACCATGTAGGGTACTAATCAACCATTATTGATTTGATGTTACATGAGTACATGACTATATAGATCTGTAGGTAAACGTTGAGTTGTATATGTTAGTTTATACGCCTATATGGAACATGTATGTAACCTTATATGCCCGTATAAGCTGTTGTATGGTAGTTATATGTAGGGGTGTGCACTTCGCGGGTCGACCCGGTTAAGACCCACGAACCGACCCGTGAAAACTAAGACCGACCCGTGTATGGCTTAGCGGTTCCGGTTCACAGTTCGGCTTTCCTTTTGTAAACGGTTATAGGTCGGTTTCAGTCAAAACTCCGGGTAAGAGCTTGGTTTCGGTCCGGCCCGATTACAATTAGGAAAGAAAAAAAGTGTTGGTTTTTATTTTTTAAATGTTAAATAGGTTGCCTTTGAACACTAAAAATGTAAAAAATGTTTTACTAGCATATAATGGAAGTGTTCAGATCAATAAACTTTTAGCTGGTTATAGATAAATGAATACTATTGCATGTTACACCTAAATTAGTTCATAAATGGGTCATGACGACAGTTAATGTACGGTTTGTATTTTAATATGGTACCAATTTGTCTATGTTACAATAACGAGTCTAAGAAACAAATCCATTGATTGGTTTCGTTTATATTTTTAAGTTTCATTTTTCTCTAGGCAAAAAGCACGAGCCTAAAAAACATAATATTATGTTGAACCGACCCGTTTAACCTAAGGTGTTGTATGTTTTTTCTACAGCAAAATGTCTGCAGTCTGCGGACCACATCTGCAGGAGAAGAGGTGGACCAAACGTCTGCAGTCTGCAAAAGAAGACTGTTTGTTTTTTAACATCTACAGACTACTACATAAACCACAAATCAAACAAAACCCTAAACCAAATCACAAACCATACTATATAAACCACAAATCAAACAAAAACTTAAACCAAATCACATTGCAACTTTACCTTACCCTCACGATTTGGGATTTTGGAGGCTGTCGGCTGTGAAGGTGGAGGCGGCGACGGGGCGGCAGTCGGGAAGGTGGAGGCAGCGACGGGGCTGTAAGGGGGCGACGACGGGCTGGTGTGGTCTGTGTGGGTGGAGGTCAGCGACCGGGGGGGGCTGGAGGAGGTCTGCGACGGGCTGAAAGAGGGGCACGATGGCTGCTAGGGCAGCGGTGGCGGCGGTGGTTGCGAAGATGAGGGGGAAGGAGGTTTGGGTCTTTGTTTTGAAGGTGGAGAATGAGAAGACGGTAGAAGTGAATGGTTTATGTTTTCTTCACACAGACCTCAGGAAGACCTTTTTTAATGAAAAGTCTTCCAAAAAACGAACACTCTGTAGACCTAAACGTCTACCCGTGGTCTGCACGGCGCAGACAAAAGAGGTCAGGAATTGCTTTTCAGAAAAAACAAACAACCCCTAAGTGTGTGTGTGTGTCTATATATATATATATATATATATATATATATATATATATATATATATATATCAAATTAGTAAGCATTCTAAATAAATCGTTAAAGGGTTACATGATATCATCGAATAAGAGGCAAGGGTTTTTAGTGGTTCGGTTAATGTTAAACATATTCACCTTACATCTACTTGTTGGGCTCCCACTAACATTTGTTCTTCATCATTCTTATTTATAGATATCAATCTTTTCTCTAATAAACTAGAGATAAGCACTTCTGTGACATCCGTCATCAAAATAGATGCATTGACCATTGAGTTTGACCGTTGACTTTAACTTTGACTTATTGACTTTGAATCTTTGATTTTGTCTTTGCCTAAATATGTGCATTGACTTGAAAGTTCACCTAATTTTGGCTTGGTTTGATAATAGTGCATTAGACGCATATAGAAACGTTAATTTCTAGAACTGAGTATTATGGGCTTAATATATTCTAGTAGGCCTTGTGCATGGTGAAAGTGTACGTTCATCGATTTGAACTTAGCATGATGGTTGCGTGCTTCAAATTGGATTAAAGACTTAAAAATGTAAAAATATATACATCTTACATTAAGAACGTAACAAAAGTTGAACATCTATGGGCTTTGCCTAAAGTCTACTAAATAGACTTAATTTAATTCAAAAATATAAATTGAATAATTTATATAACATATAATAGTCCGTTGAAATCGTATTAACGAGGAGAATTTAGAAAAGTAAAAACTAGATGACACGCGTATCGGGACAAAACGGAATTGGATGAGATGGGCTAAGGGCCTGAGAAGCCCATCTAAGGCCCCCCCTTGGCCTAATTAAAAGGGGGGTTTCCTCTTGTTTTCCTTTCATTTGTTTAAACTTTCTTGACAAATTTCTCTCTAATTGCAAACCCTAGCGACCACAACCCAATTCCCTCTTTTTCTTCACCATCTTCATTGAAAATCATCATCTTGCTACCATTCCATTAATTTTTGAAGTAATCAAGACATTCAAGATTGTGTTCTAAGCAAGTCTTGTTCATCTCCTAATCTCCCGGTAAGAAATATCGTTGTTTGATGATTTTATTCGTTGTTCTATCTTGTTACTGATGATATTCATCATCTAAACGTAATCATCATCTAATATTCTTGTATTCTCTGTTTTGGACGTTGGATCATGAAATTCTAGATGTTTCGGGTGTTGGACTCTTCAACTGGTAAAACCCTAATTCTTAATCTGTGTATATTCTTGAATCTATCAAAATTGGGTTGTAATCTTGGGTGAACTGATCAAAATGAACATCTTGGACTTATAAATAGTTGTTAAAATTATTAGTTTTGTTTCTTGAAAGGTTAGACACATTGGACAATCAAAACTATGTATCGATTAATTAATATTATGAACCGGAAGACTAAAACCTAACTAACTGTTTTGGGACTGAAAATTAGGATAATCTAAGTGTCTAATACAAGGTTTTGTCAATTAGTTCATGGAATAAACTTTTTTTAAGGTCTCGGGTCAATAATGGTCAAATACTGAGGTTTGGGATGCAAATGGACAAGATTAAGTAACTACACAGCTTGTTGTTAGAAAAATGAGACGTTTTGTACAGGTCATAACTCGATCATATTAAGCCCAAATGTGTCTAATTTTTCATCTAAAAACAAGTTCAATGAGTCCTCTAACTAGCCCAAGTGGAATCGTGTCGTTTCGATATCGTTTGGTCCTCCAAACGTGGGAAACAAAACTGAAGGTCAAAACTGACGAATCTGGACAGCAGGTTGGTTTGTGTTCGTTGAGTCATATCTTTCTCATATTTTATCCAATGGAGATGATTCTTTTTTTGGAATTTAATTTAAATTCTTATCTTTCAAACAATACCTATTACACAATGTTTCGTTACCGTTTCAACCTCCAAAAAGTTTATGTAAAACTGATGCGCAATTAGCTCTTCATGCTCAAATATTTTGATAAACTTAAAACTAAGGAATTGAAACTAAATAATCAAATAAAAACAAGATTTGTACTTAAAAGTGGTTAAATGAATTTCTAAAATAATAAGTTAACAATGTCTATAATTCATTAACTATGGACTAATAGATGTTCATTGAAGGACGTTAATAAATCAATATAAAGTGACAACTAAAACCCTAAAAATGGCGAGATTTAAAGTTTAAATCTGACATTTGACCTGTTTTATTAGTAATCATGTTTTCATAAAATAAAAACCTTGATAGACATTAAGGACTGTGCTACAAGGATTATACCCATATTGGTCATTTTGTTCTTTAGTAATCCTTTTGTGATTTACTTTTAGTGCTTGCTTTACGTATTATGGGATTTGGACTGTATTATTTGAAGGTGAGTTTCACGGCCCCTTTTTAATATGTTTTACTTTGGGGAAAAGCTTGCTCACTGTTTTGGACTATGTCGTGTCTTAAAGATTATTTTAGAACATTGTATGTGGTTTGGGTCATGGATTGAGTCTAGATGTTCATTCATAAATTGTACATGTGCTTGTGCTTGCTCTTGTGCTTGACTGCCATGAAGAGATATTGTTAGTACTAACAAGTTGACACCCCCACCCCTGTCGTCGGTATGCTAGTTGAGACTGACTTGACCTAGGCGTGCCCATGGGTGAATATAATCCGGTTAATTGGACTTTGACTGATCGTAAACTTGTGTTGATATCTATGGCTGCCATGTACTCTTACTCGTATACAACCTTATGTACATGTTATATACGGCAAACTGTTTGCACTTTTAAACCTGTGAACTCACCAACATATGTTGACTTTTTGGAGCATGTCTTTTCAGGTAACGGTGCTTAAGTACGTGGATAGTGAGCTTTATACGAGACCGCTCCTTCAAGAGTATTAGACATTGGAATATTAGTTTTGGACTATATGTTACTATTGATGGACTTGTAGATGTTTTGGATTGTTCTTGTACTAGTTGTTCTAGTTTTGAACTTCTGGATTATTTGTGCATTTATGAAAAAACGTTATGATATTGATTGTTCTTGACACTTGTTTTTGTGTCGGACGACGTCATGATCCATTGATGGAGAATTCCTTTAAAGATTTTCTTAGACCCCCACTGTGTTATGGTAAATCGCACATGCATGTTTGTGTCGTGTTAACTTGCAAAACCTATAACGTACGTAAGACGAAAATTTGAAAAATATTAAAAGTATAGGGGACCAAAGTTCAAGGTATAAAATTTTGTGAGATTAAATTGCAAAAGATGAAAAGTTTTGAGTTTAAAGTAAAAATAACCAAATTTTAGAAGGTTACTTTGCAAAATATGAAAACCTTTGGGTTAAAAATGAAAAATCAAATTTATTTTGTAAGACTCCCTATACATAAGGTACAACACCATTATGAATAAAAAGGTTGGTAATTAGTATCATATAAATATTAATAACTGCATAAACTTTTTTTTATTTAATAATAATAATAGTGTATATAATTTAATCAGTATTTTAAATCCCATTATTAGTGGGGATAATCGGTCGCATATCACCCAATTCACACTTCTTTCTGCGATCACAAATCTACTCTTGAAGTCACTCTTACTGTTTGCCCCGCTAGTGCCAAAATTTGCCGTTTAAACGTCGCTTCCTCACTCACACATAGAAAATCATCCTCGCCTTTTGGCTCGATTAGGTCAACACCGACGACAGGCTGTAGTTCCAGTTGTCAGCAATACTCTGTCGTGACACCATAGCGTCATTGTAAACAACCATGATTATGCTACGTTGGTTGTTCAACCTAAATAAAAACAATGTTTGATCGTTACGGCTTCGCATTCAGGTACTATACCAACCTTCGGGGTAAGTTTATTTGCAAGGTGCCTTTCAGGATCGGTTAATTGTTTTTGCATCAATTTATGCCAACATTTCAACGTCACGGGCTTATGCCTTCGTTATAACACACTAGTAATTTTCATAATATTGGTTTCATTGGTTTTATCCAATTTTCATGTAAATATGTATTTTTCTTATAAACCCTTCATTATAGTATATATATATATATATATATATATATGAAAGATTCAAAAAAAAAAAACATATATATAATAGATTAAAGTCTAAAATGCACCCGACTTGCCAACCCATTGTTCCGGTAGTTTGGGGATTGGTGGACAAGTTAGCGGCTTGATCTTATCCAATTGGGTGGCACTTCTCCAACACATATACCCACATTTAATTAATTAATTAATTAGTGTTTTACTCTTTAAGAATAGATTTATCATTCTCGTTTTTGTTTCTGTACTCTTTTTGCCTACCAAATTACCAACTATTTCATCAAAGCTTTAATTTTTAAATAAAAAAATACCTTTTAGTTTTTAACACAAAGATTTGCAGAGTGGACCAAAAAAAAACAGTTAACATGTATGTATTTTTGTCAATTTCATTTAATTTGATACACAGACATATATATATTATTATTTTCCAAAAGGAAAAAGGTTGCTACAATGCTCACATTTTGAATTTTCGGATTCTTTTATTCACAACAACACACTTTATTGACTCCAAATCCTTTGTTAATTACTAATAATTGATGTTTAGATATTTCAGTAGGTTTGCAATCACTCATTTAAGACTTGTATAGTTTTTGTTTGTTATAAACATGCACACAATACTTTTTTTAAATAGCAAACATGCATACAATACTTTAATAACCCTAAAAATAAAGAAGCACTGGATGCTTTGATAATTGATTTATTAAAGAAATATAAAAGAATAAAAAAGAATTATCCACTTTGACCAATCATACGATATTCGTTTTTCAATTCTTTTAGATTTTTATCTATAAAGGATGAATATAATTAGATGATTACCCTTTCTGATTTTTTGTTCATTTTTTTTTTGAGTTCTCAACAATCAGTGAGATCATTTTCTTTTTGATTCAAGTATTTCAGTAAGCTTCTTAAAATAGTTAAAAGAAAAAAGTACAAACAATATGATACATACTAAAATGCATATCATATAATAAACTTAGATAAATTGTGATGTTACTCTAATCTTCGGGTTATGACTTGGTCATGTATATAAGTTAGAATGGTTAGATGGATTTTTTTTAATGACGAGCGTACAATACCTGTTTAAGGATACCTTTAAATTCACATGTTACTCACTTTGTACTTGAACCTCCACCATTTTGTTAGGATAAACAATAGATGTCACTAGGTCAGAGTTCATCAGCAAATAATTAAGTAGATGGTTTTTATATTGTACTAGTTTAGAAATCCGTGCACTACATGAGATAAATGAAAATATTAACTTAATATTTAAAAATTATAAAATAATTTGTGAAGATAAAATATGATTAAAATTACTTATAACTAACTAATTTAGGTAATAAACAATAACAATATTTTTTCACACTTTTGACTTTAAAAACCTTTGGTTATAAACACTTCAATTTTTAAAAAAATATTGTTTCAAACAATGTCATTTTTTCAAATTTTATTGAATTAAAAAACGTCATACTTTATAAAACTTTGTTTTAAAAAAAATACATTTTTAGTAAAAAGAAACATGTTTTAAATTATAAAAAAAATATTCTATAATTTGAAAAGTATATAAATAATATCATTAGTATTTACTGTCATCACTAAATAATTGATTTGACACATGACAAAACGGGTGTAAGAATACGATATGTGACAAAACTTATTTTGTTTTATTAGAGAAGATTTATAAAACTATAATTCTAAATGATGATTAATGAAAATTAATGATTTATAGTATTTAATTATTTATACTGTCGAAATTTCTATAATCGAGCTAAATCTTTTTCATAAGTCTGCAGGATTGGATCTCATTTTAAAGGCCGCATGCCCGAATCATATGCTAAAACAAGTCTAACCCATAATAAGTTCATCAAAAGAATTTACCGTTCATCTATAGTAGTTTGTAATTTAACATTGAAACTTCTATCATTTAATATTCTGCTTTATAATGTTTTAAATTTATAATTTGTTTTTAAATTTCTGAAATTAAATTTAAAGATAATTAAATCATATATAATTTTCTTTTATATATTTCAAAATCCTTTCCGATGGATTACCGACGAGTATGGTTGTCAGTAATATTTCAAAGGTCAAGCTGGTGATACGTCGATAGTCATCCGTTGCTAGTCAGTCGGTAACAGCGTCAAAGTGCGACATTGTGTGGTCGTTGGTAACACCCCACTTACTTATCTGGCGGTAAGACCCTAGCTAGGTGTTCCGTCACAAATTAAATTACCGCGATCATACTTTTATACCCATTACAATATCGCATTTTACTTTTTCGTGATTTGTCACAACTTTTCTTTATAAATGTGTTTTGATTTTTTATTATTTTAAACGCACCCCCTAATCATTTGATTAAATCTATACATTTGTTTATTATAATACATGAAAACTCAATCTCTTGAATAGAGACATATTTCTTATATACATTGGTAATTCTATTTTCTAGTCCACAAGTCTTAAACTGTAAAACTTAAAAACCATGGCCTTGTAGAAACAGAAAAGACCCTGAGGGTGTGCCGGGTAGGCAAAAGCATATGGCCCTAAGTTTTGAAGGTCCTAAAATTTTTTATTTGTCGTTTAAATATGAGGTGTCCTTAAAAAAAATTTGCATGCTTATCGGTAATTATATGTATAAAAGGGCCCGATAAATTAATAAGTATTTTAAGGCCAATAATGGGCCCGGTTAGCTGATAAACCAAATTACGTTGAAAAGAAATATTTAAATTCTATTTTATACTAAGTGATTTAGCCCATTGAATCATTACATCTAATCACATGCATTCTATCGACTACACCCACAATTTAACACCTTGGTCATTGCATTCCGGCCTTAACACATATAAGTTTCTAATCAAATGATTTAGTTTTACTTGTTGCGCAAGACATCAGAGATATATGAACCATGCCTAATAAAAAGTAGATCATACAATCTCAACATAGAATCATAAGGTGCCGTGTCAAGGAAAATTTTGATAACTCGCGTAAAAAAAATATTTTCCTCCATATATAATACAAAATTTATAAATGTAATATGAATTCCTTCAATTTAAATAGATTTGTAAGTTGCTAGCTTATAAATCAGTTGATAATATGAATTCCTTTAATTCAATAGATTTGTACTTTGCTAGTTTATAAATCAGTTGATAATGATTTACAATTTCTCAAATGTTTAAACCTCACAAACCTTAACATTGAAGTTTTGGCAATTCATTGAATTTAAAGGGCTTTGAACACGAGACTAAACATACCTTAATTAATAGTTATACCATTTTTTCCCTAATATAATAAAATAATTAAGAGCACTAGATTTTTAAAATATCTAAAGAATAAACTAAAGGACACCGTCAACTACTAGATTATCACTTTATTTTATTTTATTAAATTTAGTACCCCACTTCCATTAAGAAATTTGCTACATTTATTCTACTCCTTATTGTATTTAATATTAATTTGTTTTTGTTGGAAACTATACCAGAATTTGTTCCTTCAAGCATTACAACATCCACATATCTATACTCTTAAGAAATAATAATTATAAAATAAGTATATCTAACTAATAAAAAGTTGTGTCAACAAAAATAATATATATTTACTTAAGCACAAAGAATTATCCATTCTAAATTAAAACTGGTACAATGATTGCCACTAAAGGCTAATAATCGACTATGTTGACGCTGCAAATTAATAATCTTATATAATGTGTATTGTATGATGTATAAGTTGCTTGCATCGTTACGTGTTGGATAATGGGTTACATATGCAGATATGCACAACTTTTAGTATGTATTGAAATAGATCGAGTACAGTTGAACGACACACATTATAACCGATCAAGTTATTAGAGCTTATCAAACTATGAGCGCGCTTTATATCAATATTTTTATAAATTACAAAACATATAATTTTGTAAAATAGTAATCAATTTCATGATTGTTCAAATTAGGTTATTCATAATTTTTTTTTGTCCTATGAGGTCACTAATAAATTTTTTTGTCTCAATCAAGCCACTCAAGTTGTAGGATTATTCTAATTAGGTTATTCATAAATTGCAATAAATTTTTTAAATAGTGAAATATTTAAAAAATAACAATATTTATAGAAAAGCGAATTATTTAAACAAAATTACAAATTATTTAAAAAATTAAAAATAGTATATGAGTGACGTAAATACAACACTTTTAAAATTTTAATGAGCTAATTGGAACAAATAAAAATATTAATGATTTGATTGAAATAAATAAAAATACAAGTGATCTGATTGAAACAATCCTAAAACTTGATTACTATTTTATGAATTTTTCTCTCATAAAACTGTTTTGGCAAATTTCAATCCTCATTATTTAAACAACTTTTAGGTGTGAGTCACGCCTAAACTCATTTTCGATAACCCATTTATTTTGTTTAATGTTGCGAATCTCAGTCCCCATTATTTGATGATTTCTGGGCTTGAGTCGTACCTTGAGATATCCTACAATTTTACGGAGTTTTTTTTCCAAAAAAGTGTAGGTGGAAAAAATATTTATCAAAATAGGTGATTAAGAAAATATTTATCAAAATGGTGTTTTTTTATTAATCTATGTTTTTATTTAAAAAAATAGTTAAATTACAATTTTATCCTTAATATATAATAATACAAATTAGATGAAAAAAACAATCAGTTAAAACCTTCTCATTTTTCTTTCTTCATCATCATTTGCTAATGTACATGGAAAAAATAATAATTTACAAAGTCGTTGGATTTTATGGTGGGTTTAGTAGCCGGAATGTGACCGGAAGTAATGAACATAAAGAGAATCGCTAGAAATACGAACTAGGTTGTCGGATAGGTTAATATTGTTAAAAAACACTTTTTAAAAAAATACCTATTTTGGTAAATATTTTTCAAATCACTCATTTTAGTAAATATTTTCTCCAATAACACTCTTTTGGGAAAAAACTCCAATTTTACAACATATACTCAAATTTCTTCCTTTTCTTTTAATTGACTTTTGCCAAATTCAACTTTTGAATATCAATACAGTGATCGTGTGGTAAAGGTGTACGTCATTCGCAAAAATAGTGTCGGATTCAAATCTCATTTAAGAAGTGAAGTATATTTAGGTCATAGTATAGTACGATTATATGAGGACGGTTGAAATGAATAAAAAATCAAGTGGTTTGTCAAATCGTAAAATCTTCTTTTTCTGAAGTTAATGATCATTTTGGTTTTGAAGTGTAAAACTAAAGCTTAGATAAGCCCGTCTCACAATTAAGTATATTATCAATCAATATTTTTAGAACTGGATCAGACAGTAAATCAGTCATTTTATGAGTTTATGGTTGGACTAGTCGGATCGATTAAACCGGATTTAAAAGCTGAATGACGTGAAGTATAATATAAAATTTGAAATTATATATGGATATGCGGTTTAAAATAAAATATGAGAACAATAAATGTATTCGTATTAAGTTGTACTCTTAACATTACATATACGTTTAAATAACTAAAATATGTATCATGAAATAATAAATTAATAAAAAAAGATTTTTAACTACACCTGTTCAATGATCTGTTTCCAGTCCAAACGGTCCGACCAACCGATCCGGTACGTTTTAAAAACATTTCTATTAATTATATAGAGAATTGGTGTAACACTTCAAAAGCTATAAATTAAAAAAACTTGAATTCTTGATGGTTGCAAACTAAGATTTTGAAACATTTATACATTTAAAGAAAATGCATTTAAACGAATTATAATTGAGAATAATTTCATGCATACGTCTTAAATATCATTAAAAACAAATTTTAAAATACCACACACAAATACACAATCAATATATCATAGATATAGCTTAAACTGTTTGACTTTAAATGAAGTTCTACCTGTAAATGACGTCATCATTGGACCCAACCTTCACCTCTCTAGTTAAGAGTGAAGTCAAATGATTTGACACTTTGGTGTGTATGCGTAAAACTTATGTTACTGAAAGTCGATTGATTTCTAGTTTTCCAGACAACAGCTTTAACTCTATGAAAAAACTGAGAGACCCTAAGTCCCTAAGTCTAAATTTTTATTTAAACGTTTAGCGCTTTAGCCTTAAAAAAATAAATAATGAGATCAAACAATAGAGAGAATTTCTGTTAAATTATAAGCCCAGAATCCCAGATTGACAAATTGCCCTATCAAAGAATAAGCCCAATCGTCAAAAGTTAAAATAAGCCCATATCCTAATTTCCTTTTACCCAAACACTCAATCACCCATACCCTTTACTAGAGGTGGCCATAAAAACCGGGTTCGGACCCGACCCGGAACCGGGTACGGGTACGACCCGGTATATGTATACCCGGTTTGGACCTGAAAAAACCCGTAGGGTTGGAACCGGGTATGATTTTCTAGAATTTCTTAGAACCCGACCCGAACCGGAACCGGTTGAACCCGGGTTGGACCCGGTTTTGACCGTTTTTTTTTTTTTTAAAAGTAGTCGTTTTTTAACGGCTATATAGCCGTTGGGATCGATTTTTGGCCCTTTTTTTGTCAATTTTAGGCTTATAAGTTAGTATAAATAGGTGTGGGTTGATATGGTTTAGTACCCCAAGTCTCAAACGCAAAAATACGCAAAAAATGCAAAAAATACTCTCATTTACTCTCGTTTTACACGTTCACTCTCTCGTTTTACACTTTCACTCTCTTCAATCTTGATATGGCTCACTCACAATCTTCCGTTGGTCAAGGTTCGTCCAACGCTCCAACCGTCGTTCGTGTTCTTGCACACAATCGTAACATGGATGTTTGGTGCAATTGGGATATGGTTGAGTTGAGTGACGGGTCTGTAAAGGCTCGTTGCAAGTTTTGTGGAGCTTTGCTTGCTAAAGATTCTAACACGACTTTAAACAAACACATTAGCAAAAAGTTTTGTAAGTCGTTGAAAAGTAATCCGGATTCGCAACAAACACAATTGGGTGGAGACGGTGGAATCTTTAATTACGATGTTAATAAGGTTCGAGATCGAATGGCGAAGTTCGTGATTCAAGAAGCTTTGCCTTTTAGTCACTTCGACAATCCTCGGTTGACCAACTTAATTCGAGAGACGCTTCAACCTCGTTACACTCACGTAAGTCGTACTACACTTAGACGTTATTGTTTAAAATTATGGAAACAAGCAAAAAATGATTTAATTGTATTATTTGAAATTTAAATACCGGTGTAAACCTAACTAGTGACGTTTGGTCGGCTCCACACGGTTTACCCGAATCGTACCTTTGCGTCACCGCTCATTGGGTGGATCCCAATTCATGGCAATTGATGAACGTACGATTGCATTTGATCTTTTTCCACATACACACACCGGAGAATTTTTGTTTTACTTTTTAGATAATGTAATAAGTACTTTTAAATTACAAAATAAACTTTTTTCAATTGCATTTGATAACGCCTCTAACACACAACCGCGATTGAAAAATTAAAATTAAAATATCTTCCGATTGCAAACGGTGATTTTTTCCATACTCGTTGTGTTGCACATATTATTAATTTAGTAGTGCAAGACGGACTATCCGGGCAATATGTTAATAACTTTATTACATCTTTTCGATTTATGTTACATGACGTTTTTAAAAAAGTAGAAGAATATATCAAGATTATAAACAACTTTGTAAGGATACGCACTCTAGATTTTTAGGTCCTAATTGGGATGTACCTACTCGGTGGAATTCAACTTGTCACATGTTTGAATGTGCTTTAAAACAAAAGGGCACTTTGAAAGCTTTTCATAATAGTCTTTCGAATAATGGTGAAGCCGACCCATTTCCGGATGCGGGTTGGGAGAATCTTCAACGTCTATCCGAGTACAAAAAACCCGGTTGGGCCCAAACCCTATTTGTACCCGGGCCCGGGTACGGCCCAAACCCGGTTTGCCCATCTCTACCCTTTACTAGAGGTGGACAAAATAACCGGTTTGAGTTTCCAAAGCGGTTTGTAAACTAAACCGAGACAGCCAAAAAAACCGGTTTGGTGCAAACCCGGTCCCAACCCGACCATATCTGCTGGTTTGTACAGCGGTTTGTGCCCCCGAGTTGTCAAACCGGTTTGAAACTGATCGACTCCCAAACCGGTTTTAATAAAGTAGTCGTTACCCAACGACAATATACCCATTTTTTGACCCTTGGGATTGACTATGTTTTTGTGTTTTTTTTAACATTATACCTCTTAGGTTAGTATAAATATATAATTGATGTTTTAGTTGAATCACAACAACTTAAAGCGCTCTTTACTCTAAAACACGCTTAATTTTTAAAACCGCAACAACTTACTTATCGAACAAAAAGATAGCCTAATAGCTTTTCATAATATTCTTGTTAATCGTGTTTTGGCTACACCATTTCCTCTATCGAGTTGGGCTACTATCGAATAAATAACTAAAATGCTTCATATTTTTAAAACCATAACAACTTATTTATCGGGAGTTTATAATCCCGCAAGTACTTTGATACTTAACCAAATATTTTTATTGACTTCAAAACTAAGCGAATTGTCGTTTAGAGGACTATCTTTTTCTAATATGATATCACCAATGAAAGAAAAACTAAAAAACATTTTAATGAAATACTCGCGGTTATTACATGTTTCATCACGTTAAACCCTTACTTAAATAAAGGAGGGTTGAAACTTTTATTGGAAAAAGTAACTTATGATCTATATTTTTTGGATGACGACCCATTTTTTATTCAAACCGTAAAAACTAATTTTAATCAAGATTTATCTAATATGTTTGATGTTTACTAGCCGCTATGGCCTGAGATTTACTAACCGTCCAAGCTTCTACGGTAACTTTGAAATCTGTTTTTTCTTTTACGGTCGAGATGTCCATTTGCCTGAAAAATTATTTAGATGCGGCCGAAAGAATTCAAGATAAAACCTCACTTGAAGGTGAACTAGAATACGAAGCCGAGATACGAAGATGAGGTAGAAGGTGGTTTGACACCTGGAATGACTGACAATGAAGTCGCGTTTGATGAATGCTTACGTGCTAGTTCAGGCTCCGGGGGCGAATATTAAACTCTTATATTGTTTGTTTTATTTAATTGTGCTTTTTTAATAAATAAATATAATGTTAGGATTTGTAACTTTTTTTTTGAAGTTTGTAAGTCTTTAATCTTCAACATCAAATAAAATAAAAGAATTTTTAGTTATATTATTTTTTTTTTTTGTGTTTTAAAGGAAAAAGCCGGTTTGGGCCCGAACCGGTTAGGAACCGACCCAAATCGATTAGGATAGGGTTGGATTTTCCCCCTTTCAAACCGGGTTGTAACCCGAATCGGTTTGAAGCCAAACCGGTTTTGACTTATGTTAACCAAAACCGGTTCGGTTTGAACCGAAAAAAAACCAAAATGTGCACCTCTACCCTTTACAGTTTATCCATTATTTACTTAAAATCAAATAAATAAATAAATATATATCTTGCTCATCTGCCTCACATAGGTGATTCCTACATACAGAAATCGAAAATCAAAATCAGTCACCATCATAGTTATCATCTGGTACCAAAATCCAGAGGAGACGATTCAATCAATAGATTGGTTGGCGTCTCACTACGTTTCCAACTATTTCTTCGTTTTTATTGATATATTACATATAAATTATTGGGTATTCGTACATTAGAAACTTTATCCTCTACATACTTTGGGGTTAGAAATTCATTAGAAAATGTTGAATCACTTAAATGCCATTAGATATTTTTTTTTCCTGTAATGTTTTATGATATAAATAACTGAAATCACCTTTTAAGCTCATATTAGATAAAAAATTACTTTTATGATCCATACGAAGTTTAAAGCAAATCAGAAACAAAAATCTTTCTGTGGCTTGGATTATTCGGTCCGGTAAAAAACGTAGCTTGACTTGACCTGATAAAAATTTCTCTTCATAGACATACGAAATATTTTCCCCTATGTAAATGCTTGTGGCTCCACTGATTTTGCCAAAAAAGTGTGTCACCATGAAAATAATTTTTTCTTTATGAGATAAAACTAATTCGACAATCCTATATGCCACCATCACTTGGAGTCAAGAAATATTACATTCTCTGATTAACAGCATCTTGATTGAATTCATAAAGTTAAAATATATGTTACCAATTGAATTAATCATATCATATTAAGTTGTATATGTAACACATTATCGTTTCTTTGCCCACGATCACATGCCTTTTAGCCTTGTCAACAATCTGAACTCGAGTTCTTATTAATGGTGCACTTATGGAGCTTTTGGCGGTATTAACTGGCCGTGGATGTGACAACATGCATATGATATTGGTTGATAGTAAATGTCACCCAACCAATACATATAGTCTCCTCATGGGCATAAATGTTTTTGCTATAACTATCGGAGCAAATTCATACCAAATATTAAATGTGTACGATTAATAGGTGAACCATTAAATACTCTCTAACTGGCATAAGTATATCCATACACATTCTATCCTTCCTCTATATTAAGTATATAAATTTAGACACAAAATAATAAATATATATCACACACATGTGTGCCTATATGTTCATATCATTATTGGAATTGAATCAGGAGATGCAAAGAATATAGCAATATATTTTACTGTCATCAACCATGTCCTTTCTGGCAAAGGTACAATCATCATAGTAGTCGAAGGCACCCGACACTCAAGGCACAAAGAATGAGCCTCGAGCCTAGGCGCAAGTTTTAAAAATAGTTTTTTAAACAAGAAATACAGTATAAACATGTTATTTTTTAGACATGTTTTAAACTGATTTAGGCTGTGTCGGTTTTTGTGCCTTTGCTACTATGCAATCATCTACTCAAATTCAACACATTTTGCATATGTTTCATTGTTTTACTTTGAATATTGTATGATATTATATAGTGGGTCATTGAAAGTGGTGTCAGAATATGAGGTTTACCATTTGTTTTTTCAGAAAACAGTTTTGTCAGTAGATATATCTTGTTTAAAGTGCAAGAAGAAAGTAATGATGTTGATATCATCCATTGAAGGAATAGACTCAATAGTTCTCGACATGTCGAAAAACACGGCAACAGTAACCGGTGAAGCGGATCCCGTAACCATCATGAGGAAGGTGAGAAAATTTAGAAAATCTGCAGACATATTAAGCGTCGGGCCTGCGAAAGAAGAGAAGAAAGTCGAGAAGAAAGATGATAAGAAAGACCAAAAGAAAGATGATAAGAAGGATGGTTCAGCACAAAGTGTTGTTTGTTTGACCCCAAGAACTTGTCAGAGATGTGATACTTGGCATGTTGTTCATTTTCAAGATTACGTTAATAATCCTTGTCACATTTTATGAGCACCTGGTTTCTATCTATATTATAATTGTAATTTGTTCTATTTTAATGATTACATTGTCACTTAGTTACCCAGAAGTTAGAAATGTCTAAATTACAATTTCCATCTAATCAACTGTAACAGTTTACTAGCATGGTCAGTTGGCTCAATTGTACTATTAGTGTGTGTAATAGGAGATCACACCTATGAAGGTTAAGGTTCAAATCCTACGATAAACAACTAAGGTGGATTTAATAATAGATTAATAGCTGTTCAAAAGAACTTATTTACAGTGTAAATTTTATATTTTAATGTTTTTGAAACTGGAATGGTTGAATTTATACCAAATTCATTGCTTTTCTGCTAAAAATTTGAATTGACGGGTTGATATCTTTGACCAAGAACACATCCCATATATTTCATATATTTGTTTCTCATATAGTGATGATTTCACTTAGAATTGTACACGTTCAGGTCGTTTCGTTTAATATTCATTTTTGTATATAAATAATACCTTATGACCTAGTAGCAATCTAACATCAAATACTTGATCCGGCTAAAATGAAACCTTTCTTTTTTCTAATTGTTATCCTTTTGATTTTTTTCGTTTTCATGATTAACAAACTTTGTTTCATATAGTTGGCGAATAGTTGCCGAATGAAAGTGATTGAAGTTCGAAAAAGCTTGAAGAATGGATAGTTAGGATTAATAAATAACGTTTGAAAATTAAGAGGTTGTGAAGATTTTAAAATGGAAAATTAATATCTCTTCTGAAATTGAATAGTAAATAGGTAAAAAGTCGAACTTTATCATAACACTTTTTGAATTACCTCCTATAAAATCTAAGTTGTAGTTTTCAAAAAATCCTTTTAGGGCTAGGATTAATCTATTTGCTAGACAGGTTGTGTTCGAGTTAACTCAAAACCTGTTAATTTCTGGTAACAGATTAACAAAACAAATTATAATATTCAACCCAAAACCTGTTAGTTTTTGCGTCATGTAGAAACTACCGCCCCTAATCCTACATGTAAGATAACATGGAATAGAATGAAGAAATGTAAGCGTATTTAATATTCCAGATCAATACATGGTCATTGATGTTGATCAACTACTCATACGCCTGGTAAGGCTAAACATTATTAATGAGCTATAACCCCATCAATAAACATGTTGCAATTACACATCATTGTCAATTGTTAGGGTTTTGGGCATGGTAGAAATAAAACTTTGTCGTTATACAAGCCAAAACTATAATTTTGAAAGATTTTATTTTATTTCAAAAGCCTCAAAATCTATAATATATACTAGTAGATAGATCGAACACAAATAAAATTCCTTTCAACAACGTATGTCTAATTTGTGTCTTTAAAATAGACCCCAAACTCCTCTTATTAAGTAGGAAATTATCACAAGAGTTCAATTGAAACATTACAACTTCTTGTGAAAGAGTGTGTCAATTGACGGTAATAATTGTTCGCGGTTATTCGGTTACATCAATAGTAAAACTTTCAACAGAAACTTATTAGTGGTAACTAAGTTACCAATGATGATTGGCTGGCAGTAGTAACATAGTTACTATTGATCTCATATGCTACTACTTTTCTTAGTTAGAGTTGATTAGTCGTAACTAGTTACTGACTATCACTTACCATTGATAACTAATGCAAATGAATTGATGACCAACTTGCTACTAAAGCAGGTTACCACGAACAAGCTAGGTAATGATGATGAGGAGTAACTTACAACTGATCATCATTTGCAACTACATGATGAACCAATTTCCATGCTAACATTCCACCATTTATTAAAATAGAAAGAAATATTTGGTGCCATTTTACTAAGGTAACATGAAATTTTTTCCACCATGGACGACACTTGTTGATCAAAGCTTTGCTTTTTAGACCCTGCATGAGGCATAGTCACCAGACCTCCACCAAGGGGATGTAACCCCATTGGAACCATGGCGAAGGCACCTAAACTCCTAGATTCGTTGGTGATTGAAGTTATAGTAGTCTTGAACAAACGTGTATATTACAACTCTTAACTCATATTCATATATATTATAGAGTTAATTACATGAAAGTTCATGTGGTTAGGTTTGTTTTCACTTTCGGTCCCCAGATTTAAAAAACTACAAGGTCGGTCCACAAGTTTGACAAAACGTAACACAAATGGTCCCCAACTTGAATGCATAGTTAACTTTTCAGTTAGATTTTTCTAAATGACCAAAACACCCTTGAATAAAAAAAAAAAAGAAAACTAAATCTAGAGGTATGTATGAATGGGCCAACCACACCTCCACAACTCCATCTATCCTGCTCCAAAATCGCAAACCCACCACCACCCAAATTACTACCGCCGTGGCCGCCTACCACCACCATCTCACTGTTACTCACGTTTTATAATACCTCAACCACCATTACTTCTGTCAACCATCACAATTCATCATCACCAACAAAAAAGTCGAGGAAGACAAGACAAACAAAAGGGGGGAAGAGACAAAGAGAGTTAGGTTGCGGTGGGGGCTGCAGTGGTGAGCAGCGGCGGTGAGTTGGTGGTGGTTAGAGGTGGCCAAAAAAACCGGTTCGGGAACCGGTTTGGCCAAAAAAACCAGAACCGGTTTCTAGTCCAAACCGGTTTGGCCCAAACCGGTCCCGAACCGCCGGTTCCTACACCGGTTGGAAGTTTTGTATGTGGAAACCGGTTTCAACCGGTCTGATTCCAAACCGGTGCCCAAACAGGTTCCAAACCGGTTTTCAAACCGGATTTCAAAAAAGTTGCCGTTATATAACGGCTATATAGCCGTTGTATAGCTGTTTTGACCCTTTTTTTTGGTGTTTTTTTACCATTTTACCCCCATTAAACTAGTATAAATATGTATTGGATGTTTTGTGAACCACAACAACTTAAAACACTCTCTACTCTAAAAAAAACGCCCTCTATTTTCAAATACGCTCAATACTTTCGTTCAATTCAAAAAAAACTCTCAATACTCTCGTTCATTTCAAAATGGCTTCATCAAGTGCTCAATCATTCGTTGGTTGTGATGCGTCTTCAAGCAACGTGGTGGTCGTAATCTTTCCTACGAATAGGAACCCCGAAATATGGTGCAATTATGATTTATGTCAAATGTCTAGCGGTCCAAACAAAGCTCGTTGCAAGTATTATCTTAAGTTTTTCGAAAAAGATGCAAATACAACTTTGAAAAACCACATTGCGAATAAATATTGTAAGGCTTTGAAAGGTGAACCGTCTCAAGGTCAAGCTTCGATGACAAGCGAAGGGAATGTTTGGGTTTATGACGTTGATGCGGTTCGTGAGCAAATGACGCATTTTGTAATTCAAGAAAGCTTGCCATTCAAACATTTCGATAATGAACGTTTGACTAGGCTAATTCAACGAACTCTCCAACCGTGATACTCACATGTAAGTCGTGCTACACTTAGAAGAGATTGCTTAAAAATATGGAAAAAAACTAAAAATGAATTAATATCTTATTTTGAAAATTTACAAACCGGTGTTAACTTAACTAGTGACGTTTGGTCGACTCCGCACGGTTCACCGGACTCGTACATTTGTGTCACCGCCCATTGGGTTGAACCTGGTTCGTGGCAAATGATGAAACGTACGATTGCATTTGAATTGTTTGATTATCCTCACACCGGGCAAAACATTTTTATCTTATTAATAAAGTTATTAAAACGCATAAATTAGAAAACAAAATATTTTCTATATCTTTTGATAACACGTAAAATAATACGCTTGCGATAAAACATCTAAAATTAAAATATAAACAAATTTGTGACGGTGTGTTTTTTCATAGTCGATGTGTTGCGAACATCATAAACTTAGCCGTTCAAGACGGTTTAAAAACTATTGAAATGGTAAAAGATAGTTTTAAAAGAATGTTACGTGATATTTTTAGCAGTAACCAAAGATATAGTAGGTATCGTAAGTTTTGTAAAGACGCAAATTCCAAATGTTTAGGCTCGAATTGGGACGTACCTACAAGATGGAATTCGACTTGTAACATGTTTGAAAAGGCTATTGACCAAAAAGAAAGTTTAATAGCCTTTCATAATACTTTGGTGAGTCGTGAAAAGGCTTCGACTTACCATTTATCGGTTGGGCTATTATTGAAGAAATAACCAAAATGCTTAATGTTTTTAAACCGCAACTACTTGTCTTTCTGGAGTTTATTATCTAACAAGTCCATTAGTACTTCACCAAATTAACTTAATGACTTCAAAATTAAATGAGTTGTCGTGTAGGGGTAGACCTGATTCAGATATGATACCACAAATGAAAGAAAAACTTAAAAAATATTTTAAAGAAATGTCTCCGGTTATTACATGTGCCGTTGCCTTAAACCCTTGTTTAAATACGTCGGGGGTTGAAACTTTACTTGATAAAATTACTTTTAATTTTGATTTAGAAGAAGAAATCCCATATTATGCTCAAAATGCAAAAAATAATTTTAACACACATTTAGGCCAAATGTTTGATGTTTATTTAGCAAAATATGGTGAAACATCAAACATACATGAGTCTATGCGGCATGCAGCACATGACGAAGGTTTAAGTGATCCAATATTTGCTTTGTATAATACTTTAAGAGATGAATGTAATAAACGTCAATGTGGTAACACTCCGAGTAGTGAAATCGGGAGGTATAGGGGAACAAACTTTTTATCCCCATGCTAGCTTGGTGGAAAGGTAAGGAAGATCAATTTCCAATCCTATCCACCATGGCTCGAGATTTACTAACCGTCCAAGCTTTCACGATAGCTTCGGAATCTGCTTTTTCTGTTAGTGACAGAATTATATCAATACGAAGAAGCCGACTCACTCCCGAAGTAGTTGAAATGTATATTTGCTTGAAGGATTATTTGGATGCAGCTGAAAGAATACAAGACAAATGCTCACTTGAAGGAGAATTAGAATATGAAGCCGAAATATATGAAGACGAAGTAGAAGATGGATTGACACCCGGAATGACCGATGATGAAGCAGCATATGACGAGTTCCTTCGTAATAGCTCGGGTTCTGGTGGCGAAGAATAAAGTTTACGTCATTTGAATTGTATAAATGTTTTGAATTGTATCTTTATTTTACATTTTATGTAATCTTTAATAAAAATAAATAATCATATTTAATTTTTCATGTATCATAAATCATAATTATATTTTTATTTAATGTTTTATGTTTTATGTTTTAATATTTATAATTAATTTATATAAATGTGTAATCTTTGATAAAAATAAATAATGTTTTAGATTAATTAAACAAGTTTTGAAGAATTTGTTGTGTGAAAAACTTCTGAAATTTGGCTAAATGTTCAGGCGCAAGCACTGTTTGGGCGCATGAGCACTGTTTGGGCCCATGACTGTTACGCGTATGAGCACTATTTGGGCGTATGAGCACTATTTGGGCGCATGAGCAGCATGACTGTTTGGGCGCATGAGCACTGTTTGGGCGCATGAACACTGTTTGGGCGTTTGAAAACTGAGTGAATTTAAATTTAAAAAAAATAAAAACCCGAATCGGTTTGGGCCCGAACCGGTTTTCAAACCGGCCCGGACCGGTTCGATAGGTTTGAATATCCTAGCCCTGAAACCGGTTTAGGAACCGAACCGGTTTGGAGTTCAAACCGGTTGAAAATAAACCGGTTGAAATCGGACCGGTTTGAAACCGAACCGGTTTGGCCCCAAAAACCGATTTGTACACCTCTAGTGGTGGTGGTGGTGGTGCTTGATGCGGTCCCGATACGCAACAATTTGGTGGTGGTGGTGCTTGATGACGGTGGTTTCAACAGGGTGGTAAGTTGAGGATGGCTTGTGGTAATGAACATGGGTTGGGGGTAACAAGAAACAGTGCTGGTACCACGCGACGACGGTGGCAACAGACGATGGTGAAGACGATAATATCATTGGTTGGAGATGACGGGGTGGAGATGAAGTGCACGTCGGGATCGTTTTGTGACAATGGATGGATCTCGATTAATGTTTGTGCTGGTGTTGTCACTTTGGAAGGGTGGTGAGGCGGCCGCGGTAGCTACCTGAGAAGAAAATGATGGTGGTGGTTATGGTGAAATGTCATGGAGTCATGGGTTAGAAAAGGATAGAGGTGAAGAAGATGGTGGGGTGGGTCCCACTCTTAGTGATATATTCATTTATATAGTTTTTAAATTTTTATTAATAAAACTATTTTAATATTTAGGGGTAATTTGGTCATTTTACACGCACTTAACGGAAAAGTTAACGGCCCATCCAAGTTAGGGACCAATTGTGCTACGTTTTGTCAAACCTGTGGACCGATCTTGTAGTTTTTCAAACTTGGGAACCGAAAATAAAAACAGACCTAATCACAGGGACCTTTTATGTAATTAAATCTATATTATATAACTTCATTTTAGTTTTGAGTAATCTAATCATACTAAAATGATAATAATAATGTTAAATCACCAGATCACACCCCTTATTTAGACAAAATATCATTCAAACCAAATCTATAAAAAATGCAACAATAATTACAAAAACATGAGATAATTTTGAAGTCAAAATCTCATAGTAAAAAACTGAATTTTTAAATGAAGTAGAGTATGAGTAGAGAGATGTAATTCAATGAAATGAGAAATTACAACCTTATACGAACGTGTGTCAAATATAGCTTTATTTATATAGATAGAAACCCTAATCTATTAGCAGATCAACTGAATACCATTAATTCCTTATTGCGACTAAAAGATGATAGTAAATGTCCATTTTTCTAATAGTATACACTATACCATAAAATAATTTAATACTCATCTAAAACAATAAGAAGCAAAAAAATCAAGTCTAACACAACTAAGAGTATTAATTATACCATGATATAACTATGTGAACTCATGGAAAATGATAAACATTAACCCAATTAACGACATATGAACCTTAAATTCAACAAAAAATATTGTTTTCACACATATGATAGGGTATTTTTACAAACACTATATTTTTTCCTCTATTTTCCTCGCAGTTGGTGGTTTTTTTAGTGTTGTTAACGTTGTCTTCACGCTCTTGGGTTCCACCATCTTTGCTATGTTTTAGCAATCACTGAGGATACCTTTCGCAACGTCGACTTTTTTGTTACCTTAAATGATTTTCTCGTAGGAGTAGCTTTCTTTCTTTGCATTGATGCCCTAGCTACTTTAGTTGGCTTTGTTGGTGTCTTAGGTGTCACTTTAGCATCTAACTTTGCCATGGCCTTAGGGGCCACTGTCTTTTCTTTTATGATGGGGATCGCCTTCGGCTTTGCTACAACTTCAACTTTAGAAGCAGACTTAGGCTTGATGGATGGCTTTCTAACTGGTGCTTTCTTCACATGCGACTTATGCCTGGCAGAGGCATTAGGTTCAGCATTAGTTTGCTTTTTCATCTGAGTTGAAGCTTTTGGTAACTTATATGACGTCTTAACCTTAAAACAAGCTTTCCTTTGGTAACTAGCCTTTTCAGTTGAATCAACAAAACCTTTTTAAATACCTGAGGAAGATTCTTTTGCTTTTCTTCAATAAACTTTGCAATCGCATACTAACTCGAACCAGTTTTATCCTTTAATGACGAAATGGCATCCTTGATCATCCGGTTCACGATTAATTAACATTGGAACATAATTATCATATCCATAATATCATATCTTAATCTTTAAGGACAAAGAATTAACATAACAAAACCACCAAAACATAGTCAATAGTTCAAAATGATTGATTTTTTTGGTTTCTAGGTGGTTTATGAAACTCATTTATATTTCCAGCTAAAATTTTAAATTTAATTTGGTTTCTAGGCAATTCGTTACTAGCGGTAACAATCTCAAAACTAAAAGAAGGAATTTGTTTTTTTTTTTCTATTCAAATAATTCATTAAACATATAGTTGATTTTTATCTATTAATTTGTAATATTTAAGTTTTTAAAATCTAAATATATCATTGGGTTATACTAAAAGGATATCTAGACTAAAAAACATAAGAAATAATCTTAACCATCAAATTTTATAATTAATAGTTGAGATCAAATTGTGGTATTTAGTTTTCATGTTGGCGCTAAAACTTACAAAAACAATAACGATGATTAATATATTTGACAGAATGACCTTTCACAAATAAAATTAAGTATTTATCTACAATGATATGGTAGTTCAAAAATAACACAATGATCATACATTCATACGTCAAAGTAAGGAGGATGCAACGAGGTAATTGTGGTTTTGCGCTTCATCGATCTCTTCTCGCATTTCTGCGATCTTGTTTTGGCTGCTTCCATTGCAGGTTCTTTCTCCGCTACAACCGTTGCAGTCGCTTCGATCACGGGGGCAGCAACCTCCACCACCACAACCAGTTCTTCCGTCGTCATCAAACTACGTACGATATAATTAGGGTTAGGTTTAGGAATCCTTGAAATGTATTTAGATAGATTACTGCTAAGGGAATTCGGATTGATGGAAACTAGTGTGTGTGACTCGGATGAATTTACGTGGATTTAAATGATTAAAGGTATATTGTATAAAAGAACAATGTTGCCTTAAGATTATTTTGTGGTGGGCTGCGGGTGGCTGATGATTATGGACTACGTTTAAGTGTTTAACCATGGACTATGTTTTATGGGCCAGGCACTATAATTTAAATATTTAATGGTGGGCTTTATTAGACATTCAATGGTGGGCTACAATAGATGAAAAAATTGGGATATATTTAATGGACTCGACAAGAGTGGGTTTCAAATTGCAATAGTAACATACATTTTTATAACAATAGTAATAATAATCAACACCTCCAACTAGCGATGGGCAAATCAGGTTTGGGTCGTACCCGAGCCCGGGTACAAACCGGGTTTGGGCCCAACCGGGTTTTTTGTACCCGGGTGTTGATGAACCCGGGTACGAACCCGGGTCGGGTTCAGCTGGATACAAACCCTACCCGGTATACCCGGGTAGGATCGGGTCGGGTTCGGTTCGGGTATGAAACCCGGGTTCAACCGGGTTTTTTCCTTTTTTTTTTTTCTTTTTTTCTTTTCTTGTGTGTGTGTCGAACACCGGGTCTTATGTTTTTTTTTCTTATATTTTCTTTCCTTTTTTTCTTTTTATTTTTCTTTTCCTAACCGGATTCACTTGAATGACAAAAATTTAAACAACTTAATATATAAATATATACAAATCTTGAGCAGAAAAGGTTACACTTATAATATACAAATATTAAATACTTTTTATATAAAACATTGGAATGACAATGAAATTTAAAAAGAACATGAAAGACATATAATATTAAAACAACTTAAAAATAACAATATCGTCTAATTTTATCTACTACGAGATGCTTGATCAAATGCTAATTCTTCATCGGATATGCCAGAAGATACTCCGTCTTCTACCTCTTCATCATGTACTTTAGCTTCGAGTGTAATCTCGTCTTCGAGGCTTGTTTGATCTTGTATACGATCCGTTGCGTCTAAGTGATCCTTTAAACAAATGCACATCTCCACTGCTTCCGGAGTTAGTCTTGTTCTTCGTAATGATATTACCCTGCCACTAAGAGAAAAAACAGATTCCGAAGCTACCGTATAAGCTTGGACGCTTAGTAAATCACGGGCCATAGCAGAAAGAATTGGAAATTGAGATTCTTTTCCTTTCCACCAAGCCAAAATATCGAATGCACGATAATCTTCGGTAGTCATAGTGGAAATAAAATCCGTTCCACTATATCTACCGAGCTCACTTGTTGGGGTGTTACCCCTTTGACGTTTAGCCGTCACATCCCGAACAACATTCAACATAGTCAAAACAGGGTCTTTAACCGAGGTACTAGCACTTGAGGTTGATCCGCTTGGCATGGTTATGTTTAAATAAAAATTATAAATTGTTTTCAAACTATGATTAAAATTTTCTTTTGCCTCGTTTGAAAAATCAGGGTTTTCGTCATGCATATCCAAATTGTCATTTATCTCATCTATCAAACATTCAACCCCCGCAACATTTAGAAACGGAATTAAAGCGGCGGCACACGTAAAAACGGGTGGTAAGTCCTTAAAATATTTTTTAAACTTTTCTTTCATTGGTTCTATCATTTGATTAAACATATTATTTTTATTTTGAAAATTTTTAAAATTCAAAGACATAAAATATAGTTCTTGAAGCACCGAATAACTAGTGGAATAATAAACTCCCGATATTTTTGTTGTTGAGTTTTTAAAAACCTCAAGAAACTCGGATAGACGTTGAAGATTCTCCCAACCCGCATCCAGAAATGGGTCGGCTTCACCATTATCCGAAAGACTATTATGAAAAGCTTTCAAAGTGCCCTTTTGTTTTAAAGCACATTCAAACATGTGACAAGTCGAATTCCACCGAGTAGGTACATCCCAATTAGGATCTAAATATCTAGAGTGCGTATCCTTACAAAGTTATTTATAATCTTGATATCTTCTTCTACTTTTTTTAAAAACGTCATGTAACATAAATCGAAAAGATGTAATAAAGTTATTAACATATTGCCCGGATAGTCCGTCTTGCACTACTAAATTAATAATATGTGCAACACAACGAGTATGAAAAAAATCACCGTTTGCAATCGGAAGATATTTTAATTTTAATTTTTCAACCGCGGTTGTGTTGTTAGAGGCGTTATCAAATGCAATTGAAAAAAGTTTATTTTGTAATTTAAAAGTACTTATTACATTATCTAAAAAGTAAAACAAAAATTCTCCGGTGTGTGGATGCGGAAAAAGATCAAATGCAATCGTACGTTTCATCAATTGCCATGAATTGGGATCCACCCAATGAGCGGTGACACAAAGGTACGATTCGGGTAAACCGTGTGGAGCCGACCAAACGTCACTAGTTAAGTTTACACCGGTATTTAAATTTTCAAATAATACAATTAAATCATTTTTTGCTTGTTTCCATAATTTTAAACAATAACGTCTAAGTGTAGTACGACTTACGTGAGTGTAACGAGGTTGAAGCGTCTCTCGAATTAAGTTGGTCAACCGAAGATTGTCGAAATGACTAAAAGGCAAAGCTTCTTGAATCACGAACTTCGTCATTCGATCTCGAACCGTATTAACATCATAATTAAAGATTCCACCGTCTCTACCCAATTGTGTTTGTTGCGAATCCGGATTACTTTTCAACGACTTACAAAACTTCTTGCTAATGTGTTTGTTTAAAGTCGTGTTAGAATCTTTAGCAAGCAAAGCTCCACAAAACTTGCAACGAGCCTTTACAGACCCGTCACTCAACTCAACCATATCCCAATTGCACCAAACATCCATGTTACGATTGTGTGCAAGAACACGAACGACGGTTGGAGCGTTGGACGAACCTTGACCAACGGAAGATTGTGAGTGAGCCATATCAAGATTGAAAAGAGTGAAAGTGTAAAACGAGAGAGTGAACGTGTAAAACGAGAGTAAACGAGAGTATTTTTTGCGTTTTTTGCGTATGTTTTTGCGTTTGAGACTTGGGTACTAAACCATATCAACACACACCTATTTATACTAACTTATAAGCCTAAAAGTGACAAAAAAAACGGCCAAAAAGCGATCCCAACAGCTATATAGCCGTTAAAAAACGGCTACTTTAAAAAAAAAAAAAAAAAAAGCGGTCAAAACCGGGTCCAACCCGGGTTCAACCGGTTCCGGGTTCGGGTCAGGTTCTAAGAAATTCTAGAAAATCATACCCGGTTCCAACCCTACGGGTTTTTTTCGGGTCCTAACCGGGTATACATATACCGGGTCGTACCCGTACCCGGTTGCGGGTCGGGTCCACCGGGTCGGGTCCGAACCCGGTTTTTATGCCCAAGTCTACCTCCAACAAGCCTTATGCCTAAGATCAATTGGTATGGAAAACAGACATTCTATAGTTTTTCAAAGTGGTGGTCATTAATTCGACTAACACTTGGTGCGATATGCTTCAATTGGGTCAGGGGTTTTACCAGTGAGCCTTTAGTGGTGGGTTTTCCCTGGAATGATGGACAGGACGGGTCACCAGCGCTATCTGTTTTCACGGACATGGATGGCCTTCCCCCAATGGGTTTACCCGGGCGATCGAGCTTAAAGTATTCGTTTATATAATAATAATAATTAATACCTAACCTTTACTTTAAAGCAGTAGTATTGTTCAACAAGAAACATTTGAATTTGTATCAAGAAACACGATTAATAGCATTCAACCAAAAAGAAAATCATTATAATTTAAAAAGAGATCATTACGTTCATCAACCAACAAAAGGCAATTTAAAGTTTCTAAAGCTAATAATAACTAAAAGTCTTAATACATGACACGCATCCATAATCGCAAATGTTTCTAATGAACCTATCTAGCATCCTGTTTTCAGTGATAAGCCTCAGTTAAAAGATAACGAGACAAAGATTTGTTTACAAAAGTTAAGGGACCAAAGTTGCTCTGCGTGCAAACTAAAGCAGGGGGCTATGTGTAAAATGGATCAAACGCTCAAATCGATTGGGTTGAAACGATGAACATACGTATTGAAGTTGATCTTATTATGTCGATGTTGTCAAAGGAAGATGTAGTTCGCATGAAGCCCACTAGGTTAAACTACTATTCAGTTCAAATAATTAGATCTCAGTTTTTCAGTGTTTTTTTAGTGTTTGAACTCAACTAACTACTTTATATTGTTAAGTTGTACTTTTTATTATTATGCAATAAAGTCACCGCTTTGATGTGTTGAAATAAGTTTATCAAAAAGTCAAGGCGGTTCGGTTAATACAAAATCTTGTTTCCACTTAACCAGTTAACCATAACCGAACTTCTTTTATTGGCTAATTACAAAACAAAAAACAAAACCATCGTTTTCTGATAAAGAAATCATTAATGAGAGATATCTTGTATTTCCATTTACAGATCCAAATACAGAGAATAAATTGCTGGACAAAATATACAACTATAATGACATACAATGGTTAAATGGTTAATATAACCATCAAGAACTTATTTATACCCGGATTGTATATATTTACATTTTTTAATACTTACATTCAACTGGAGCAAGGTGATCAGCTATCAAAGCAGTTGATTTGGATGAATGATTTCTGTGTACAAATGCATCTTCCTGCAGAGAATAAACATCAGTAAAACTATATATATACCGGATTTCTCAGTTATGAAAGCGGTCTTATTTGTTTCGACTTTTCAACATTTATATTTATGACTCGGTTTTAGCTACAAAGAAACATAAATTAGTGGAATATAAGGCCATAAGGTGGTACCGATGAGGAACACCGTCCAGTATCATGTATTACTCCTTCCCTAGTTGGCTCCAATCTTGAATTGCAACCTTTTGTTTTGCCACTTGAAATGACCTGAATTCAAGACCATACAAGTTTTGCAGACATAATAAATGTTACGAATTTCGGTTTAAGAATGAGTAGTTGTTCTGTTGTTTACCTTCATTACATGAGGATCTTTCCAAGGTCCTTTATCTGATCGCATACAACCTCCTTCTCCGGCACAATTGCAACAACCGCCTAGAAATTCTGGCAATTCGCTGACACGTTAAAACAACTTATCAAGATCATGTTTAATACATAGCTTTATTACCACCCAATCATAATTATTTTACAAGGGTTTACCTGGCATCAATTACTTCAAGCAATGTGCTTTTAAATTTGGTTCCCAGGACCTGAAGATGTAAAATATCACCAGAGAAAATTATGGTGACATCAGCTTAATAATTTATACAAACACGTAACGTAAACTTACATGAATCTTGGATTTTGCTTTGGGTTCAAGAAACGACTGGATCATGTTCCAGAGCATCTTAAACCCCTGACCAGCATTTATAATGTACATCTGGCAAAGTGTCTGCAGAATTCATATACCAAATTAGAGTATGTAAACAACATACTTTATGTTCAAAAAATGATAAAAATTGACTTATGTAAACAATATACATCAGGATAGTTGGTGTTGATTTGTTGCAGCCTCTTAATGAGTTCAATCACTGGTTTTGTTAAGTTCCATAAACCCTAAAGATATAAACATATCACAGAGTTATAAAAACAGTTTTAGCTGAAAAAACTAAGCTTCCATTACTTAGATAATTCATATCATACCACGCCTTGAACATCTATGATTGTTGTATTTGAATCAACAAGTCTTCCTGTTGCAATTGAGCAGGCTGGAAACCGAATAGATAAAGTTCTCTCATATTGTTGCACATAGTATTTCACATACCGTTCAATTGTTGTTACTCTCAAAAGCTTCTTTGGGTCTACTTGTCCTAATATTTCAATGTAAACAGGCCTTCCTTCTTTGTCAATACCATGATAACCCTGGGGGACATACCGTAGTACTTCATTCAATTCGTTGAAGTTGTAATCCTGCCAAACACAAAGTTATTTTTTCAAGATTCAAGTATGAGGCGTTAGTGATTTGGCGAAGTTGATTTATAATATACCTCCAAAATAGTGTCGGCTCCAAAGTCTTTCCTCCACTTAAGCATGTTGATCCACATGTTCTTGGTGTCTTCAATATTAAAGTTCATTGCTTTCAAGTATCTGCAAGGATGCAGTTTGAAAATCATCAACCAGGCTATGAAGAATAACATTCTGTAGCAAAAATTTGGACAAGATCATAATTATTACTTTAACATCATATGATAGTCATCTAGTATTGTGGGTAGCAAGTTGTCTGCAATTAGTGTTTGTCGAAGAACATTAACTGCTTCAGCCTCTTCAGAATCTTTAGCTTCCCCTAATGTAGGAGAATCTGGATAAATGGTTTTCTTTCTGATTTTCTGATCTCGAGAAGGGCTGATTTTGGAAGAAGTATTCTCCACATTCCTTGTACAAGTTCCGCGCGTGCATTTTTCAACGAAGACTTCAAGATCTTTAATACATATACAGGTGAAAAGAACAAGGTTTATATATCAGAAGTGTTATCTTCCTGAATATAACTGTTAAAGGACATCTTTAGAAATTTCTTATAATATTAGACGTAAAGCATGTATACAAAAACGTACTGTCCAAGTTATTTGGATGCAAGAGACAAAATTTGATTTATTCTCAAATTTTATTTTGTGGGTCATGCGCCCTGCAACATTCTTAAAGTTTCCTGTTTCTGTATTTCTATTGATTATATAATTTTTGGTTCTCATTTCTTCTCACATCAATCCAAACTGGGGACCAATAATGACATATTCATATCCTTCACACCATATAAATAAGACCCATAAAATAAAAAAAGGTACAAAACTAGAATAAACCGGATAAGCACTTTGGCAGCAAACCAGAGGAGTTAACCGTACCAATTACCAAAACAACAAAGTCACACAAGAGGGACACTGCTGCAACTGTTACACATTTATCTTACATTCACTTAAAGAGGGACCTCATTGTGCCACTTATATTTACCTAGATCACATATAAGCAAGTAGAGGCAACTTCGAAATGTTAAGCGCCAACTGTAACATATACTTTGAACCTGGTGCATAATTTCTAGGTCTTTTTTCCATACTTCTAAGCAAAATCAAACTCCAAAACGCACAAGATGCAAATTGTAAACATAATTTCGCCCCAAAAGCTATTACATCACTCAAAGTGAAACGCAAGCGTACCTTAATCCCCTTCGACCAACAACCAAATCTATTCATTCAAACTACTAACACCGATTGAATATCTGAACCAAAATCGAGTTTCGTAAACACTAACCCACGAGATCAACTAACGAACAACACCGCCATAATTCACAAACTCCTTAATCACATCAAACCGACCCAAACCAATAAACAACAAATCGACGATACTAGTAACAAACTCCACACAAACTTACCAGACAGCGAACTGCGTTGAATCGCTCCAAACATGGCGTAATCTAACCTGTACGTTGAAATGCAATCTTAATTAAAAACTGAATGAGGTTACCGAATTAACAACAAATTATTATTGAAATGGAGGACTTACGAGCCCTAATTGATCGATCGTTAAGCTTATGAATGTAAGATGAAGAGATAGTTGACGTTACGACGACGGAAGGCGGGAAGAGTTGCGTTATGGTAATGGTGTGTGTGTTGCAGGTGTTTTGTTTGGTTACTTGTTTATTTTACTTTTCGTGAGAGAATAAGAATATGCGCATTTCCGAGAATAACATCTTTTTGATGCTCAATTTACGGTATTGCCCTTCAAACAGTGGACTATTTGGTGGTTATTAACTTATTATTATTATTATTTGAGGCTCCAAATTGAGCAGCTGTTGTAGTCCATTAGTTTATTATAAGTTTTTTTGGAGTAAGGGATGTTTTGGTCCATGTGTTTTCTACCAAATTTGGGATTTGGTCTGCGTGTTGTGATGTTTATTGATTTGGTTTTTGGGATGTTGTTTGGTTTGAAAAAGTTCATTGAATTTATTCAATGGTGTTGATTTAATCAGCTAATTTTATGGACGGTTTGGTTGTTTATATTCTTAATAAATTTAGAAAATAGAAACATGTTCACTTCGATGACTCTCTCTCCCCTGACCCAAATCACGGTTAGCCCTTGGTGCTTGCGTGTGATGCGTCAACCGTCGAGTATCAGGGAAATACGAGAGATGATCGATTTACGGCACTAGGAGATTGAGAAAATGGTTGAATTTGTTCCTCATGCAAGAACTTGGTTTTATATCTTTATGGTTATGGGCTCGTGGGTGTCTTATGATTTATTGATTTACAGTAGAGAAAAGGGCAAGCCTAAATATCACGTTTATCCACAGCCCAAGTACCACGTTTATCCACAGCCCACAGGAACCACACGCATTATGAGTCATGACACGCAGCTTCTTTTTCTTCATTAGGATTAAATTCTTCCAACTTTTTTTTATACTATGGATTCTTAGTTTTTTTCTAATTTTAAAGCGCTTTATCCTGTGCGCTTGATGTGTGAAACCTTTTTAGGAATGAGAATTTGAAGAAATTTTATCTTATTAAATGGATTTTGAAATTTAAAAGAATTTTAATTTTAATGTACGTATATAGATGATAACAAAATCACAAAAGGAATTGTAACATATCAATGTCACCTTGGCCACCAACTACTACTGATCCACCCCCACCCCACCCAAATGCTATCCCTCTATCGTCGTGTTCGGCATCACTGGCACGACTCCTTGACACATTTTTCATCTTTATCCCAACCTAGTAGTACTGTCATCACCACCACTTATCGTTCATCGCCGGTGGCAGGGGGCCACGAGGGTGGCAATAGCGATGACGACAATTGAGGGAATGGCGGCGGGGGTAAAGAGGTTTGCGTAGGTGGAGGGGCGACAACAGGGGAAGGGGTGGCCGATGGGGTTGGCAGGGTTGTTGGCTTGCGGCAGATGTTGTGGTGAGAGTTGCGTATGTAATAACAATAAGTGATCGGATATTAAAGTTCTTTTTGTTGAATTCCTTTACAATTTGAAAGGAACATTGAAATCTTTTTTACTTGAAAAGATTTGAAAGAATTAATTAGAATTCTTTTTTTTTAAATCAAACTAAATTCTGATTTTAATAAAAATAAATGTTATGAACCAAACATACTAAGAAATGAAGTTTCGGATCGAATTATATTAAATTTATGAATCAAATACACCCTCAAGACTTATCAGTTTCAGTAATAGTGTAATATTAACTTTTGCACTAGCTTTTACGTACAACAATTAAGACAAAAATACTTCAAATTTAAGTGCTAATTACATACATGCATTATAATAAAATGAAGCTTATGCAATCCTGGTAATATGTTGCATTAGGTTTTTAAAAAGTTGTATTACACCTTAAAATTATTGCATTATCTTAAATTAATATTTTTACATAAAGCTACATTAGATTAAGTTGAATTAGATCAATAGCAACATTTTCAGTATCAAAAGTAATTTTTTTGCTAGATAATATAATTTTGTTTAAAGATGACTTTTAAAATATTGCATCAGATATATTTTTGTAGTAGTGACGTCAATTTTAGAGCTAAAGTAAGACAAGATGCAGTTTATAAAGATCATGAGATCATCAATTCATCATAGTAAGGCAAAATAAATAAGATCATCAACTCTAGTTAGTTGACTAATTCAATTCCAACCATCGTTATAATAACATAACATCAAATCACTAATGGATCAAACATGGTCCATACTTGATAACATCACCTACAAGATGACCATATTTGCTCCATTTTTTCAAAGTAAAGACTAATTATCAAACTTTTGAGAAGATGAGAAGGAAAACACGATATGAACCTATGATCTTAGACGCGTTGTCCTCCACAAAATGATCAAATACCGTCACACTAAATAATTGTTCAAGAGACTGAATAGGCTTTAACATAAAAGCCTCCTGAAGTTACTGCAGGTTGTAGCCTTGTCCTTCAAGAGTTGACTGTCACTTTGCTTCATTTCAGTGAAATATACATCAAACCACTCGTCATTCAAGTTCTCTAGAGTCATCATGCATGTTAATTAAATTGATTAGGGTCCCGGCCAAATGCCTTCACATGATCCATCTGTGACGTATGACAAACATGACACTGGCACCAAACACAATCCTCGGCTTCGAAGATCTCTTTTCACCACCATATTTCCATCCTCCATTTTCCCCTTCACATACAATCAAACACACATACATACATGTATACGTGTAAGTATAAGCATAACGATTGTTATTAACTGAGATTTAAAATTTGAAATATTCTTACCCCTAGTGATGATATCCCACTGTTGGTTGACTTCATGTATGGCACGCTTAAGGTCTACAAAATCAACAGTGTTTTCAAGTCAAATCAATGTAGAACGTATAGTTTCTTCCCGTGTATTATGGGGAAGCTACGAATATTGGAGGCCACACATGTAGATTCTTATGTTACATTGTTACATCATTATCTTGTTTCCCTAAATATGGTTGTTTATCCTAGTTTAGGACTTATAGTATCCTATACTTTTGGAAAATAATTTTAGCAAATGTCATTTATTGTCACCTCTTGTTGATGCAATCATGTTCCAATAATTTATATCCTTTTTGCCTCTTTATATCTATCTATCTATCTATATATATATATATACTAGGCTAAGACCCGTGTAACACACGGGTTCAATCCAAAAATATTATTGTTGTTTAAAAAGATTCGTAAGTTATAATGTTGTTGATAATACTTTGTATATAGACTTTTGTGAAAATATTATTAACAGATGGATTTAAATGTATTAATTCAATTAAACAACAAAGTAATTAAAGATCTAAATTGATATACAATACTTGCTCGTACAATAACAGGTTGCAAATTGCAGTACGCATCAAACAATATTCGCAGGTACATAATAAGTTTGAACTTATAGATATATATGTTATGATTTTTTTCAACTTGCAGGTAGAATATCAAACAACAGACAAAATAACAATGAAAGTTGTATATCATTAAACAATTACAATACAACTCCGATAAAGTAAGCATCTAAAACAATAGTTTGCATATAATTAAACCATCTAAAGTAATATATAGCGAAAGGAACGATAACTTGATAATTACACATAACTAAACAATTACAATACTACTCAGATAAAGTAAGCATGTAAAACAACCTGTTGTATATGAGTAAGTGGAAAGTCAAAAAAAGTGTTTCATTGATGTTCATAGTAAGGTAAAATAATACAAACATAACAAAAAAACAAAATAATTTAAATTAAATGTTACATCATAGTATACAGATACAAACAATGAGTTAAAAAGAGCATAAAATTTGACTCTTTAGTTAATCTGCATAACATTTCATACATATCACAATAAAAGGTGATGTGAATTGTATAGATAGTTGTACTTAATGAGATATATATATATATATATATATATATATATATATATATATATATATATATATAAAATATTAAAAGAGTAACTTAGGGGGACACTTGACATATTTTTAGGCCCCCTAAGTTTACTTTTCTCGTCTCTCTCTCCTCTTAAATAATTACCTAAATTAATAAATATTAAATAATTTTAATTCTTTTTTGGAATAATTTTTTTAATAAATTAAGAAATATGTCTTTTTATTAATGTTATTTTTAGAAAATAATTTTTTATATGGCTCAAAAAATTTTCTAATCTAACTTTTTTTAAAATTTAAAATATTTTAAAATTGGTATTTTAAAAAGTAATTTTTTTTATAAACTAAAAATAATTAAAATTAGGAGTTATAATAAATAATTTTAAAAAATAACATTTTTGATACGGTTTGTTTTGAAAAAAATGTTTAACTTTTTTTGAAAAGAAAGTTTAAAAATTGATATCGTTATTTTATTACTTATAGTTATACTCATATGTAATTTTAATCATATCTTATTTTAGATTATCATTTTATACTTCATAAAACTTTATTATATTAAATATTTTATTTTTTCAACCCGTATAATACACGGGTTTACTAAGTTAGTATTAAATAAATAATAATCAATAATTAATCAGAGATATTATGAACATTTATAGTCCGATCCAACCCGATTCAATACTCTATCTCTATATTTGATTACAGGGTCAAAATACTTCGTAATTGATCTAATTATTACACATAACTTTTTAGTGTATATTATTTAAATCTTAATTTTCAAACTAATATCCTCACACCCACTCAATATCTAGCTCACGATTTGACCCGTCAAAAGTATTTTTTTTAAGTCTAAAAGAAGACAGTTTTCTTTGACTGTATATTTCACTATGACAATATAAAAAAGTCAAGGTCAATCTCTGTTAAATGTCGGTTTATATTTGAAAGAGTCTATTTTTACTCATGATCAGCTTTATGACATCTTGTCACAAGTTAAGAGTAAAAATGAATTGAATCTTTTAGCTTTAGATAATGAATGTAAACCTACTAATATTACTACAAATGTTTTACTTGAAATATTTACATATTTAACTTAAACATATTTTATATGAAAATATTGTTTTATATTTTCTAAAATTTTATACAAAGTATTTGATATTTTATTTATTGAATTTGTGTGTTACAAAATCGGGTATGATTTCATTTCCAAAGAAAGATACCCATGAATTCCTTCGCATTGAAGAGGAATCAATGAAGAAATCTCGTAATTTTTGTCACGATTCAAATATAAACCGAGCATTTTATGGATTTAAAAGTGATCTGAAGTTTTTGTAGATGAATTATTTGAAGAAAGAATAATCATTGGGTTTGATTTTATTTTCAAAAAAAAATGCACTCTAATTTAGGGTTAAATTTTCCTTAATGTCTCTAAATGAATCTAGACTAACATTGAGAATAGATACATATTTAGGCGGGAATTAAATAAAATAGAGCCTTAAGAGAATGTCACGTGTCACTAAAGTTATTTTTATATATATATATATATATATATATATATATATATATATATATATATATATAATGTGAACGTACCAATACAGTTGATAGAAATAATGCAATAAAACCTTATATTTAGTACAAAACGAGAGAAGGATTTTCAATATCACCACCATATATACTTTTTGTGATTGTTATTGTATTTTCTTAAATTAAAGAAATAATGATATGCAATAAAGAAACAATAACTTCACACAAAATATATAATAGTTGTTTAGTTAAAATAACTTCTAGGCGGCATGTAAATAAAAATCATTTCACTAAAGCCCATTTAAATCAAGTGTAGTGGTTAACTGATGATTGGAGCCCTATTGATACAATGGTGTAGGCAAAGTTGCGTTTGGAGCTCGTTACTGGTGTTTGAAATCTCACTTGTATTCATGTTATCATAATTGGCGCTTCCTCCTTGATTATTACTAATAGTCTAATAATCAAGTTTTTTAAGTGTTCTACTACCTATTCAAATCACTCGACTTTTATTAAATGTTCAAATCTTTTAATTTTGTGTATAAGTCTAAAACTTTTTTAGAACTTATTGACCTAAACAGACCATATGAATCTTAGTTAATATTTTGTGATAATTATTTAACTACCTTGAGTAAGACGTGAGTGAAGAAAAAAAGTTAACTAAATAATAACCAAAATTTATAATTCTTAAATTACATTAATTTTAAAGAAAAAATAATCACAAATTGTAATTATGAATTCATATATGTTAAATTCATATCATTAAAATCTGAAATTAATAATAAGAATTTCACAAGATTGAAACTTAAAAAAACTTTAAATGATTTTAATAATTAGTGCGTGAAAAAGGTATTTTAGTGTCAAAACCATAACAAAAAGTCTTTTACTTCAAATTATGTTCTTTTTTATTTTTAGACGGGTTACATATAAGTCTCTCACATGTAAATATGTTAGACCCTCTTTTTTTGCCATAAGAACACGTAACGTATGGGGCTCTATAATTTATATTCGATCTATATTTTCCTCTAAAAGTCGCTTTTAATCAAAAGAAGGCCAATAAATAATAAAATATTATACAATTATTCAACAGTTATGGGGAAAAGTAAAAATGAACGCAGCCCAAGAAGAATGTTTTGAGAGATGAACATATACCTCGACTTGTGTTTGTAGAAATTTGATATATCCTATAGCCTCCATTAGTACCGAAGCTGTATCAGTCTGCAACCATTCTCCAATAATCCAAAGAATTAAAATAATTTATTTTCGTTTAAATAACAAAATAAAAGTAAATTATCAAATGACCAAATTTAAACACTATCTATTTTATTTGATTCAAAATTATATTACAACTAATTTACATTAATCCATTATAGTCGAATCGAAGCTCAAACATTTGATCTTGATTTAGTGAGCTTCATCATTTTAACTACTACAATTTGACACAACCCCACCCCTTTAAACGTAATTAATTGATAATTTATAAAATATATAGCTTTTTATATCTTACCATATATCAGTGTCCTGTTGGGTCATATATACACTTAATATATATATCTGATGATGCTAGAAACAAATAAAAACGTAGAATAAACAACCTTGCTATCATTCTTGAAGATTATATGAAGCTCATGTGCTCAATGGACAATGGTCTAGATTGTTTGAGAATATAAAAATTCTATATACCTTGTGTAATAAAAAGTTAAAATATAAAAATCAAACAGAAGGAAAAGCTAGCAACTTTTAAAAGATGAGAATCATGTCTTTGATGTATTGATTCTTAATTTTTTTATTAATTTGTTATCAATATATATTAAGAACATGAAAAAAGATTATAATAAAATATTATTAATCTTATTTATTGAGAAAAGCTTCACACAATAATACTTAATTTTTTTAAGAGTTCTTTAATACGAGAAGTTTATTTTATTAATTTAATTTTTAACTTTCTTTAAAACCACTCTATTAAGCGTTCAAAGCTCGTGATTTTTTTTAATATTTATTAAATTTTTAATTAATTGATTTAAATGAAACATATATATGACCAATCCTAGCTAGACGCTAGTTAATATATAGTGATATTTTTCTTAAATCTGATTAATAAATCATATCCTTTAGGTTATCGTTACTTCAAGTTAATTAAAAAAAAACTAAATAGTAGTTAGGATTCATATATTTTTTATTTAAGTCGTTTAATTAAAAAAATAACATTAATAAAAAGTTTTCACAATATATAAAAAATCTAAAGAAAGTTGAGCGATTTTAGATAGAAAAATTTTTAAATGACTTGAAGTAAAAAAAAAAATTCACAATAAAAAAATTTAAAAAAATCTTTTTGCTAGGTTACCTTTATTTAAATTTTCTTTATGGGCAAAAATGTGAGGAAAGAAAACATATCGATTACCTTGCCAAAAGGTGCCACCAACTGCTGAATAGCTGCAATTCTGTCCCCCAATTTCTCCTTCCGGACCTGATTCAAAATAAGACTATCCACAAATTAAAAAAAATAATAATAACAAAAAAGATGATTAAAAATGCTTAATTAATTAGTTAAACCTGAAATGGTGCAGAAGAAGAGCGTGGTTCCGACTTTGGTTTCTTTGGTGCTACAGATTTAGTCTCCTTTGCATCCACATATTTGCTAGCTGGCCTCTTTGCTGATTGATCTGTACTTCCGATGGTGGTGACCGATGATATCTTTAATAAGTTGAAAACAGATATAAAGTTTAGTTTTTCAACTTTAATTGTATTATATGATCATCATGATCATCAACCTCGTCAAAAGGTCATAATTAAAGATCTGTGAATTATAATGCATTGTATAAAGCTGCAAGTCCCATTTTTAATGGGGTTTCTGGATCTCTATTTATATATTTAACATCACTGACACCGTAAACTATTCAGTTAAAAGTAGTGATTAGTGAACCCTATACTATAACAAAGTAAAACTAACACAACATTGATAACATGTTACATTACATTTTATAAAAGTTACATTAGGATTTAGAAATGTTGCATTACCGTAAAGTAATTTTTTTATTTTAATCAAAAACTATTTCAGATGAAGTTGTAATAGATCTAAAACAATCTTTTTGTTAGTAAATGTAAACTTTTTCTTAGCAAATGCAACTTCTTTATTAGAAAAAAAAAAAAAAAGAAACCGACCAGTAATTCATTTTTGAGAGAGAGACTGAACAGAAATGATCACCTTGCTAGGGTAAACTATTGACCTATGATTCGGTTGATGCATACGATCAAAGCCGCAAGATATACCACGAAGATTGTGCGTGCTGAGTGACGAATGATGGCTAAATTTGTTGTCGAACCTTGGAGAACCAAAGGGATCCAAAGCTGGTAAGCAGTTCATATCAAAAGAGTTTTGTGAAATTGCTGAAGATCCTGTTGATGATGATGATGATGAACTGGTGGTGGTGGATTGATTCAAACTTGAAATACTTATACTTGGGAAAATCTGCTGGCTAAATGTCCCATACTTAGAACAGTTCTGATCATTTATAAGCTGTTCACCTTTGATTTGACATCCAGTAGAATAACTTGTAAGCAAGAAATCTTGATTAATATTATTACTCGAGTGGCTAATTGGTTGATGATCATCATTCTTCAAGTAGCTTGAGTAAGTTTGTAAGTCTAGATCTTCGATGCTTGATATCGGGTTGCAATTCAAAAGCTCTAGGAACTTTGGATATGATTCCACATCTGAAAACTCATCTTTGATTCGCGCAAGACGTTGCAAGTCATGAGTCATGAAGTTCTCTACCGAATACCCCATAGCGTTGTAGGGAAATCGAAAGTCTTGAACGATGGAATCAGCGCTAGTTTGATCAAGATTTCTTGAATTTATATTGTTATTTGTTGCGTTCCTGCATATATATATATATTAAAATTAAAAAAAAACATTCATGAGTTAGGTTATACTATTTTCACTAAAGCAAAACCCTAGTTAGAAACCATTAAGGATATACATCAAGAAACATAATCATAAGTTAATGATAAAATAAAGAAATACTTTAGTGTATACATTACATGTATGTGATGGTTTTAGTACATAATGATGAATCTCAAGAAAAAGCATCACATCAAAACCTAAGGTGCAAAAAGTATGAAAAAGCAAATAGAGAGAGAGAAAGCTCTTACAAGATGGGATTTTGGGACCAAGAAAAAGAAGAAGAATCCACAAGAAGTTGATGATGATCTTGTTGTTGATGGTGATGAAAATTTGCAGACTCCATATATTATTTATATGAATCACATATGCTGCTAGCTTGTGTTCTTGCTATTTCTATATGCACTTTACTTTTTTCTTATTTGTGGAAAGAAATTGAAAAGGAAAGGGTTAAAGGAACAATCAAGAAGATTAGCAAATTAGATTCTTTATCTCTTTCATTCAGGTGACACCCTCAGCTAGCTCATACATGGGCATGAACATGGATATTGACTCATCGTGTGGGTGCGCGCAGAGGAGCTTTATTGTGATGCTTTTTCATGGTTTCTCTTTCAAACTCTACTCTTAAAGTAACCCATTGAAAAGAAAGAAAGCATGATATAAAGAAAGAGGTACCAACAATAATTTAAACATTAGTTATATAAATATATATATATATACACACACACACACACACACACACACACACACACACACATATATATATATATATATATATATATATATACACACACATATATATATATACATGTGTGTGTGTGTGTTTTATACATGTGTGTTGAACTTTCTAAATAACAAAAAGTAACCATGGTTATTCACATCTTTTTACAGCTTCATCAACAAAGTCCAATAATACAAAATCGTATATAAATCTTTTTTTCATATTATTCGGTTTTAAAGGAAACTATTTACATCTAATAGGGCATTGAGCAAAGAAATTAAATAATTATCAACTTTTTGTTATGATCATGATAACTTGTTACTATGTTAGGTTAAAATCGACGTTTACAACAACACACCTCTTACTAATTTTTAACAAAGATCTAACTTTTTACAAACAAAAAACAACAAATAGTTAGGATATATTTGATAGCTATATTATATGGTTAACACAGTTGCCTATTGATTACAAGAAACCTAGGTTTTTTATTAAAGATTTTAAGAAAATAAAATATGGTTGGTCGAATAATTAAAAGAATAATTAGAAATCATTCTTTATCATGATTAATAGTTTCTAATTAAAAGAATTAATCAAAAAAGCATATAGTGTTATGTTATCTTTTATTAGCAATCAGGTTTTCCCATCTTAACAGGATTTTTTTTATTGTAAATGATTATTACTATTCTCTAACCCTTAAACTTAAGCCGCCTAGACCCATATTCATCATTCTCGAGTGTTACATCATGATCTTTACTATTTTCCAAACATTGAAAGTTATAGCCGCCAGCACCATATTTATAGATTTTGGGCATTACATATCGCATGTATAATCATATTAAACTCTCTCTTTCTTCCTCTTTTTTTTTAACTTTTACTTTCTCTCAATCTTTAACTATCTGTTTTAATCCGTCTTTTCTTCACACTATAGTCTATGTATCTATATATAACTTTTGGGGTAGTTGGCATTCCATTGAATCTCTAAAGAGAGCAGGGGCCGAATGAGTTCTTAAAGGCCATGACTAGATCGAGGCAACTTTCAAGGACTATCTTCAATTTATTGCCAAACCAAAACATGCGAGAGTTCTTGTACCGAAGGTGATTGTTATGCATCGACATATATAGACGATTATGAAAAGTCAAGTTTAACCGGAAAAGAGAATAATTTCAGCAAAATTACTCTCATAGGTTTTGCTTTGACATAGGCGTGAATTTTATCAATATTAAATCACGTATGTATACATGGGCGTATATGTATACGACCAGACGTGTTAACCCTCAGATTATAGTTATTCTTTAGGTTTATATATTCTCCAAAATTACTTTTACAATATAAAACTTATAGTTTATAGCTTTAAATTCCCTCTAAAATTACTTAATTTGAACTTGATCCCATACGATTCAAAAGACTAATCTAAAATCTCTAAAATATAGAACTTATAGTGTACATATAGCTCTAGTTGTACTTTACGGAACAAACACATGTATTACTAAAACAAATTTATAACATGCTAGAAATTCAATTCTCAATGTAACATATCAAAATGCGTTTTATAAACCCATTTATGTAAAATTTTCCCCAAAATTTATTTTATCTTTATCTTTCAACTATGCTGAGGTAATCTCCTACTCTCCTAGCCTTGCATGGTGGTCTCCCACAAAATCAACGATACCAGTTTCTACCTTTTTTTTCTCACAATGGTCTTTGACATAATGACCTTGCATGGTATATATGGAATGGATTTCATAATTTGTTTCTTAAATCTTACATTATAAAACCATCAAATATTCATCATATCAAACTTTATTCAATAAGATTGCTACACAAAAGTTCTTAAAAAATATCTTGTTTATGCAGCAATATGATTAAAGCGAACTTGAACATTTTAATGCATTATCATGGGTGCGTATATAATGAACACACCATACATAGCACAAGTCTTTAATATTAGCTAGTATATACGAACTAAACACCCTGACCAAAAGTCATCTTTATATATACGCTCGGTGTTACAAACTTTCATAAATTCGCCTCTATGAAGATACACCCATTACCAAAATCATATACAAGTCACCTATAACTCTATAAGGACAAAATGGAAGTACCACACACTAAACGATATACACATACAATTCTCATCTAATGCATGAACTAATTTCCAAATGTTCCTTTAACCGTCTTCAGAAATCCTTAAAAATTTAATGTAAGTCTCAGAATACCACCCAGAAAGAATGAAGGACATCCGTACAACCTGGCTTCTTGTAGAGTGTTGGCTCCTAGCGATCCCCTAGGCCAACTGCCAAACATGTCCAATACCTTTTAGAATTAATTTAGTTACTAATATTTAAAATAAATAATTTTTTAGCAATGTTACGTTCTAATTTCACTATAATTTTCTTTCTTTAACCATTAAATTTAATAAAGAAAACATTTATTTTATAAATAGTGGAATGCAATAATAATAATAAATAACTTTAGGCTTACAATGCAAGTTTAGTTTTATTGTTTTGATGATAGTTTACAAAATTTTTTAGTAGTTCATGCTTAATTAGGGACCGCTTTGGAAATTTAATTGCGCGTAAACAATTTTTTTAACAGCAAAAGCCCAAATATCCGGGATCACTCTGGCACATGGATTACGTACCCTTTCGCTTGAATAATAGAAGCGTGGTGAGCCGACTCACCCGTCTAGAAGGAAGATAAACATTTTTGTTAAATCATGTTCTTCACAGAAACTCAAAAGTGAAATCTAATGAAATTTGATTGTAAATAATATATCTTAAAAATTATTAGATAAAGTGGATACAAAGTATGCAAATGATTGATTTTAACTTAAAACAAATGTACCGTAGCATTTAATGTTTTTTAAAACTTATTGTAATGAATAATTTCAACTAAACACTTAAATTATCTTTAGAGCTAAGAAATTGAGTTAATTTATATTTTCAAAATAGCAATTTCAAGTTCACGATAAATAGGTGAAATACACTATTTGAATTGAGTTCTTAGCTTTTAATCATACTCCATAGCACTATTTTTATCAAATTTGTTTTTGTTAGTCTTGTTTATTTAGAATAACTTAAAAATATAACATTTGATATTTCTAATTAAAGATATTGTTCTTTTATATAATGAAAGAGTTTATTCACTTTATTGTATTTCTTAATTATAATAAAACTATATGAGTAGACAAGTGGGTTGTTAAAAGTTAAAAATGACAAAACATACACAGGCCCACGCTACAAAACGACACCTTCTTGAAATGCATATTCCCATTATGATGTCAGTGACCTTCGCATGACGAAATAACTGCGTCATAAATTTCCATTTTCAGAACTATATTTATAAAACGAATTTATTTCTTACTTTTTATTTACGACAACTCAAATATCCTTCTACTAGCTTTAGTTACTCGTGTATTACACGGAAGTGTAAATAGCTAATTATTAAATAACATAAAAATAAAAATAAAATCAAGTGCGTTATATATTAAATAAGACATAATAACTTTTGATTATAAGGTCACAAATGAGCAAAAACTTTCTTGTAAACCACATTTGTAGTAACATTAGTAGGTTTACACTCATTATCTAAAGCTAAAAGTTTCAATCCATCTTTACTCTTAACTTGTGATAAGATGCCATAAAATTGATGATGCGTAAAAATAGGCTCTTTCAAGTATAAATCGACACTTGACAGAGATTGACCTAAACTTTTGTTTATTGTCATAGCGAAATATATAGTCAAATAAAACTGTCTTCTTTTAAACTTAAAAGGAATACTTTTGACGGGTCAAATCGTGAGCTAGATATTGAGTGGGTGTGCGGATATTAGTATGAAGAAATTAAGATTTAAAAATATACACTGAAAACTTATGTGCAATAATTAGATCAATTTCAAATTATTTTGACCCTGTAATCAAATATAGAGATATAGTATTGAATCGGGTTGGACCGGGCTATAAATGTTCATAATATCTCTGATTAGTTATTGATTATTATTTATGTAATACTAACTTTAGTAAACCCGTGTATTATACGGGTTAAAAAAATAAAATATTAAATATAATAAAATTTTATAAAGTATAAAATGATAATCTAAAATAAGATATGATTAAAATTACATATGAGTAATAAGTATAAGCAATAAAATAACGATATCAATTTTTAAACTTTTGTTTTTAAACTATCTTTCAAAAAAAAGTTAAACATTTTTTTTAAAACAAACCATATTAAAAAAATTTAAATTTTTTTATTATAACTCCTAATTTTAATTGTTTTTAGTTTATAAAAAATTTACTTTTTAAAAATACCAATTTTAAAATATTTATATTTTAAAATTGGTATATAAAAATGTTTTCCTAAAAATAAAATTAATAAAAAAACATCTTTCTTAATTTATTAAAAAAATTAATCTTAAAAAGAATTAAAATTATTTAATATTTCTTAATTTAGGTAATTATTTAAGATAAGAGAGATGCGAAAAAAATAAACTTAGGGGGCCTAGAAATATAACAAGTGTCCCCTTAAGTTACTCTTTTAGTATTATATATAGATTACTAAATACTAATGTTAAACCCATCGATAGACAATATATAAATAATATAAAATTAATTGCCTAACTCGAAAATTTTCTTAATTTATTAGTAACTTGTGGGATAATATTTTTACTCACAACCTACCGTAGGTACTTTCTTAAAACTTTAGAGATTTAGTTAATTGATTTCTTATTAATATATTTGTTTAATTATTTGAAACATGACCCTTAAACTACTCAAGTTCACATGTTTTCTCATAAATTGCCAATTGATCATAATATGTAATATGTTTATGCGGTTATCGATAATGTGTTGAAACTAACAATGACTTGGCAACGAATATAGAAAATATATCAGTCCATGTGTTATTGATGTTTGAGTGTATGTGCTGCCTAATGTGTTACATATATTGTATATACCTTTTTATTATAGTGTATGCATTGAGGACTATACTACATGTCATTGTTGTATACACCACATATATTTTACTATACATAATTTAGTTTATGTACGTAGTGCTTTACTAAATGTACTATAGTGTATGCATTGTTGCATACGCTTCATATGCATTAATAGTATAATGTATGGATTACTTATTATAGATTGTATGTTAACATGTGCATTGTTACACACACCATATATCCTAATGATGATACTTTAATGCATAAAATATAAACTATAACATACACTACACATACATTAAAAGTATAATGTATGTATTAATGATTACATTACATAGACATGTTAGTAGTTATAAATTATTACATGGTTTTGACCCATTTTCAGTTTGGGGTTAAGGTTTTAAATACAAACATTGTTTGTCAAATCAGGTTTTAAGATTCTTTAAATTTTGTCGAATAACCGACTAAAATTTGAAAATTCAAATTCGAGTTAATTGGAAAAAATAGAATTATGAAAAAACTATAAATAAAAAGTAAAATAAAACAACATATTTTTAAAATAAAATGTATCTATTTTTATAATAAAAAGTACATGATTTGAACTCAAATATTCATTTGAATCTGACCAAAAATCATACATTCAAATATAACTCGAAAAGGGAATTCAAAATTCCATTAATGCTAATTTCTTTCACGTTGTATATGTATGTGTGTAAGGTACAATAGTGTAAACACTTTAATGAAAGGGTTACTTTTATGTCCTTGGGTTTATAATTTACAATTAAGTGTCATTTTCATCCTTAAGGTTTGATATTTTTGTCGTTTTTATTTAAAAATTTTATTTTTTCTTTTATGTCCCTGATATTATAAAAACTTGTCAATTTCATCCACTTCTGTCAACGCCGTCTGTTGTACCCATTAATTTTACATCAACTTTGAATATTAAAAATAATAGAATGATGTTTGAATGTTGGACAATTGAACAATGTTTATTTAGGTTTTTTTTTCCTGGTGAGGTGTAAAAATACATAAATGTCTCTCACATGAGGTGCACGTGATGGCTACTTAACAGGTAAATAAACGAGGTTAACGAAATTGAATGAAAATTGCAAGTTTTTTAAATGTCAAGGACGCACAAAGGAAACAAATTGTTTTTGAATGAAAATGACAAAATGCATCAAATCTTAGAGACGAAAATGACAATTTACTCTTTACAATTTGTATTTGCAAAGGTTGAGACTCTTTTCATAGGTGTAGATTCATATGCATATTAAAAATCTAACTAAATTCGTAGTGTATTTCACATTGAGCTGATGCACATAAAAAATAATATTCAAAGTAATACTATTTCACAATGTAAATCACATGTAAATGGTAAGCCAACGTAAGCGAAACAATATTTGAATTAATGTGTATTCATAGTAACTTGTTCCATTTTTAAAGATCCAGTAGAACTCAACAAAAATATAAAAAGTGATGCACTAAAAAAAATGTTCGTTTTATGGTTAATTGTTTAGATTAAATATTACTTTTGTATAATATATTGTAGTTTTAAAACCAACTACAATTAAGCTCACGCGTTGCGGCGGGGCGTAAAACCGTGTAAAATAACACCAATGTCACACCATCGCTAGCGACCATCAACACTGAAATTACGGTGTGTTAGTACAAAGAAATGAGACCAAAACGTAAAACATATAAACATATAACTAAGTCCATTTAAGACTCACGCGTTGCGACTAACCGGTTAAAGGGGAAACATAGACGTAAAAACGATGAATCAGACAAGTATGTTGTGTTGTGTTAATTCACAAAATTTAGAACAAAACGTAAAGCGAAACGTAAAAATAATAAATCACACATGCATGTTTGTGTTGTGTTAACTTGTAGAACCTGGAACGAACGTTAAACGAAAATTTACGAAAAATGAAAAGTATAGGGGATCAAAGTTGAAAGTATAAAAGTTGTGAGATTAAATTACAAAAGATGAAAAATTTTGGGTTAAAAGTAAAAATAATCAAATATTGGGAAGTTGCTTTGCAAAATACGAAAAACTTTGAGTTAAAAGTGAAAAATTAATTTTTTTAAAAGTTTTATAAGCATAAGGTAAAATACCATATATGTATACAAAGATTGTAAATTAATATAATATAAAATTTTAAGTTAATCCGATAGACTAACGGTTTCTCGTATATATTAGTGATTGCATGTAATATTTAGAAAGAAAAACGAAATACAACTTTAGTAATATACCATTTTGATGTTATTATCTCATTAAACCTAAAAGTTTTAGGCTAGAATTAATGGATATCCTATATCTGTTTTTTTTTTCTCTATCTTTATGGATTTATGATGATTGGTTAATATGCATGCACTTAGTATAGTTAATATTGTATTTTTAATATATTTTATATGTCGAATAATATTACTTTGTTGCGTGTTTGAAATGTAGGATAAATGAAGCTTAACGGACATTATTTGAGTAGGATACAAAGGATACGAAGACTACGGGTTGAAAGGTGCTGAAAATAAAGAAAACTGTGCAAGTTGCAGGGAGGCCGTAAGCTACGGCCTGAGGCCGTAAGCTACGGCCTGAGGCCGTAACTTACGGCCCTGTATCAACACCGTCTGTGAACCCCGTAAGACAGAAGGTTTGGCCATCTGGTTGAAGGTAGGCCGTAACCTACGGTCTATAGGCCGTAAGTTACGGTCTAGGGCGATATTTTGAGGGTTGTTTCAAATTTCAAAACCTATTTAAACCCTAACATTAGGGTTTCGAGAAGATACTGCCCCCCAACCCCAAGAACGAATCTTGGAGCATTTTTGAGTCATTAAAACCCTCTCTAATCATCAAGTGATCGAGGATTCGTATGCAAAAAGACAGGATTGAAGCGATTATGATGAAGATGCAAGGCTAAACCACCCGTGATCATATCTGGGTGGACGGTTTGTGATTGGATGATGCATGCATATGTGTTTACCTAGTCAAGACGTAAACTTTGATTGTTTAACAACTTTTATTCGTTTATGTGTTTTGAATCATGTATTGATTAAAGATTCGTGTTAGTTGATTTGATTATTACTTATCAAGTTATCAGTTTTATATTGTTAACCATTGAGTAGTAATTAGGTTATCATCATTAATCGGTGATTGCAAATAAAGTTTCTAGATTATGGCATTAGTTAGTTTACTAATTAATTTACATAATCGGATATCAAGTTCATAATTACCTTTCAACATATGTGATAAACAAGTTATGTCTATGTAACTTCAAGATCGGGTAAAACATAAGCCGTGTATTCAATTACATTTCTGAAACCCGGGTGTGATCTCATCATCTCAATAGTTCCAAACCAAGTCTAAGTTTTCGTTTTGCTTCATAAAGTAATCTTTTTTAGTTAATCTCATCCACATCCATTTACAGTCAAGAGACAATAATTCAATTTTTTAAATTTGTAAGTTAGTTTAATAATCAAACGAATCGTGTAACACTAACCACATGCTCCCCGTGGATACGATACCTGACTTACTCTAGCTACCTAGGTTAATTAGGTTTTTGCATGACCCCAACGACAGGTCATCAAAATGGCGCCGTTGCCGGGGAGACTGTGCGCTTGGTGTTTTGTTTAATTGATTGCTTTAGTTTTTATTTTGTTTAATTGCGTGTGTTTTGTTTTGTTTTGTTTTTCTTTCTGTTCTTTGTTACGCTTGGTGTGTTTCAGTGTGCAGGTGACAGGTTGCATGCATACTCGTTATTCGGGTCGGAAATCACCACTTGTTTTTGATCCAGAGATTGAGAGATCAGCAAGAGAAAATCGTGTTTTGCATAGATCGGGAATTCCAGTACCACCAATTTCTCGTGCCATTGAACAAGCAGCTTCTAGTTCATCTCAGTCAGTAGAGATGGAACCGGTAGATATCCCACAAGGAGGAAATGTAGCTCCAAACCAAAACCCACCCGTGAACCCTAATAACCCGAATCCACCCCCACCACCGAATAACAACCGCAACACCTTGAATCAACCACCACCCAACAATAACATGAATCAAAATAACCGTAATCAAGGAGATGACTTTGATCATGTGAGCATGCATAGTGTCCACACTGGTGATGAAGATTATGAAGATGAGTGGAATAACAATGAAGAACCATATAATGATGCAAATTATGATGCTTGGGAGGGACATTTTGGTGGAGGTGATGGATATAATGGAAACCACAATTGGAGAAATGACCAATACGGGTGGAATGCACCACCTATCAATCAACAACGGGGTGGGGTTAATAATCATAATGTCAACCAACAAAGAAGACCTCAGAGAGCTCCTGTACAAGGCGTGGATAGTCATTTCAGACCAGCTATTTCTGAAAACCCGAATCCTATTGCACCTCCAAATCGTAGAGGAAGATCTTTTGACGTACGCCCTCACTATCTCACTATTCTTCCCGCGTTTAGAGGTACTGCAACAGAAGAACCATATGTACATCTTGCTGAATTTGATGTAATATGTAGCACTATCGGTGGAAATCACTTTACACAAGATGAAGTGAGACTGAGACTGTTTCAATTCACCTTGAAAGATAGAGCTAAGCAATGGTTTCACACACTACCTGATAATAGTATTCATACATGGCAAGAGATGCAAAGAGTTTTTCTTGAAGAATATTATTCTATGGGCAAGACTAGTGATGCAAGAGATGCCATTCGATCCTTTCAACAACAAGTGGGTGAACAATTTCATGAGGCGTTTACAAGATTCAAAGAGTTGATCCGCATGTGCCCTCATCATGGCATTGAAAGGTGGGAATTGATTAAGGCATTTTCAGATGGATTAACACCGGAGGAAAGAAAATATTTGTACTTCCACAAGTAACGGTACGTTCTTATCTAATCATGAAGACATGGATTGGGAGTTTTTAGAAAGAATGTGCAAGAACTCCAAGGCTCAAGCTTCGGCTAGCAGAAGGTCAAAGCCTGCTCCAGCAAGATCAACTACCATTGACCATGAGACTAAAGAAAGAATTGCTTCTTTGGAAAGGCAATTGGCCAAGCTGGGACGTGGGGGAGCCAAAGATGTAGCTTCAGTTGGATTTGATGTGTGTAATGAATGTGGGGAATTGGGGCATTTAAATGCAGATTGTCCGTTGTTGCTGGGACAACATGAAGAAGTGAATCAAGTATATGGAGAGAGAAAGCAGTTTGATATGAACTCCAATACTTATCACCCCGGATTGAGGAATCATCCTAATTTCAGGTATGGAAATGCTACTAACCAAATGAACCCAAACTTTCAAGGTTACAATCAAGGTAATCAGCCGTATCCAAACCGCCAACAAGGGAATTATCAGGGTAGCTCTCAAAGAAATTCCTACAATCAAAGTGGCTACAATCAAGGTGGTCAACAAAGCAGCTCATCTAAGAATTACCAAGGTAATCAAACGGGAACATTAAGTAATGATGATTCTATAAACTCAAATTGGATGCACTTATGAACATGATGAAGGAAAATAAGAAGGAGAATGAAATAAGAGATAAAGCATATGAAGCATTGAACAAACAAGTGGGACAACTTGCACAAGATATTGCTCAAATTAGAAAGAACCCGGGCAAATTACCAAGTGATACAATAATGAACCCACAGCATCAAAGCTCTAATGGGAAACATCATGTCAATCAGGTAAGTACTCTACGTAATGGTAAGGTAATGACAACAAAGTCATCCCTCCACCACCTTTTGTAGAAGGAGTGGTGGAGGATGTTGATGAAAGTGTAAATAGTGATGATGAGCATGAAACTGTTGTGTCTAAACCATTAAAGAAAGTAACTTTTTCAGAAAACACTAAACTGGTTTTAAATGATGAACTAAAGGAAAACAAGGATAAAGGTGTGGAGGCTAATACCATTCCTTATCCAGCAGCTTTAATTGATCCGGTGAAAGCTTCATCTATCAATAAAAGAGGCCCACAAAAGAAGAAATATGGGAAGTTTTCAAACAAGTTAAAATCAATCTACCTCTTTTAGATGCAATTAAACAGGTTCCTGCTTATGCAAAGTACTTGAAAGATATGTGCACTCAGAAAAGAAACCATAAGTTTCCTAAGAAACTTGATGTGCCCGCAAATGTGAGTGCCATTCTATCAGGTGCCCTTCCACCAAAGCTTCGGGATCCAGGAGCGCCGGTTATTCCCATTCAAGTGGGTGACTTTAAAATGGCTAGGGCATTGTTGGATCTCGGAGCCAGTGTTAGTATCCTACCAGGGAGTTTATATGACCAATATGACTTTGTTCCACTTCAAAAAGCCGAAACCACCGTGGTTTTGGCTGATCTTACTCTTAAACTCCCCCGTGGAATAGTAACCGATGTAATTGTAAAGGTGGAAGATTTTTACTATCCTGTGGATTTCTTGGTTCTTGATTATGCGGCTATTGATAATAACAAACAATCTAACGTCATTCTTGGCCGACCGTTCTTAGCAACCGCAAATGCTCAAATTAATTGTAGAAATGGAACAGTCGACATGACATTTGGAAACCGTAAGTTAAGAGTCAATGTTTATGAAAATGCATCTAATTCTCCGGTTGGTAATGAATGCTTTATGGCGGACATTATTAACGGGTGTGATCCTCTTAAAAATGAGGATAGCACCAAGGAGACATGTGTTTTATGTGACAGGGAAGACGCTGAATTTGTGCAACAGTTGGAGGAAGAAGAAAAGCAACTGGAGGTATTGGCAATTCAAGAAGGTAGACCACCATGGACTCATCAAGTGGAGCCTCTACCCGAGAAAATTGACTCAAAGCTAAAGCCATCGTTAGAAAGTTTCCCAATTATGGAACTCAAGGAGTTGCCAAAGCATCTAAAGTATGCATTCCTCGGAAAAGACCAAACATTACCGGTGATAATCGCATCAGATTTAGAGAATGATCAAGAGGAAGCACTGTTGAAGGTATTAGAAGAGCACAAGGCGGCAATTGGATGGACCATAGCGGATTTGAAAGGTATTAGTCCATCAATTGTTATGCATAAAATTATTACTGATGCAGATGCAAAACCCGCACGTGACACACAAAGAAGGCTCAATCCCAACATGAGGGAAGTTGTCAAGAAAGAGGTATTAAAATGGTTAGATGCCGGAATCATTTACCCTATTTTCGATAGCACATGGGTAAGTCCGACACAGACGGTGCCCAAGAAATCGGGCATCCAAATTGTAAAAGATTCACAAGGTGAGCATGTTGCTACCCGACCCGTTACCGGGTGGCGGGTATGCATTGATTATAGAAAGTTAAACGCGGCTACCTCTAAAGATCACTTCCCGCTCCCTTTCATAGATCAAATAGTTGAGAAGCTAGCAGGTCAGAAGTTTTATTGCTTTTTAGATGGTTACTCAGGGTATAATCAAATTGCCATTCATCCTGATGATCAACAAAAGACAACGTTTACGTGTCCATATGGTACTTTCGCGTTTAGGCGAATGCCATTTGGACTTTGTAACGCCCCAGCCACCTTTCAAAGGTGTATGATGAGTATCTTTTGGTTGGGGAGTCTTTGGAGATTTTCATGGATGACTTTTCAATATTTGGTCCATCGTTTGACAGTTGTCTCATACAATTAACCAAAGTATTGAAGCGATGTGTCGAAACAAATTTGGTTTTAAGTTGGGAAAAAAGTCATTTTATGGTTCAAGAGGGTATTGTTCTAGGACATGTCATTTCTAAACGTGGGATAGAGGTTGATCATGCAAAAATCAAAGTAATTTCAACTTTACCTCCCCCCACGAATGTCAAAGGCATACGTTCATTCTTGGGTCATGCGGGATTTTATAGGAGATTTATAAAGGGATTTAGCACAATCACCAAACCGTTATGTAATTTGCTAATAAAAGATGTGCCCTTTGTTTTTGATGAAGAATGTTTAAAAGCTTTTACAACACTTAAAGAAAAATTGGTTGAAGCCCCGATTCTGCAAGCACCAAATTGGTCATTACCATTTGAAATTATGTGTGATGCTAGTGATTTCGCAATCGGGGCTGTATTGGGGCAACGGGTAGACAAGAAACCCGTGGCAATTTATTATGCTAGTAAGACATTAGATGGTGCTCAATTGAATTACACGACTACTGAAAAAGAATTGCTTGCAGTGGTATATGCTCTTGATAAGTTCAGGTCGTATATTTGGGGAAGCAAAGTCATTATATATTCAGACCATAGTGCAGTGAAGTATTTGATGGAGAAGAAGGATGCCAAGCCAAGGTTGATTCGATGGGTCTTGCTATTACAAGAGTTTGATTTGGAGATACGCGATAAGAAGGGGTGTGAGAATGTTGTGGCTGATCATCTATCCAGAATTGTTATGGAAGCGGATGATACTAAAGCGATAAACGAAACATTTCCTGATGAGCAACTATTAACAATCTCCACTTTACCTTGGTTTGCTAACATAGTTAATTATTTAGCTGCAGGTATAGTTCCAGATCATTGGTCAAAGAGGAAAAGACAACAATTTCTAGCTCAAGCAAAGCATTACATTTGGGATGAACGGACCTTTTTAAAGTTGGTGCTGATCAGATTATCAGAAGATGTGTGCCAGAAGAGGAAGTGCAAAAAGTGTTGACACTAACCCATTCGTCTGCATGTGGAGGACATTTTAGTGGTCACAAGACCGGGCATAAGATTCTATCTTGCGGGTTATTCTGGCCCACAATTTTTAAAGATGCTTCAATTTATGCTAAACAATGTTTAAGATGCCAGCAACTTGGTAGTATCTCCAAACGGGATGAGATGCCCATGAAACCAATCCTTGTAGTTGACATTTTTGACGTTTGGGGGATTGATTTCATGGGACCACTCCCGAATTCACATGGCAATTATTATATTTTAGTAGCAGTGGATTACGTGTCTAAGTGGATTGAGGCCATTGCTACTAAAACAAACGACCATACTGTTGTTTGCAAATTTGTACAAACCAATATTTTCTCAAGATTTGGCATCCCTCGTGTGATCATAAGTGATGGGGGGTCTCATTTTAAAAACTTTAACTTTGGAAAGTTGCTCAAACGGTATGGTGTAAATCATCGAGTCGCAACACCATACCACCCACAAACAAGTGGTCAGGTTGAGGTTTCGAATAGGCAAATTAAAGAGATTTTGCAAAAGACGGTAAGAACCGACCGAAAGGATTGGTCTTTACGTTTAAATGATGCTTTATGGGCATACCGAACCGCTTTCAAAACACCTATTGGAACCACACCATATCGCTTGGTTTATGGGAAAGGTTGTCATTTACCTGTCGAGTTAGCTCACCGTGCATTGTGGGCAGTGAAAGCTGTCAACATGGATTATGAAACTGCAGGTAAGGAGAGAAAGTTGCAGCTGTGTGAATTGGAAGAATTAAGGAACGAAGCATTTGATTGTGCATCGGTGTATAAAGACAGAATGAAAGCTGTTCACGATGCCAAAATCCGAAGGAAATTGTTTGAAGTAGACCAGAAGGTGTGGCTGTACAATTCCAAACTTAAATTCTTTCCAGGCAAACTTAAAAGCAAATGGACAGGCCCGTTTATTGTTACACGAGTTGGCCACTTTGGAGATATTGAAATTGAAGATCTGAAAGATCATACAAGGCGTGTGGTGAATGGTCATAGATTGAAACCATATTTGGAGGCGACTGACATCAACAAGGTACAAATGGATTCGGTGAAATTCCTTGTGGATTCACCAACATATGCGACAAACTAGTATATCAGGTACGGTCTGGCTGAAGACTTAAAACTTAGCGCTTTCCGAGAGGCAACTCGGAGAACTTTGTGGGTATGTTCACTAGAAACCCTCACGAGACTTAACTCGTCCGCTCGGGCCTACCGAGAGGTTTAAAAGGCTTGTTGCATATGCTAAATGCAACCGTGATTCCTACGAAAGTGAGTTTCAGAATTTTATTTTAGATTCGTCAATTATTGTGTCTTTGTATTTGTGTAGTTGGTATGTTTTGCGTTTCAGTCTTTGGATGCATACTAATCAGCAGGTGGAAGCCTTTAGATTTTCAGGTAAATATAGGTGCGATTGAGGGCAATGCACAATTAGTGGGGGGGGGGGTGGCAATGTTTTTCGCCGACTAAAATAACAAAAGAACGATAATTAGTTTTTCAAATATTTTCATGAGTTTTTCAAAAAAAAAAAAAAAAAAAAAAAAAAAAAAAAAAAAAAGGGGGGGGGCCGTAACTTACGGCCTATGCCAATGCGGACGGTCCAAGCTTCTGCCTTACGGTCACCACAAACGGTCTCAGCATAACACAAGAGACCGTAAGCTACGGCCTGTTGAGGCTGGGCACATCTTGACCGCATTATTACATAAAAACCCGACCCAATCCCAATTTCCACAAACCCCTTTTGTTTTTAACTCCAATCCACCACCAAAATCTCAGTTTTACTCATCCATCTTCACCTTCCTTCTCAAAAACACTCAAGAACCCTAGTTCTTCCCCCTCACATAACTTCTTCAATTCTTCATCAAAACATACGAAATTCATATGCATCTGGGCTAATTTCTCGAGACAAACACAACCCATGGTGTAGTTTTCTCCAATTCATGGTTGTTTGTTAGATCTAGTTACAAGAGGACTCGAGAGTTTTGGGGGTTTTGGTGACATTGTTGTCAAGGTTGCATTTTCTTTGTAGACATCACTTTAACAACAACAAGGTATGTTATTTACTGATTTTCGCTTATCATTGAAGGTACTCACTTACTTATGATGATTATTGAGTAAATTTATCGGGAACATGGCATGTTTTGCGTTGTTGAAACCATGAATTACTTGATGTTAGTACAACTAGGTTGCTTGGGACATATCACAGGTTTTACATTAATTTGTAGAAATTAACGAATGGTTGATATCAATGTGGTAGTAAGATTCAAGTGTGGGGAAGATTTTGGGTTAAAGGTTACTTGTAGGTGTTATTATTGTTAGATCTTTCGAATTGGCATGTTCTATGTGTATAATGGGAGAACCTTGAATAGTTAATGTCGATAGTCAAAGGGTGAAATGGTATCCAGGTTGGTCACTTAGTTCATACTGCTAAGAATGTGTTATGTTGAGAATTATGATGATTACAAACACAATGAGTAGTAATAAGATATATGCCACTTTTCTTTGATGGAATTGGTACCTTTGTTAAGGTTTAAACTCCTTTTTCAACAAGTGAAAGAAGCATGTAAAAGATTATCACTAACGACATCATAAACTATCATACACGTTAATTACTGATAAGTAACTTAATCATTGTTTGATTGCAGGATCGATGGCAGGTAATAACCAAAAAGGTAAAGGGAAAGCGGTTTCTTCGACATCAGGCACTAAAAGGAGGAAGTTTCCCGAATCAGATCCACCTAGGACTAAGGAAGAAGACATTGATATGGAGGAAGAAGAAGAGTCTGGAGATGAGGAAGAATATGATGAGGATGGATTACCCAAGGGGAGAAAAAGTAGACGTTTATCCTCATTTGCAGAAGAAATTCAACCTTTACTGTATCATAAGAAGATGGGGGACATTAAAGGGTCACTTCAATCCCTCTTGATCTGTGAGAGGCAAATTAATCAAGATTATTTTGACAAATTCAGGATTACTGATTGCTTTACAAGATTGGGATGGGAAGAACACATGACTTTTAACAATGATGGGAGCGATGACATTTACATGGATGCAATTATAGAGTGGATGTCAACACTTCAAAAGAAGCCAGGCAACAACCCACCAGAGACAATAGAGTTAGTAGGAAAGGTCAATGGCAAACCCGTAACATTATCATTTGAGACCTTGAGTAGAATAGCCAACTTCGACACGGGGGCCGAAGATGATGAACCATATGAGTATCCCTCCGATGCATTACTAGCTTGTAAGAAAGCCAATGAAGACACGTGGAGAGATATGATCAGAGAACTGTTTGTTGTGCCTCAAGGCACAGATGTAGCAAGATGGCCTCTACGTCGGCAACATCTCAAACCATTACCCAAGTTACTTATGATATTTTTAAACCAGAATGTAATGCCCCGACTAGGTGATAAAGGGTCAGTCAGATTGTATGAAGTGATGATTTTGCATGCTCTTGTGACGGGAACACCCGTCCTATCAGCCCGTCATCTTATCTTGTGGAATGTGTGGGAAACCAGAGAAAAAGCTGATAGGAAGTCTGTTCCACATTGTCGACTGCTCTCCAAATTGCTAAAAAGGGCTAATGTGTTGCCCCGCAGAGTGAAACCTCAGAAATTTAAGCACGTACCATTCCACCTAGATACATTAGCAGCTACAGAATGGTTGTATCAAGAGACTGCACGTGTTTACCGGTTGACCGACAGAAAAAGTGGGCGATGCATGGAGGTATTGAAAGAAGATGCTGAGGAAGAAGAACGAGTGGAGCCGACAGCCGCGGCAACGGAGGATGTGCCTCGCGAGGACTGGAGACCTCATCAACGTAGTGATGGGAACGCAATAGCATAAGCGCGTCCCACTAATTTTAATCGATGGATTGACTGTGAGCAAATTATGTTTGACAGGCAAACGCAGGAAATTGAAGAAAATCGGAGGAACAGGCTAACAATGATGTATACTCAAGAGCTCTACCGGAATGAAGACTTCAGATATCATGAACAGATTCGGCATTATCACGACTTCCAGCAGGGTCTGCCATACACCGAGAGGCCTCACCCGACTGACTGGCGATCTCCTGATCTTGTTCCATATGCGCAAAGCCATCAGATGCCCCATTACCCTCAATCAACTCCATCAGAATGGGTGCCATATGACACTAACATGGGTCAAGCACATGGTAGTTCTACTCAAGCCGACCCATATGACATGAGAAGCATCCAGCGGAGTTTGTATGAGAGCATGTTTGGTCAGCCATACCCCCGACCATCATATGATGGATGATCTTGCATTCTCTGATCACATGAGATCAGGTCCACATGTTTTTCTCTAAACTTATGCTATTATGATGTTTAAGTTGTCACTTCTTGTTTTTAGTTGTGTTATGTGGACTGGTCGTTTTCTTCTATGTACTTGGTGGCGTAACAAACTTGTTGTCTTGGGAATGTGTTAATTTGCATTTTAGTTAATGTCGAGTCTCAGTATGCATAACACAATTATAAGAGATTTAACTTTGCACTTGGGGGAACTAAGGTCCTAATAAACTCATTCTACATTGGGGACAATGTAGTCCAAGTGTGGGGATGAGGTGTTTAAAATCTTAAAATTTAGAAAAGTTGAAAATATTTTGAAAAAAAAAAAAACAACAAATAATAATTGTGCATCAAACCTAATTTCTCAATGTAAATCGCTAAATATCACTTGCTTGTGTATAGGTAGAGATTCCTTGGCATGGTTAGCTATAAGTGACAGGAATGTATGCCCAATTGGTAGTTTCTATAAAATTAAGTAGGATTGCTTTGTTAAGTATAACGAACTAGACAGTTGACAACATGCATGTGTCACATCCTTAACCCATTTCTTTGTTTCCGTGAGAACTTGAGCCTAATTGAGCATTTTCCATGATATATCTAGTTGCTCTTTTCTTATTATATTTAGTGTTTACCATAATGTGCATCTATTTTAGAACTCGTGTAACTAATACATGTCGAGATCATGAACCATTACTTTGCACAAACGTGACAGAGGCATTAGGATAGCCATTTTGTTTAGACCATTTCATTTTACTCTCCTACCCTAACATTTTCCCTTTAGACGCCCCTTTGAGCCCTAACGTGTCATTTGAATGAGCCACATCATTAACCCTATTAAACCTTTAGCCTTTTTAATTAAGCCGCGTGGTGAAATCCAATTTGTTACATGTCTAAGTTGTTTGAAAAAAAAAAAAAAAAAAAGGAAAAAAAAATTGAAAAAAAAAATGGTGATGTATGAGGTTAAAATGACCAAAGTATGAAGCAACAAAAAATAATATGAATTCTTGTAGTGTGTTCGGGTCAATGTGATCCAAGTTATAATAGTTCTTAAATTTAGCATGTTTGAATTGGATTTCATTCACCATCTACCACGTTAGATCCTTTTGCATACCCTTAACCCTAGCCTAATAGTACAACCCGTAAAAGACCTCTTGATTTGTGTATTGTAGTGCGTTAGTTGATGGAGATGTGATTGTTATACTAGCTTATGATAATAATGTGCATTACTGGTTTGAGTGTTCCAGATATACTAGTATATAATCACTAGTCCAGAAATCAACCCGAGAGGAGTGATCATTGTGAGAGGGTGAATGCATGTGTGTTGGAAACCGAAGGTAAGTTATGCTTGGTTAGGTAATCCTAAGATTTCAAACAAGCGACTACTTGTTGGGTTGTCAATCTTGAATAATATAAACATTAGAGCCAGGTATGCCTTGGGATCTTAACTCACACAAGGTTAAGAGATTATTGATGCATTTGAGTAACTAGTGTTAAAGCGTACAAGAGAGTTTGTTTGAGGGCAAACAAAAGGGTAAGTGTGGGGATGTGATGATTGGTTAATATGCATGCACTTAGTATAGTTAATATTGCATTTTTAATATATTTTATATGTCGAACAATATTACTTTGTTGCGTGTTTGAAATGTAGGATAAATGAAGCTTAACGGACATTATTTGAGTAGGATACAAAGGATACGAAGACTACGGGTTGAAAGGTGCTGAAAATAAAGAAAACTGTGCAAGTTGCAGGGAGGCCGTAAGCTACGGCCTGAGGCCGTAACTTACGGCCCTGTATCAACACCGTCTGTGAACCCCGTAAGATAGAAGGTTTGGCCGTCTGGTTGAAGGTAGGCCGTAACCTACGGTCTATAGGCCGTAAGTTACGGTCTAGGGTGATATTTTGAGGGTTGTTTCAAATTTCAAAACCTATTTAAACCCTAACATTAGGGTTTCGAGAAGATACTGCCCCCCAACCCCAAGAACGAATCTTGGAGCATTTTTGAGTCATTAAAACCCTCTCTAATCATCAAGTGATCGAGGATTCGTATGCAAAAAGACAGGATTGAAGCGATTATGATGAAGATGCAAGGCTAAACCACCCGTGATCATCCCTGGGTGGACGGTTTGTGATTGGATGATGCATGCGTATGTGTTTACCTAGTCAAGACGTAAACTTTGATTGTTTAACAACTTTTATTCGTTTATGTGTTTTGAATCATGTATTGATTAAAGATTCGTGTTAGTTGATTTGATTATTACTTATCAAGTTATCAGTTTTATATTGTTAACCATTGAGTAGTAATTAGGTTATCATCATTAATCGGTGATTGCAAATAAAGTTTCTAGATTATGGCATTAGTTAGTTTACTAATTAATTTACATAATCGGATATCAAGTTTATAATTACCTTTCAACATATGTGATAAACAAGTTATGTCTATGTAACTTCAAGATCGGGTAAAACATAAGCCGTGTATTCAATTATATTCTTGAAACCCGGGTGTGATCTCTTTCATCTCAATAGTTCCAAACCAAGTCTAAGTTTTCGTTTTGCTTCATAAAGTAATCTTTTTTAGTTAATCTCATCCACATCCATTTACAATCAAGAGACAATAATTCAATTTTTTAAATTTGTAAGTTAGTTTAATAATCAAACGAATCATGTAACACTAACCACATGTTCCCCGTGGATACGATACCTGACTTACTCTAGCTACCTAGGTTAATTAGGTTTTTGCATGACCCCAACGACAGGTCATCAATTTATAAGAAAAAAACTCATCCTGCAAACATAATTTTTTTCTTTAACAACTAAAATGTAAACATATCTCCAACTAATGATAATCCTTTAACATTAATCATTGAATTATTGATAAAGTTGACATATTGCCGAGATCTTGTAAATAAAAGGTTGTGGCCTTGACATATACGGTAGACTACCCAACTTGCTATAAACCATTAGTCGACATGTAATATGATACATCTTTTATTCTAATTTAAATCATTATTCATTATTATTTAATTATCTAAATAATTTAATGATAGGTGGAGGTTTTTTGGTCTAATGGCTCCACCACCGGCTATCCCGACCTACCTCATCAAACGGAATTTGCAATCATTAATTTTTTATTCTTTTAAACGTCCATTAGACCTACTTCGAGTTAATTATACAAAATTTTAACTAAACTGATCATTTGGTCTAACTCTCTATTTTCTTTATCCCGTACTAAATCCTTTTTTATATATATTTTCAAGTATATATAAGATCGCTGATACAAATTTAAACAATCCAAAAAGAAAACTAGACGAATATATTATATTCTGTTTTAATTCTTTTGAGGGTTTTTTTCATCCATATTCTACTTCAATGTTGATGATGCTTGTAAGAGTTCTATGATCTTAAACTCATAAGTTTCAACCCCACTTCAACGCAAAATCTTATAGCTATTAATAAAGGTTGTCAATGATCTCTTCATATATATGCACGTCAAAGTGTTTTACGAGCTAGTTGCTTTCCTGCTAGAACGAGTTGGCGTTATCCTAGAGCGTCAAACTAATAATTAACGGTTGAAATCATGTTTGAGGCATGAACAAAATCCCGTTTGAGGCATGAGCTAGCATAGTGAAGAAACATGTCACTAAGCTCGAATTGTTAACACCGTAAAAAAATCTTTCAGGTTAATATATCGAAATTTCAATAGTGAGTTATGAAATTGTATTGAAACTTCTACCATAATATTGAAGCTACAACTGTACATAGTCATAAATAATTAGAGCATAAATCATATACGAGGTTAAAGAAAAAGTTTTAAGAAGTTGAAAGTTATATATTTTATCAATTATAATGGACTTGGGTTTCATGCTTGGGTGTATATAATAAATATGTGTAAAATTTCTAAAGTGGTTTATAACTTTTGTTAATGTCTTTAAGTTTCAAAATTAAATGATTTTAGAGCTTAATTTGATTATGGGAATATGCCTATTTATATACCTTGAAGACGTTTATGTCTTTAAAAATAGGTTATATAAAATAAACAAATTTATAGTCTGAAAAAGACTTTCAATAGTGGATGCATTGTTAACGTATTTAAATCGTTTTTGGATACTAAATAATTGAATGAATAACAAAATCTAAAAAAATTATTTATATTACATACATAAGTTATCTTTTTTTTATGACACAAGAAAGTTTGATCAAGTTCTCCACTAGTTCTCATTATCACTAAATGTTAAACGATTTTAACATCATTAATTCATTTCACGTAATTAGATTTCAAAATAAGTTTTGTTACGAGGTAGAATGTGAGATATCACATTCATCATTTGAGACTAATCTAACTCTTGACTTCAATAGTGGCCTAAGTGGGGGTACCTCAAAATCGTTATACACGTAGATTTCTGCCAATCCTTTTACTAGTCAAACCGATGCGTTGATTCGTGAAGTGTTGTGTCATTTTATCAAAACGTTGTGATGGTTCGTTGCTTATAAAAACATACTTTTGGTTTATTTTGGGTGATATATTTTTTTACCGACAAACACATGACTTTCTACTCTACATTTACTCTTCTCTTAAAATTATCACACATGCACTATGTAAAATATAACCGGAAAATAAACAAATTTACTATTAGAAAGCCACTCATGTACTGAGTGATACACTCCAGTCTTGATTTTTTTTAAAATCTGATTTAGTTTTCAAATAGCCGTGAAAATACTTCTGCATGATTCAAAATGATTGTAAAGATGATACCATACATTAACCTTTTTGCAACATTTTCATCATGTTCAGTTTCTCAATATTAAATAAAACATTATTGTTTTAATATAAGTTTATAAATGAAAATTACAACTGAAATAGCAAATATATTGTTGTAATAACAATATTTGAATTGTAATAGTTGATGCTACTTGTAAGTTTTGTGGTTGAAATGAGAAAAGCACTTCCAATTATTTTTAAAATAAACATTAAAACCAGATTGATGTTATTGTTTTAGTTTGGCTACATTTTTTATTTTATTTTTTTGTAAAGGTGTACTATAGAGGACAAAGGGCGACTGATGGTTCATATCCCACTTAACATTATATAATAAATATTATTTATTATACATATCATAAAAACTATGTATCCATTTTTTATATTATGTTGCTTGCACTTGAAAATCCTTTTGTACCCTGCTTTAATTTGTGTTTAAATTAACATAAGATCATCTATAATGGGTGGTCGATAGTGATTATAATATATGGTCATGTGTGCATCACGTACGCAAGATGTGTGTAATAGATGCCTTGATGGTGATACGGTTTTGTAATAATTATTCAATCAATAATTATTTATATTACAATTCTTTAAATTTAGAAAAATATTTTTAAATTCAATTAATATTTAAAAAATAAAACATTTATGCTGATATTAAAAAAACATTACAAAATAATAACTAAACATAATGAAATTAAGACATTTCATATTTCTTTCTATTCACTTGCTTTGTTTTCACGATTCGATCTGTCAACTGATCGGTATTTCCCCAAAGTAGCTTCTAAGTCGGTGGCTTTTGGTTTTTCTTTCCTCAACTTGATCTTCTTCTTTTTAGGTCATTAATTGAAGCAATGCATCGTTTTATATGTAGTTTCCAAACTTTGCTTGTAGTTAGGCTCTGTAAAAGAAGAAGCTATCTGTTTACCTTTGTTGTCTCTCCCGTCTAGTGATCCGGGTGACTCATTAATTCATCTAGAATTGAGCCCACATGTTCTTCAAGCTCGTTATCAGTGTCGTTGAGGTTTATTTGACAACCGCCACTAGAAGGAGACTGATTAGCTTATTCGTTAGAGCTTGAGGTTTTTTATACGTTTAGTTGACGATAATGATTTTCCCATCATGAGGAAGGGGTGCCACTTTACACTATGCTTCATAACATTTCAAGCAACGATGTAAATAAATATCTGCCCATGCATGTTTTTAAATTCCTCCATCGTGTCATTAATCGCTTCATTGTTATCGCTGCGATGAGTCGATGAACATGTAATCTTTTCGTATGCACATCCAAAACTTCCCCAAGTTGAGACGTATGTTCATCCATTTTGACGGTAACATGTCCTTGGAACAGGGCTAGGGGTTTGTCGCATAAAAATGTTCACTAACTCGTATCCAAAAATCATGGCTTAAATGTTTGTTATATAACAAAAACTCAGTATCAATATTATTATTAAAGTTAAATAATAAATGAAATTAAATAAAAAAGTGATAAAAGATACAATAAACTAAAACATGTCCTTGGTACGAGGCTAGGGGTGGTTTGAACCCCATCTTGCTTCCATCGTTGTCAAAGTCACGGTATCCTTTGCTTTTGTTTGGAGTCTCGATAGGGCGGCTTCATACCCAATCGAACATCATCTACTTCACGAAAGCTATTGGTCCAGCCATTCGGTCTAATTACAATAACATTATTTTTTAGACACGTGTCACATCTTTAGAAAATCTCAAATAACATTCCGCTTCAAATATCAACACTAAATTTAACGCAGTGACTATGATCGAAAGAAAAACTTTTATTTTGATTGGTATTAAATATCACATGTTATTGTATTGCCAGAATAAAGTATTTATTTTAGATTATCACCGAAGCAATAATGATAATCTTCCAAATGAAGATTACATATTTCAGCACCTCAGTATTTTTAATTTTTATCTACGTATTTAAAGTTACACATGATTGTTGGCTTGATATTTTAGCCATTGGAAAAGAAAGAAAGAGCAACCGATGTTTATCTATTGTTTTTTTAATAATATTATTATTATTTCATCTCTCACCCCTCTTCTCTCTCCCCCACCCTCTTCTTCTTCACTGGTCCATCAACACACTGCCCATGCGCCTTCTGATCACTACCAGATAACGAATCAAACTCTGTTCTACGTGTTTTCATAGATCCAATAGATCTCTTTCTTCTGCTTTCACATCGATTTCTGTTATAAACCTCTGTTATCGTCGTTGTTGATGGGTTGAGTTGCAAGATCAGACCTTCCGATCATGTGCAATTAGTAAGTTAAGGTGAAATTTGGGTACGATAATGCTCGAATCGAATTGGGTTTTTGATTTACCGCAGTGGAAGTGATCAATTTTGGGAATCTCGCTACACAAGTTCCTGATTTTGGTTCAAGTCGAATTGGGTATGAAGTTAACAAGAATTCTTCAAATTTCATTGTTTTGATGATAATTGAATTGAAGATAGCAAACTATAACAAAACCCTTTAGACTTTTTCTGTAAAGGAGGTATTTTTTCAGGTTTTTTTAATTTCAATTTTGCTGATTTATCTGTCCTTACCTTTCTTGCTATTTAGGGTAGTTTCTTGCATTATTCAATATATGCTTTGATTTTCTCAACACCAAAATTGGCAAATGTGTGCATCTGCTCTAGTACTTTTTCAGACTAATTCTTGTTATACTTCATGTGATTCATTTCTTGTGTGTGTGTGTGTGTTGATTAAAAAACTCAAGTGTTCTTTGTAGAATCTATCTGTTCACGGGTTAGATTGAGAATCTTGTTGAAAATTGTTTAACTTTACTAAAAGACTTTGATTCTGTATGGAACCATGACTAATTTTGTGCATTGTTGTGAATTTATCATTCATATACTGTGAGAATTTTGGAGTTGATGCTGATTCTTGTTCTTTATGGATGCTAAAAGGATCTGATGTAGTGTAAGTCACTTGATATTTACTTTTTGTTCATCATCTTTATGTAGAAAAATGGCAACTCCAGTTGAACCACCAAATGGGATTAAATCAGAAGGGAAACATTACTTTTCAATGTGGAAGGCATTGTTTGAAATTGATACAAAGTATGTTCCCATCAAGCCCATTGGTCGAGGTGCATATGGGATTGTTTGTTCTTCTGTTAACCGTGAAACAAATGAAAAAGTAGCAATAAAGAAAATACACAATGCCTTTGATAACCGTATTGATGCCTTGAGAACCTTGCGTGAGCTTAAGCTTCTTCGCTATCTTAGACATGAAAATGTTATTCGTTTGAAAGATGTAATGGTCCCGATCCAGAGAAGAAGTTTTAAAGATGTTTATTTGGTTTATGAGCTTATGGATACTGATTTGCATCAGATTATTAAGTCGTCTCAAGCTCTTACGAATGATCACTGCCAATATTTCCTCTTCCAGGTTTGTGGATTGAACATACTGAAATTATATAATGAATTGGGGATGTTTGGATGTGTGTTTTGGAATGATGAATAATTAGCTATAGTAAAACATACTATAGAACTTTGGATTTGAATTCGCTTCTGCTTTTTGAAATTTACAGTATGTCAATTAGTCAGGTGTTTAATTGTTTGGCAATTCTGGTTTATTTTTGGAATTAATGGTTAAAATGAGCCAAAATATATTCTTTTTGTGAAAAAGAGAAGATCCAGACACCCCCTTAGTCCTTACCCTACTTGTTTACGCATTTTACTTGATCTTTTATTCATGATGCCATTTTGTTCTTACTTCTTAGCTGTTACGAGGCTTGAAGTATTTACACTCGGTAAACATCCTGCATCGCGACTTGAAGCCTGGGAACCTACTCATCAATGCTAATTGTGACCTGAAAATATGTGATTTCGGGCTAGCGCGTACAAACAACGGTAAAGACCAATTTATGACCGAGTATGTGGTGACCCGTTGGTACCGGGCCCCAGAACTCCTCCTATGTTGTGACAACTATGACACCTCAATCGACGTGTGGTCTGTCGGGTGCATCTTTGCTGAACTTTTAGGCAGAAAACCGCTGTTTCCAGGGACAGAATGTCTCAACCAACTGAAACTAATAGTCAACATACTCGGAAGTCAAAGAGAAGAAAACATCGAGTTTATTGATAACCCAAAAGCAAGAAGCTTCATAAAGTCGCTTCCTTTTTCACCGGGGACTTCATTTTCTCGTCTGTACCCTCATGCTCATCCCTTAGCCATTGATCTGTTGCAGAAGATGCTGGTTTTTGACCCTTCAAAGAGGATTAGCGTGTTTGAAGCGCTTCGACATCCCTACATGTCTCAACTTTATGACCCGAATACGGACCCTCCGGTTCAAGTACCCGTGGATCTTGATATAGATGAAGATTGGGGGGAGGAGATGATAAGAGAGATGATGTGGAAGGAGATGGTTTATTATCATCCTGAAGCTGTTGCTGCTGCTAATGCAGAGGTTATGTTGTAACTTGTTATGAGTGTAATAAGCATGGATGTAATGCATTATAAGTTTGTGCTGTTAAATGCATTATTATGCAAAACAATTTGAACTACTTTTTATGTACATAAGTGTGTATCTTTCTTTTCACCAAGATTTCTTGATGCTACTCTTGGGTTAGAACTTAGAAGTTGGGAAAAAAAAAATTAAGGTCCACTTGTTAGTATTTACCAGTAGAGATGGGCATTTCGGGTTTGGGCCGGACCCGAAAACCGGGTACAACCCGGGTTTGGCCCAACCGGGTTTTTTTGTACCCGGGTATTGGTGAACCCGGGTACGGTTCCGGGTCGGGTTCAGTAGCATAAAAACCCTACCCGGTATACCCGGGTAGGGTCGGGTCGGGTCCGGGTCGGGTATGAAACCGGGTCCAAACGGGGTTTTTTTTTTTTTTTCTTTTCTTGAATGACACGAACGACGGTTGGAGCGTTGGACGAACCTTGACCAACGGAAGATTGTGAGTGAGCCATATCAAGATTGAAGAAAGTGAACGTGTAAAACGATAGTAAACGAGAGTATTTTTTGCGTTTTTTGCGTATGTTTTTGCGTTTGAGACTTGGGTACTAAACCATATCAACCTACACCTATTTATACTAATTTATAAGCCTAAAAGTGATAAAAAAAGGGCAAAAAATCGATCCCAACGGCTACTTTTTAAAAAAAAAAAAAAAAGGGGCAAAACCGGGTCCAACCCGGGTTCAACCGGTTCCGGGTCGGGTTCGGGTCGGGTTCTAAGGAAATCTAGAAACTAATACCCGGTTCCAACCCTACGGGTTTTTTCCGGGTACAAACCGGGTTCAACTATACCGGGTCGTACCCGTACCCGGTTCCGGGTCTGGTCCACCGGGTCGGGTCCGAACCCGGTTTTTTTGCCCACCTCTGTTTACCAGTTCACCACACTAGCCCAGTAACAGGTTCCAACCCAATAGGTCAAAGCCCAATGTGGCAGATGTCAGAATCAATAGCCCAACACATATCAAGTCCATTAAAACTCTAGAGGCGCAGAACCCAAAAAACATGTGCCTAGGCCCTATGATTCTAGGAATACAATTTAGGGGGGTGCACAAAAGGATTTGGGCCCGATCCGATTCGGTTCTAAAACAGGTTCGGTCCGTAGTTAACGAGGTTCAAATTGTTTGAGTTTCAATAGGGAAGGTTATATACCGGTTCTTGTAACCGTGATCATATCAGTTTTTTAGTATGCTAGTTTCAAACCGGTTCAGTTTTAGTTCTGTTTGTTGGTTTCGGTTCCCAAACCTTTTTTTCCAACTCTACAGGACATCTTTATTTATCTTCTCTTGGTGTTATATTCATTTGCATACATGGTAGGATGTATTTAGGGAGGGGATGGTTATCATCAACTTGTTGAATGAATGAAGGAAATATGAATATCCTTTAAAATTGAGCACAAGTGCATAAATATATGATAATATGAATTTTAAAAGATAAATGGTGTTAACTTCTGTCGAATCAAGAATCCGATTGGTAGGAATCCAGATTAATGATCGACGGGCATGAAGACGAGAGCACTTAGGACAAGTGTATAAAACAGAACTCCATTTGCCTTGTGATAGTAAGAAGGGATTTAATTCTGTCACAACCCCTAACGTAAAGAATAAGTATTTAGTTTGTTGAGAGCGTAAACGAATTAATGTGGACTCCTGTTCGTTGGTTTCTTGCTTGAACATATACTAACTAAGATCAGTGTAAAACATTAAAATTTGTATAAATTTTGTAAAAACTTTTTATAAATGATATAAGTGCAAAATGTAAAATTGATATAAAATGTTAATTTAAAACAAACTAATAAAAATGTATACATATTAAAGTTGATATAAATGTAGAAATATATATATTTTTTTTGAAAAATTGCTACTTGAAAATAGTAATGTTAACATTAGTATAAATACTAATATAACAGTAAGAAATATGATGTTTGTTACCAAGATAATAAAAACTACCAGACGTCAAATGTATCCCTATGCATACAGTGTTATTAACATGTGAATAAATTGAATTATATAATCAAAATGTTACAAACAAATAGATATTAAAATATTACAATGATATACTTAATAAAATAAAATAACATAAAAAACACTTACATTGTCGAAAACAAATAGATATTATAATACTACAATGATACACTTAATAAAATAAAATAACATAAAAAACACTTACATTGTCGAAATAAATTATTACTATATCATAAGACAGAGGAAAGGTGCAGGGAAAGAAACCACCGACTTTCGATATTTTATTATTTTTGGGAAAAAAAATTTAGATTCCTTATTATTATTTTATAATGAATACTTCTTTTCATTTTAGCTTCTTTTAAAAATAGGCTAAAATTATCCTAACTATAGGAGGAAACACACCATGTTAATTTGATAACAAATCATAGAAAAGGCTTTGCTACTTGCACTGAACAGTGGTAGCAAAATATATTCATCTAAATATTTTCATGTAAATTCATCCATAATATTTTCCGGTAACAAAAGAGAATCAAATGTCGATGATGTTAGTGTTATTAATGTAATTTTATTATAATTAGATTTACTTAATTCCAGAAGAGATATTAGGAAAGTTAGAAGGTTTAAAATAAAATAAGATAAAATTACAAATATTTTTGGCCACTAACATGTCTCTAAGGTTATAATGGATCAAACCACTAGACCATGTGAGATTCCAAAGGGGCACAACTCCTTTGATGTGGTTTAAGAGGCAACACCCCTAGTTGCTTTGAAATTCATGAAAAGTTATTTAAAAATAATTATTAAGAAGACGTGATGATTGGTGGTAACTGATTATCAATGACAAAGTTTTCCCACTAAAAGGTTCGTTGTGATTCCAAACACCAAATTAGCTCATCTAAAACACCTTTAGATCACAAATAACTAGTTTCCTTTGATTGAGTGATCCATCTCATCATATTACCTCCCTCCTCGGTTAGAGCAGATGCAAGATTCAAATCAAACATGAACTTAAGTTATTACCTCAATCATCAATTTAAAAAAGAAAACTCTTAAAAACTTATATTTAATAACTAAGTTTCATGAAGCTATCGGGCCAGGGTGATTATTTGAAATTACTTTAACAACATCAAGATCGCACCTCATATATAAACAAGTTCAACTTCATTTTAATTGGAAAGTTAATGAACATATAATAAAAGTTTGTCGACCAACTTTGACACTGTTATATGGTATGATAAAAGCTAGAAAATCATAGAAGGATATCTTCTTTAGTAATATTAGATCTTGAATTTGCATGGTCCCTAATTCATATGTGCCTGCATGCATGCATGATTCATCTTTAATAAAGCTAAATTTGTCGTTGGCCCTCTTTATTCATAGATCGATTTATCTTTAAATCCAGTCGTACATGTTACCATGTGAAGTTTATGGTTTTTTATTTACCCATAAACAAACACAATGTATCGATTACATATATGGAACATTGGAAAATGGAACAACAACAACAACAAGAGAATTAAACAAGGATATATATGATATATCGCATATGAGTAGGAAACAATGTAAGCCGTGTTATTTTCTTTAGCTTTTCTTGGATCCTCAGATTTTACCAACATATTTCTTGTAGATCATTAACAACTTGCTAGTAGGAAATTATGCAAATGTTGAAGTTTACAACATATATGTGAGTTGATTACTTAAAAGTTTGATTACGTATAGAGTTTTTAATTTAGAAGAGCTCATAATTATTAAATTTAATTTCGTTGTGTGTTATACTTAAACTTAAATAAGTTATATATACTTTATTATTTTTATAAAAAAATTATGTCATAAAATCAAACATTTTTTATATTTTAATTTGAACACCACACTGCAACACTATTTTTATAAGACGAATCTACTTTATTTAATAAAAACGTTTGTGTGTATACATGCATAATTATGACTATGCATATAAATAGATTGTATAACTATTTAAATATGGTTGCGTTATAGTCATATATAGTTGCACAATTTATGTGTAATTATTTAACATTATGCGATTTTACGACGCGATTGCATTTCCAAGCTAGTCACATATTGCGTTCAGCTGGCGTTCAAACTGGCAAGTAATTAACTTTATGTTGGGAAGTGGGGGTGGGTGCATGCAAAGCTTTGCAACGAAGGAAGTCATGTAGAATGGATATGAACAAAACATTGGATGGTTTCCCTTTACACGCGATTATTATGTTGGCAAAGGGGACATGATCCCCAAAGTTTCTATTACTCTATAAGTCGATGTTCATAAAAATAGTTTAATTTGCACATGCCAAATTAAATAACAATATGCCCGTAACTCTTAAGTCTTAATTTTATATTACTTTTTTAACGACAAACTTATCATTCTCTTAATATAAAATATGATATGATATATTAAAAAGACAACGTCAACCAAAACAAAGGTTGATTTATTTCCAATTTTAAATTTTTGATGGTTGTTCTATGACAGAAAGTACATTCAAAACCAATATGTGTATAACTATATGCAGTAAACACGTATATTACACGAGTTGAATAAATAAAATATTAAATATTATAAAATTTTATTAAGTGTAAAATGATATTATAAGATTAGATATGATTGAAATTATGTATAAGTAATAATATAAGTACTATATCAATGATTTCATTTTTTTTACTTTTGGTTTTAAACTTTTTTTTTCAAAAGAAAAATTAAATATTTTGTTTCAAAACAAACCGTATTAAAAATATCATTTTTAAAAATTACCATATTATAACTCTTAATTTTAATTATTTTTGGTTTATCAAAAATGTAGCTTTTTAAAAGCACCAATTTTAAAATGCTTTATAGTTTTAAAAAATTTGATATTTTAGAAAAAGTCATTATTTTATAAAAAAATATTTTTAGAAATAAAATTAATAAAAAGATCTTATTTTTAGTTTATTAAAAAAATTATTATTAATCTAAAAAGGAGTTAAACAATATTATTAATAGTTAAGGTAATTGTTTAATAAAAGAGAGAAACGAAAAAATCTTGATTAAGAAGAATGTAATTCTGTCATGTGTCCTACATTGTTATTTTTTTATTAAAGTAAGATGGTTATTTATTAAATATTTGATAATTAATTATTTTTCCTTGTTAAAAGTTACATACGATTTACTTATTAAACACTCATTGTGCATTCAATAAAAGGACTAAAGTAAAAGGAATACTTTGTGTGGTTAGCCATTTGGTTCAACGACATGAGCAACGAAGGGTAGGGCCCGAGGCCTTTCAGGTCCTGAGTTTGAACCTGATTCTAGATGATTTTATTAGGTTTCCTTTAGAACTAAACAAAACATGATGATTTGTCTTACAATTTTTTTTAATATATCTCAAACATCGACTTTAGACATTAAAAAAAGGAGTATAGTAAAATGACTACTTAATGCTGTCAATACCAATCTCATTAAAAGTTTGACAAGACATATGATCATATCAAAGGGTATTAAAAATTTTCAAGACATATAAAAGTTTGACAAGACATAAGTATCTTTTTAAAGTAGATTTATAAAAGGGTATTACAAAAAATATATTTATTAAAACGAGTGATTTGAAAATTTTTAAAATTTATGTCCTTTCAACATTTTTTAACTAGCCTTATTAAATAAAATTTTATATATGAATTATGAATGGTTATAATATTAGTTATATCATTACATCTTGACATACTTATAAACAAGTAACTCAAGGTGTCATATGACTTTTTCTTGAGGTTTCCACCTAGTTTTTCGCACGCCATTACAACATTAAACCTATCTTTATTATAATAAAACAATGATTTTATCCGTCACATATTAACTTTTGATCAAGTTAGCTAGCTTATGATTTTTCAATCTCTCTCTTATGAAATAATAAAACAATTACGTTTATAAATAATAAAACTATTTACTTAATTAACATTGTATTCTTAAAATATAACGTACGTTAATTTAGTTTGCTATTGAAAAAAATATGATTCTTCTAAGTTAATTTGTTTCAAAAGTTAAAAAACAAATTAATAATTAACTAATCATTTTTTTCAAATTCTAGACTTAATATTTCTAAGCAGTCAAAATAAAGTAAATATAATAGTGACATAATAACGTAATCTTTCTGTGTTTTTCATAAGATCAATGTAATTTTTATAATTTCTTAAGATTTTTAATTAAAAAAAATTGAGAAAAATGATACATATTAAAGTAAGTTAAAGTTAGAACATACAAATAAAAAGACAATGATTAAAATTAAAAAAATAAAAGATCATAACAATAAAACACTATAAAAAATTAAACAAAAAAATTCTAATCAAATACATGTGTTTCATTTGATAGAGAAGAAAAACTAATGGTTTTAACATAGTGAATTCATTCGACACGTGTAATACTTTAGTTTCTAATACGGTAAAAAAAATATTTATGAGTTCTTTTTAGCTCGTAAAAGGCAACATTAAACATAGCGGTGTAAATCCTATCAAGATTCAAACAGTACGTAAAATTAATTGATTGTTACATTATTGCATCTAACTCATTTAATAAACACATGAATCATATTTGATCTAGTTATTCATAATTAAGTGAGACATGTTAAACAGTTTAATTAAAAATGTTGCTCAATCAATTTATTTAACATTAGAACAAAAAAAAATAACATATTAAGTTTTACATGTTTACAACCTAATTACATCTTAGTTACAATCTCCGTCTTCAAGAAGATATTTTGATAGTAAAAAATGTGTTCATCAATCAAATAATTGTTAGTTTTCTCCACCACCACCGCCTGTCCCTTGTATCCTTGTGGAACTTTCTCACCACCCTACGTCCTCATTCCTCAATCACTCTACCCTTTTTCATCTATTTAATCACCCCTCATCTTCACTCTAAAATCTCTTCCATTCCTTTCTCTTCTATAAACCTCTTCATTCAATCATTCAATTCATCATCATCATCATCATCATCGATCATTCTTGTTTCTAGCTAGTTTTCACACACAGATTAACTAGCTCTCTATATAGCTTGATTTCATACTCGAAATCGATCACATAGATGTTCATCGATTGATGTCTCCTGTCCTCAGCGAAATCCTCCGGTCCGGCTTTACCATCAACTCCTCACTCCGTCGCCGGACCCATCTCGTTCAGTCCCTATCCGTCGTCTTCCTCTACTGGTTCTACGTTTTTTCATGAACAACATCCCTTCAATCCACTCGTCCTATATCATATCATATTATATCATATTTACATCCGTAAGAGTTAAATACTAATTCAATTATTCAAGTTTTTTATAGTTTGTTATGGCTTCTTCAAGTGGTAATTCGTCTCGGATCCATACCTCAGGATCCGAGGAGGATTTGATGGATCAGAGGAAGAGGAAGAGGATGCAATCAAACCGCGAATCAGCACGCAAATCAAGGATGAGGAAACAGAAGCATCTGGTTGATCTGACAGATCAGATCAACCGGATAAAAAAAGAGAACCAACAAATTCTCACTGCCATTAACAACACCACACCGCAGCTTGTTAATGTGGAAGCAGAGAACTCTGTTTTAAGGGCTCAGATGGGTGAGCTTACTCAGAGGCTAAATTACCTCAATGAAATCATCAGTCTCATGAATAATAATAATAATTGTACAACCACTCATTGCATCAGTGGTGCAAGTGGGCTGTATGAGTTTGACGATCACCATGATTTTATCAACAATAGTTGGAACTTGATGTACATCAACCAACAACCAATCATGGCTGCTGCTGAGATGTTACAGTATTAGTGTTTAAAGTTAGGTTTGGTGATGCTTTATTGGGTTGTACTTTTAGGTTTGAGTGGTGGTAATGGTGGTTGAGTTGGATCTTTGTATTGATCAAATAATAAGTTGGCTGTTTGTATGTTAAGATCAAGGTTGGTATCCATTGGAGAAGGAAGAAAGTGGCTATTATCATGCCTTGTTTTATTTTCTTATTATTTATCATGTTTTCTTTTTCTTAATTTATAACATTAATTATTGCTTCTTAATAGGCTGTTCGTAGTGAGACATAATAGGATGACACATCAGCTTTAATTACAGTAGAACATCGTGCATGAGGGCGTGACTGATAAGACCCTACCGTGACCATTACTGACCAGTACAACATGAGTGATCCAAGGCTTTTGTTCTTTCATTTTTTTAACCACTAACCATAATACTTAATTACCTCTTCTTTAATCAAACCTTACATTCATACAAATATCATTACATCCATCCGTCAGTGAAAGTGAATGTGATAGCAATCAATGTGTAGACGACACATACGTGACCACTTTTTCATCACAGTCATTAAAACTATATGAAAATCTATTAATCTAATAGCTTAGAACTTCTATCAAAAATGACTTCGGCCAAAACCGATGAAACCATTAAACACCTTGCAGATTAAATAATACAAAACAAGTACTCATGTATATTATTCCTATATTAAACCAAATGGAATTGTTGTGACTAAATTGACGTGTTAATGCTGTATTAAACAAATTCAAATCTATAATCTTAATGGTCTACCTTTTTTAAAAGTTTTTGTTACTTACTTGGTCTCTGGACTTTTAGATCAGTCAAATCTATAGAAATTAGAAAATGACTTAAATATTAACGAGATACTAAAATTTAAAGACTTGGGATTAAGTGTTAATTTCTTTTCAAACTAGATTTTAATAATTTAAATTATTACATATTGGCCTATAATAATTTATACTATCAATTTTACTGTTAACACTTTCAATTTTCATTTTTATTACCAATGACAATCTCAGTGATATAATTTTCAAATTTTTACGCTCAATTTGTATCTATTGTAGTCTCAATTTAGCTTGTATGTTTCTTCATTTCATTCATAATTATTTTTGCGAACTGAATCGAGTCCAATCAAACGTGAAAAATTAAAATTATGTCACTGGGACTATTATTGGTAATAAAATAAAAGTTATAAGTGTTAACGACCAAATTGATAGCATGGATTATTTTCGGTCAATAGATAATGGTTTGGATTATTAAAATCCAATTTACCTTTCTTTTTATAAGATACAATCACTATAAAGATGATTTATAAACTCAATCAATAAAATGATAATATGTTGGTTTATTCCAAATTAACCACTAAAACTTTATTGCCACATATGTTATTATCATACATGTTCTAGATAGAAAAACCCGAGTGGGTTGCGTTATTGAAGTGCACAAGTGGTGCTTTCATTAAAATGTCACAAATATAATCATGTATCGATATAAAAGTTAAAAGTTTGAGTTCTCGTAACCACATGTGCATAAAAGACAATTTGGTCACTAAGCTCATTATAGGCATCATATCCATGAATACATCTACAGAAAGAAGGAAGAGTGTTTCATGAAGAGACCATGTGATAATGTTCCTCCGAGATATCAAAGAAGTCATTTCAATGCCCTCGACTTGGTGGTTATCTATAGAATGATGCATAGACTCACAAACCGTATTTAGTAAACTAGTAAGGGGAAGGTCTGGTCTAGTGATGATTCGATGCCGAACAACACTTACAAATTCGACAATATATATCTTGTCGCATCAAAATATTGGTAATTTAGATTTTACATGGACTTTGAATAGCCTAACATATTTTAAATCAAGAAATAGATTCTAAGCTTAAGATTCTACGTATACATGATTATGTAATCATTCACGTGTGAAGAAAGAGATTGGATGCTTGGAGTTTGAAATTTTCAACCGAATTATTTGCAACTTTAAGTTAAAGCATTTTGAAGGAATATGTTCACGTAGCCAGCCTTTACATCACATGGAAATCATTCCAATCTAGGCAAAACAGCCTTTTAATCAACTCAAATGTATGACAAAAATATGTTTGTATGTCTTTCAACTTAAGAAAAAAAAAACATTTTAAATTTAAGTTTATATGATAACCACACTCGTAGACTCAATTTAATCACTTTATTTTTAAACCTTTTTTTGATTTGTGATCATTAATCTATAAATCTTAAATTTTAATTCACACATGCATGTAACTTACATAATTCATAATTTACTTTCTAAGGATTTTGTCTACTTACATTCATCTTTGGAAGTTACTACCTCGTGTCTCTATGACTTTGAATGTTGAACTTTCTAAAATTAATTTTCTATTATTAGTACTTTAATTAACACGTTAACTTAATTACTATGAACAGTAACTTATTTTTAATTTGATTTACTATCAACAGTAACTTTGTATGGCACATATTAAATTTGGTCACACGAACCACATGGTTTTGTCTAGAGCCTTCTATTGCCCGATATCTTGACGTTAGTTCAATAATAATTTATACCCCTTAGTTTTGGGTTAAACAATTCTTCTTTCTTTAGTAACCCAAGTTTTTGTATCAAACCAATGATATTTGTACATTAGTATGGACCACTTTCGAGTAGTCGTCGTTGCACCAGCACGAATCACCACCGACCACTATTTTCTCTCTCTAACTCTCTATTTCTCTCGCTATTAGAAATTCTAAAATGAGTCTTCAATACCTTTATTTGTAGTTGGGTTTCGCATATATATGAGTCATAGGACTCGATACGGATCATATAGAGGATACATGGTAAAGGTGGTTCTGTGTTTGACACGTGTTGCAAGGTTACAGGACACGTGGTGGCTCTAAAACATGCTCGGTGACCTTCTTATACGGGCCATATGATTTCTATTGGTCGTATTCTAGTGTGTAGCTTGTCTTAAAATTGCATAGCAAACTAACCTCTTTTCTAGTAGTGTATGCCCATTTGGATAAATGCCACTCAAGTCACAACTTGCCATCCTTGTTTATCAACATTCAATATTCAATCATAAACTTCCCTAAAATAGTTCCCGTGGTTAAATTGTCGGTTGTTCATTCTGGTTTGACAGTTTTTGTGACAATCATGTTCTCAGGTTAACATCATTCCAAGTTTTAAATTTCTCCTCGTCACTTACGAAAATATTCCCTATTAATATTATTATTAATAATATTATTATCACTATTAATACTTAACTTAGTTATTAATATTAAACATAATTAACTTTTCCAACTAAACTCAAATGGGTTCAATAATGTAATTTAGGTGAAGAGGAGGGATTTAATGTGTAATGCATGGACCCTCCCTTTATAAATCGTGAGGCCCCTCTCGGTTTCCCTTCAATCACCCGAACTCCCTCTCGCAACCTCCATTAGGGTTACTGCTGCTGTCGACCATCCCTTGCGCAAAGCTTCCTCCTTGAAACGGTGAACCTTTCCGCGATCGCGATAACCAATCGGAGCAGCCCCGTGCGGTATGATTTCCTCATTACTCTATTCATGTTTGTCACATTACGATTTCGGGCTGCGGTTTATGCGTGCGGTTGTGTGTGCGGGTTCGAGGGTCGTGGCATTCGGGCCATGTGGGCGTGCGTTCAAACGTGTGTATGTACTTGTGCATTAAGGATGTTTTGGTTTGGTGTGTTCTGTATGTGCTTGCGGATATATGTACATATATGCTCGATCGTGAGTTGGGTGTATGCTTTGTTCGGGTGAATGGTTTTGTTTGTGATTGTACTGTCGTGTGTATACTGCTGCGTTTTCGTGTGTATTTATGTGACGTGTGTTGGTCATGCTTTCGGTCGCGGTTAGGATGTCTTCGTTGGTGGAACATCGGGTCGAGTTTGGGTATCGGTTGGGCGGATTCGCGGGAGGTGTATCTTGGTTGTACGGTGCGTATTGTATATGTGTGTGTGTGTGTGTTTCTGGCTATAGATATAAATGCGTCTGTTTGGGATGTAGGTGGTGCATGGTGTGTGTATATTTATGTATTAATGCTTATGGCGTGAATGTGGGCGTTTGGCAGGGGGTGTAGCCGCATAGGGGTGTGTTAGCATGTATTGTATTTTTCCTCTGAATGCATGTTATGTATGTATGCTTGGGGAGTGGGCGCATGGAAGGATGGATGGATGTATATATATGCAGTAGGCGCATGGGTGAAGAAAAGCCCAATATAGTAGGCGTATGGATTATGTATGTGGCGCAGATGTGTGTTTTGTTATTAAACACAATATATAATATACATTATAATATACATCATATATAGTGGGTGTGAAGATGTGTATGGGTCATGCATCGTGGATGAGTGCTAAATAAGAATATTTTGTTATTATTATGTGTATAATATGCATTATAAAGGTATTCATCGTTTGGGTCGTTACGCGTTTGTGATAGGTGGATGACGTATTACTAACGTATGGATTTCTTATTATCAAAGTGTCAGTTAACTAAAGTGTACTTGTACACATGAAAAATTGGGTTTTGTGCATTCGAGACGAATTGGTGTTACGTGTATTTGTGTGTGAATGGGAATACCAATAACCGACACCATAACCGAACCGTGAACGCGAAACCATGCGACCGAAAATATTAACAACTATTATTAATAAACGTTGAATGTATATTCAGGTTATTTGGAAAACCTAATTCACTTGTGTTTGAATTTACTCGTTGCTGTGCATTCAATGTGAGTTTACAGCCCCACTTTTCATACTGTACTCTCTTTTGGGGGAGAGAAACATGTTTTCATAACTGTACGTTAATTAGATTTGTAATACTGCATATACTGGTTTACTATTGTGATACCACTACGCCTCATTCGGACCGTTAATATGGTATTAGCGAGGTGATTGTTAGTAGATCTACTGGGTTTAACAAATCCCGCCCGGGCTAGTCGCGCTAGCTTAACTGGAGGTCAAACGAGTGAATGGTTAGCTTGTTTTACTGTGCTGTGGTCTGGTACCCACAGCCGGGGCATTCATTACATTATTACTGTCAGCTTGGTCGTGAAATTCATTCATATAGTGACTTGTTGTGGGCTAGCTACCTACTTATATGCTTTGATTACTAAATCTGGATTTTCATTACTATTACTTACTGTTTTCTGTTAAACCTGTGAACTCACCAACTTTGTGTTGACACTTTAGCATGTTTCTTTCAGGTTCTCAAGATGTGCACGCTTAGGATCATATCATTCATGCATTTATCGCCTCATGTGATACATTTAAATTTTCCATGAATTTTATTTAATTGATTAGCGCGTGTTGCGCCATTTAAGAATTAAGATTTATTTATGCTCCCGCAACTATTATTATGTTTACGTTAACAACTCTGCCTTTGGAAATTTCAAAACGTTAACGAATAATTATGTTTTTCAATTGACGTGTCGTTTGGTGTAACTAGTGGCTGAGATTCTGGTATGTCACACGTCTAACGGTAATACCCCGTTCGTGGAAATTGAAGGTGTGACAGTTTTTAAGTCAAACTGTTAGTAATATTTTTATATTACTGAAGACCGGAACCGGACCGTTGAAAATAAAAACTGGAACGCAACGTTTTTAACGGTTTGGTTTCACGGTTTGAGTTTATCGAACCTTTAAAAAAATACATAAAATATAAATTAAAAAAGTTGGTAAGAAATAGGCTATCAAAAATACTTGTCCAAAATCGCACCTTGTAAGTTGTAAAAAAAATAAAAGTAGCTACAATGCCTTTATATAACAGTATAAGAAATACCAATTTCACCCGTGTAATACCAAAGTACTATTTGGCCCAGCAATTTTATACTTCCATACAGATCCACTTCAAGTTTGATTTAACCCAATTTAACTTTAATTAACTTTACTATAGAATAAAGTACATAAATATATTTAATATGAAATATCTAAAAAAATAAAATAAAATATTAAGACTTACCGTCTTGTCCGGTTTTATATGACCGGCTTTTTGTATAAAACGTAAACCAAATCAGTGGGTATGGTTTGAAATCTTTGAAACTAACCGAACGTATGTTAAACAAAAAGATGATCACTTAACCAATTTGATAATTGGTTTGGACGGTTTTAAACCGAACCATGAAGACCCTAAAAGTATTTAAACACAGTAGCTATGGAAAAATAAAATTGTACATAGATTTTGTTAAAAATTTTGCCCTTGATTAATCTTATTTCACATTTACTTGCATTATCAACCACCAACACCCGTGAACGCCAAGGTGCTTGTTTCACTGTATAGAAGAACTTAGACATACAATTAGGGCATAAGCGAAAACAAAATGCCTAAAAGTTCAAGTTTGTTTGATGTCGATCCGTTATTTTGTGGGTGTTTGAGATTGTTTTTTTCAACCTACTTTTGACTTAGGGGGTGTTTGGAATTGCTTATAAAAACAACTTATTTACTTATTAATTTTTTCAATAAGTTAATAAGTTAGTATAGACTGATTTATTAACTTATTTTCCTCACATCCATCATATTGTCAAACACTATAAAATGACTTTTTAACTTTTTAAAAGTTAAAAAATTAAAAGTTGATAAAAAAAAACATTCCCAAACACCCACTTATTAACTTGTCAACCTACTTTTGACTTATTAACGTTTGAGAAGTTAATAAGTGAAAAAGGTGTTTGGTAATCTTAAAAATATTTTTTCAATTGACTTTTCATATAAGATAAAAAATAACTTTTGAAAAGTAAGAAGTGTGTTACTTATTAAATTTTAAAAACTTGTTTTAGTCAAATTTTCTATTATACTTCTCTGCTACATTTTATTAACTTCATTCGTTTTTAAAAGTATGTCATTTTTTTTATCATTTTATAACTTTTTAATTTATAAGCTAATTCAAACATTTTTTATAAAACTATTTTTAAAAATCATAAGTTAATAAATTGTATTTGTTAAAAATCATTCTCAACCAAAATAAACAATCCCACAGGTTACGTTTGATTACTTGAACTAAAAAACTTGTTGGATTAATTAGTCATGGATCAGTACCACAAGATTCATCTGGTTGTAGCCGGAGTTATCTCATGGACAACTGCATTCTTGTTAACAAGAATAATTTTCCCTAAATGGTCTTTTGATCTGTGTAAACGTATGGTTTCCACAATTCATGCTGTCTTTGCAGTCGTCTTGTGTTCTTTATCCATTCAAGATTGGAGTTGCCCTTTGTGTCCCTTGGCTTCAAACTCAACCCCTCTTCAGGTTCGACATAAAGTTCTAATCTTGTTAGAATTTAACTTACTTTTGTCAAAATCTTGGATTTACAATCTTGTTTTCTTGATTCTGAAACCTACGAATAGATGAGAGCTTCAGCACTCAGTCTTGCTTATTTCATCTATGATTTAGCATGTTGTTGGCTCGATAATAATATAAAGATCGATAATTTGAGTCATCATTTGGTTAGCATTGTTGGAATTGGAGCAGGTCTTGTTTATGAAATGGTACTATACCCTTTTAGTTTCTCTTGCTAAATTTGACTTTTGTAAGATGAATTTGGATTCTTTTTTTGAAAGTTAACATGATTTGTTTGTAGTGTGGATCAGAAATTGTGGTTACATTGTTGATCACAGAGATATCGAGTCCGTTTCTCCATTTAAGAGTGTTTCTCAAAGAACTTGGTCTTAAGAACACGGGCCTCAATGTAGCAGCTGATGTTAGTTCCTTTTATAAATGACCTTTGTCATTGTTATAAATAGATAAGCTGTTTGTTGTTAATGCGGTTTCAACTTTATTGAACTTACAGGTTTCATTCGCAGTGATTTTCACACTTGCAAGAATGTGTTTTGGACCATATCTCTGTTATGTTACAGTATCTGCCAAGAATCCTCTTCTCATCAAGGTCTCATTTCATACATTTTCTCAAGAGTTATAAGATTGTATGCATCAATGAGATGTTCTATACGTCGTGTGAAAAAGAGTCTTTTAGACCTTGTGTAGAACCCAGCATTTGAACTTTTTTTGGATCTTCTGATCGGATATCGATTATGTGCAGGCAGTGGGCTTGGGACTTCAGTTAGTGAGTGCTTTCTGGTTCTACAAGATTGCAGAAATGGTGAAACACAAATTGAGTACGAGATCCACATCTAAAACCTGTTAAATCTAGCCCATTAATGCGTATTAGTAACCAATTCATTCAAGGATACTGTACTGACTTTCTACTTTTGGGAGGTAATTAAAGTTTGATTTCCCACTCATCACATGATTTATTAAAGTTTCGACCCGTTTTGAGCAGCCTATATGAATGTAGCAACTTAGTAGAAGCTAACCATATATTCCTTCATTAGAAACTACAGAGGTTCCAACAATACAATAAACTAGAGAGCTTATCTAGCTATACTTAGTTAACCATTCGACAGTTCTTCCTCACCTCGCCATCATAACCAGTGAGGGGATTAATGTTTCCCATTTTAACCATTGATCTAGCAAACTGATCATAGAAAAGAGCATCATCCTCCGCGAATGCTTTCACCAGATACATAGTTTCTTCAACATTTCCAGACAGAAGCACTTGATCAGAAGTTAGTAATCCTTTCCCCAACATAATGAGCTTGAAATATGTGTTATCGAACCTTGCAGGAGATGCAAAATCTAGAGGAGAAATATTGTTATCCCCTCCGGTTTGTGGGCAAACTGTTTTTAAGCCATTGTAGTAGGTAACCTCCAGAGTTGAATCTGGTTGATTGTTTCCATCTTGATTGTATAGCCTTTGCTTAAATGAAGTGCATCTTGCCATTCCTATGGTATGAGCTCCTAAAAGTTGAGACAAAAATTCATTATTTTTATTTGTTAGATTCACATATTTATTGATTGTCATCTCACCACATAGACCCTACTGTATGAGTGATATTATTACTGGGTATGTTTATTTGTCTGTTTTGTATTAATGTTGGTTTTCACTAACCAGAAAGAGAGACCAGATCAGCTTCATCAAGACCTTGTTGCCGAAAAAGTGTTATAAGGTTTTCAATGGTGGAGTTTGGTGGTGGAAGGTTGTTGTTCGAGCCGCTGAGACTAGCTTGTGTTGCATCCCTCCTTCCTAATGGCAGCTCCCAGTTTGGTCCACCACTCTATGACATTATCTCAAGCAAATTTTCATTAGTTAATTACGAATTCTTGAAATTAAGTGGTCATTTTTAACATTTTGGTATTTATCGGAACACCTAGAATAGAAAGATATGAAGTTTGAATGCATACAAGTACAGTGGACCCTCGAGCAGCAAGTGCAAGGATATCTGCACATGAAACAGTCTCCGGGCATGCTTCTTCTAGCTTAGATTTGATCGCATCAATCACTTCAAATCCTCTAATTGAATTACTGTTAGGCCCCGAGTTCTTTTCACTTGCAAATACTTCACTATCATCCAACAAGACAGATGCATCACATCCCTAAGACAAAACCAACATAATATCAAATTTCCAATGTAACATAATGCATGTGAATTGTGATCATGCATGAAAAAGTAACATGATTACCTGAACAAAGCAGTCATGAAAATGAAGCCTTAGTAAAGAAGCAGCCATTCGTGGCTCTTCAGCAATGACACTCTCAAGTACAGTCATGACAATGTCATTAGCTTGAGGACATGTAAAACTATAAAATTCTGGGAAAAGACCAAAATACCCTTGGCCGCCACCGAAAGACCCATCTCCGCCTCCTCCATCGCCACCAAAAGACCCATCTCCGCCTCCTTGGCCGCCACCCCATCCAAAGCTGAACCCTGGGAAAGCAAAGCATATACCGTAGGACGAGAGCAAAACCATTAGCATGAAACTAGTGTAGAGAATAGAAGCCATAATTGATGAACCTATAGTTGGGTTTACTTTATGAAGAAGATTGCATGATGAAGAGCAAATCACTGATGCTTATAAAGAGTGAGATCAAGTTCATTTTAGAAATGTCCAATGAGTAGTAGGTTGCTATGACCATTTCAAGATGCATACTTACATGATACCCTTTTAGATATGTCCAATGATTAGGTGTTTTTGGTGAGTTTTCGGGGCCATAATACGCGATACAAGATCTTACGGAAGCTTAAAGTGAAGTCGTATAGGACGGGTTAGGTTTGATGACACAAATTGAGAAGAAAATGGTTGAACAAAACACGTTAAAATGTGTTAATTATACCAAGAGAAGAAGTTGACATAGGAAGAAAAGAATACCTTAAGATTTTTAAATATTTGAAACGAAGTTTTGCTATACTTTTTGAAGAGTGGTTGTGATTTCACCTCACCTGCTCCAAGATAAAATGTGTTATTAATATGTCATACTTGTGCTTTAGAATTGATCAAATTAGGTCCTTGAATAGTAAGTGTGGTCATCACCATTGAGCATGTGATACGTGGGCTTACTCCATGTGTGAAGTATTACACATAGTCTACAAACTAGGATAGTTTTTATGGTTTACTTATATTACGGTTTTCGTCCCTAGATTTAAGAATTTACAAGTATAGTCCAATAGTTTGCGGAAAGATAGCAGCTTTGGTCCTTAAAGTAGATATCTGTTAAGTTTGAAGTTTAACAAACATCCACAACGTAGTTGTTGCTGTTGTGCAATAGTTTCACTCAGAGATGTCGATATCGTATTAGTTATTGATAATTACAATGATGTAATTAAAGACGTTTAATTCCGTCTAGCTCATACGTTTAATACAATTATTCTGGTTTGAGTATAAAACAATGGTGCTACCTTTTTGAACAATATAATTTTTTGGAAGACTTTGTATGCTCACCGAACACCTACAAAAGAAATTTACTCATTAAAGTTATTCATAGCAGTTAAGTTTATATCTTTTTGTATTATTATGATTTTTTTAACAGGATTTCTCATGTTTACAAGAAAATCGTAAAAAGAACATCACACTGTTATCTTAGAAATAAAAGTTAGCGTAAAAGATACTTTCAAATATGGAAATATTTAAATGCTTCGAAGAAAATACATATTAAATAATGAATACTATACGATCGTATTAAATTGAGAAACTAATTGGTTCCCATTTTTAGTTGCTCAAAATTAATTGTTTTACATGGGGTCGGAGTGGGGTAGGTAGAATTATATACGGTTGAGATTGACGTTTGTAAAAAGATTTAGGTGGGTTTATTAGCGTCTAATATTTCCAGTATTAATGTATAAGAGATCATAACGTTGTCATTTGAGTTATCGGTAAGAGTCAAAAACTTTTTGAAATAAAATAGGATTAAAATCCGGATATTAAGTAAATTAAGAGTTGCTATAATTTTGTAGAAGGATAGGAATATATAAGTGTACGAGTCATTGTATTATTCAAATCTAACAATAAAAAAAAAATTTCACACGATTGTTGTTCTATCAACCTATTTATAATAGTTCGATAAATCAAAAGTAAAATAAATCGAGTCACATCCAAAAGAATTTCTATGATCTTAAAATGGACGGTTAAAGAGTAAGAAATAAACATAAGATATGATGGAAGATATGATGATTTGACAAATAGTTATAGCCTCATAGGCAGTGTCTCCAACTCAAACCTAAATTTCATAGTATTGAGTTCTAGTTTCTTTAGAAAGTGTTTCTTAATTTTTACGGTTTTAATTTGCTTTCACTTTTAACTGTAAAGTGTGAATTGTAGATGTCCTTATTGATTCACGTGTTTCCTTAACTCTCTAATTTGATCCCCGTTATGTAAAAATATTTAATTTATAAGATTCATAGTTATGTGCTTCAATTTTATGTGTTTCTTACGTTAAAAAATATTATCTTTTTTATTGATAAATTAAGGAATTTCTCGATCTAACTGTTTCTACAGTAGTTTTCAAGGGATAGTTTGGTGATAAATGGTGCAGTCTTCAATTAAATTGTTGAAGATTCAAATCTTATAATATTTAAGTTTACTAAAAATTTCCTAGCTAATAGGAATTGTTGTTAAGAAAAACATAGTTCTCTAAGGAGAAACATTAATTTAGCAAGAGAAATTGAATGTTTCACACTTTCACTTGGTTACTCGGAACCGCAATCAATTTTCACTACTCATTTTTCAACATTCATAACCTGCATTTTTACTTTTGATTTTAGAAGCTTAATAGTTTAAATCTGCCCCTTTTATTTTAAGACTTATGCTCTTGAATCGGATAAGATTATCAATCCTCTGAATTCAATAAATATTGCAGCAAGATTCAATTTTCAATACATGATTAATGATTAATGATTAATGATTTAGCTGTGGTTAGCAATTTAGCATGTTTTGAGTTGGTATGCTCTTATGTTTAAGTCCAGACTTGGTAGACATGGTCCATTGGGCCTGATCCATACCATAACTCCCTCAACCTTTTGAGACTTGAGAGTAGGTTAATAGTCAAAGTCAAACCGGCTATTTCAAAAAATGATTGATTAATTAACCAATTTGAGAGAGTATAAAAATCAGTTATTCATACTCACTCATCCTCTTTAAACTTCTTTTCCGTTCTAACCTGACTACCTATCTCGTAGGTTTGGTTGTTTATATTATTTTTTTTTATAAGATTGACAAACGGTCTCCTGAATCTACTTCTAGTATATTTTTTGTTCATGTGATCCTTCACTGTATTATACATCACAGATCAAAAAGAAGGAATTCGGTCTCAAGTGAGTCTGTTACAAACTCCACATGGAGATCTATTCATTATTATAATATCCTGTAAATCACGGTATAAAGATCTCACATATTATAATACGTTAGTTTTGATTTCCCAAATATAAGTTTCATGATCTTATGAGTAATATATATTTTACTAGCTTTAGTTGCCGTGTAATACACGAGAGATGAAGAGTTAATTATTAAATAATATAAAATATAAATAAAACTAAGTGCATTACATTGATTGAAAAAATAAAATTGATTAGTTGTTTATTGTTATTTATATAATACTAACTTTAGTAAACCCGTGCATTACACGAGTTAAAAAATAATGAAAGTTTATGAAGTATAAAATGATATTATAAAATAAGATATGATTAAAATTAAGTATGAGTAATAACTATAAGTAATAAAATAATAATACCAATTTTTAAACTTTAGTTTTAAACTTTTTTTTCAAAAAAATAACCATTTTTTTCAAAACAAACTGTATTAAAAAAGTCAACTTTAAATTTTTTTATTATAACTTCTAATTTTAATTATTTTTAGTTTATAAAAAAATTTTACTTTTTAAGAACATAAATTTTGAAATATTTCATATTTTAAAAATGTTTGATGTTTTAGAAAAATTCTTATTTTTTAAAAATTTATTTTCTAGAAATAACATTAATAAAAAGACATCTTTTCTTAATTTATTGAAAAAATATTTTTAATCTTAAAAAAAATTAAAATTATTTAATCTTTCTAAATTTAGGTAACTATTTAAGAGGATAGAAAAACGAAAAAAACAAAATTAGAGAACTTAAGAATGTGACAAGTGTCCCTTCTAGTTACTCTTTTAGTATTATATATAGATGATGATTCCAAATCACATGTTAATATTGTTTTATTTGACTTAAAAGAAGAGTTATAGTATATTGACAACCCCAACTGTATTAACATCCTAACCCTCACTGTATGTCTAATGCTTACTCTATGAGTGAGACTTGACTGGCTATGTTTGTTTGGCTATGTTTGTTAGTAATGGTAAGTATATAAACATAAAGGGACTACAAGATCATTAAACCAACATATCATATAATAATTAAAATTTTACCAAAAGTTCTTTTAAAGAGAAGGCCCCTCTAGTCCTCGGAAAAGGTTTGAATCGCACTTAAGAAAATAGAATCTTGAACTCATGTCTCAAGAGCTTCACAAGGGATTTGAAGAAGAATTTAATCAAACTAAGTTTGGCAACATGATATGAAGTCAAAAGGATAGTCAATGAAGTTTTTTTAAAACAGTTCAAATTTCAAGAAAAGGGTTGATCTTGTTAGGGAAAATAAAAAACCATCTTTCCAAGATGATGAAAGACTGAGGGTGTTGAAACAAGGAAAAAGGTACACAAAAACGAGTGGAGGTCATAAATGTCATTTACTTTTCCACTTCATAGGCATTTACCATATGCTTCCAAACTGAATAAATGTCTACAAGATTTATATGTATAACCAATCATGCTAAGAAACAGCTAAAACTGGTAATCTCACATGCAGATACCAATCTCTACAATGCAACAACCTATATGACTCACCTATGTCCAAGTGAAATTACTAAAAAGGACACAAGGACTCAATAGATAGGCTAGTCTACAGCCCCCCACCCCAACCTACCCTCCCTTAGTAGTCTGCTAAGCCTACTACAAAATTACAAATATAATTGGTTGTTTGATACACTACACTGAATTCTGCACAAGAAAGAATTAAACAAATTCTTGATTTTTTTTTTTGAACAGAGACTTTTAATTTTGAGTGGCGGTCGCATCTCCGACGAGTCGGAGACCCATCATCCCCTTTATGCCTGACCACTACGTTGTTTGAACCGGGCCAGCGGGTTCAGAGGAGAGGCTAGGCGTTCCTCGGGAAACCATGGAGCCTACTGCCACTTGACAATAGTTGCGCCGCTACACGAGCCGAAACCCGCTAACGTAACGCACTCCGGGATTAAAACCCGAGTTGGCTCGGATTCGAACTCACGAAGTGAAGCTCAAATCTTCATTGCCTTACCAACTCCACTAAGGGAGCTGGTATTTTAGCCCCGCAACATTGGTAGTTTATCAACTGAGTGTTTAAATCTTTTAGCTTGTAGATTGTGGTGTATCTATCCTGAAAATTTTAGAAATTACTGTTCAAAGAAAACAAAAGAAATGGTATTTTAATGTGACACATGTTCTTAACAAGTAAGTTTTATTTATCCAAAGACTGATCTTTGATGAAAAATTATATAGTATGAAGTTCTAAACAATACACCACCTATATTCACATCCCTATTTACACAAATTCAAACCAAGATCAGCATGGGTGTGTTGTGTACACTTCTTTACTATTGTTTTGCAACACTAAATTGCATCTTTTTTATAATTATACCACAAAATCAGATAATAATTGGGGTTCACCAAACCTGCTAACTTCCATCTGGTTGAAGAAATCAGGATTTGAGTCACTAGATTGGCCCATATGTCCAGCCATTGGAGCCAATTCTTGCTCTTTCTCTTCAGAAGATGATGAGTTGTTGTTTAATGATTTTGATGCATGATCTTGTGATGATATGCAATTGCCTTCTGCATCACCAAATTCTTCTTTATACATGTCTTCAATCATGGGTTTCCATAGTCGCACCCTTGCATTGATGAACCAATTTGCAATCTGATAACACATGTATAAAAAATTGAAGTATAAATCAATGCATAATATGTAGATTAAGAATTCAAGATCATCCCAAATAATACACTCAATGTTTATAAACTGTGATTTACCTGACCACGTGTGAGACCTGTTTGTTTCGCTAGCATGATTTTCTCTGAATCTTTCGGGTAACTGCAAAAATTAACAATTTAACATCAAGATACATATACACAAACCAAAAAACACAACAGATTTGACAACTAAAAGAACATACGGGTTAAGAAAATGTTCAAAAAGCCAAGCACGAAGGATAGAAACCGAGCCTTCTGGCAACCCCCTTTGTGGCCTCCATGAATGGCGGGTCCCCCCAAAATGATGAAGATTTCTTTGTTGTCTGAGCTGTTTTTCCACGTTCCTTAAACGTGGTAACACTCGGTCCGATGAATCATCTTGTTCTCCTAAACTTTGACGAACTACCTGAACTTGACCATTAATTGCATCCCTTAAGGACCGAAAATGGCGGGAGATTGTTTGATGTGCAAGTGCTGTGTATGGCCTTGCAGCCCCACATCCAGAAACCACATCTAATGCTGCTTCAACAATTTGCAACTGTTGGCAATATTCTCTGTATTTTCTGTCTACCTATATGTCATATTTCCTTATTAACATTTAATAGTCATAGTGTAATATTCAAGAAATTCAATAGCTGTAAATATAGCAATTACCTCATCTAATAACGTATACAACTTCGTAACCTTGTTCTGTAGTTCTTGTTTCTCAGAAGCCGAAAGTTCACCAGATGAACTAGTAGTAGATTCACGAGGGGTAAATTTTGAATCTTTTTCATCAACATGAAGCTTATGTAGATTGTTCTGCCTTTTCATCTTCAGCTGACTAACTGCTTCACGAAGATTAGCTACTTCATGGAGTAATTCTTGTGACGGTGTAAGATATTTGGATTCCGAAATTCCACCAATAACCCCGTATGAACCATCATACGTATCTGAAATCGAGCATTGACCATTGTTCATAGGTCCAGTTTTTGGAGTACCAACCAAATTGAATGATATATACTGGGTGTTTTCTACTTTGTTGGTCTGAGAGCTATGATCACTTGAATTTGGAAGATGAGAATTTAAGTAATTGTATTGAAAGGCAGGCAAAACCATGGAAGAAGAAGGTATTTGCATTCCTAAACTGAGTGACAATTCTTGATAATTCAAGTTTTGTTCATCATCCAAATTGTTACGATCCTCAACACGATCCTCAACTCGCGAAAGAATTTGAGGGTTTGGTTGCAGATTACCAGACAAAAGCTCCAAAAATGAGGCGTCGGTCGATGATTGGTTTTGATACATCATATCAACAGGAGGACAAGGCGATTCTTGATAAGAATCACTTGAAATATAAGAATTTGGGAATACGTCTCTTTGATGACTGCTTGAAGTAGAATAATAAGTGGCCATCTTAACACCTAATAGATGATAACAATCAGTCTATCAAATGGATTTATAACAGCCAGCTTATGATCCTCTTACAAGCAGATAAGATACCTAATTCAACAAGAAACAGACAAATTATTGAAGGTAAAACACAGCAAAAGAAAATCTTTGTAAAAACACAAACAGAATACAGTTTCTTGATTTAGGTTTTAACTATTGTAAACAAATAATTGATCAGACATAACTAGAGGGCATAACTAAAAACACATGGCATGATTGATGATCTGTTATGTAAATTCTATCAGTAAAAGGAAACACATACAAACTAATAATGATCTGTTACTTTCCATACATATAAATCTTGAAAACTACAAATGGGCATAACATCAAACACTTAGTGTGCATCAAAAAACAGATGAATTGTATGAATTCAAACCTCAGAGCTTTAAGCCCACTGTGTGCCTGTGTGTGTGTGAGAGAGAGAGAGAGAGGGGTATGAAGGTAAGACCTAGAGGAAAGAAAGATGAAGACAGAAACAAAGAAGGTGAAATGAAATCTTCCTAAAAGGGGGACAAAATTTGGATATGAACAAGAAGAAAATATGATGACTCTATACAATAAACAATTGGATTAAAGTAATAAAGACAACAAATTCACACAACCAAACCTCTTTATTATTGAACAATGACCAACTCCCACAATTAAACAAAGATTAAACATCGCAATTATTGGATGACAAGCAAACAAAAAGATGATTATACATAGAATATAATTAATCAAAAGTTGCGCAAACACCCACCCAATTCATTAAAGTAATCAAATAAACAACAAATATGAAAACCAAATTAAACAACCGACCCCTTGATTCTCACGTGTGGACAAAAGTCAAGATTTGAATGATTCGGATAAGAAATGAACCCCCCCCACACTGGAAATTGAAATGGGGTTTGGTTGAATTGGGTGTTTGTTTAGTAAGTAGCTGTTGAAGATTGCTTGAAAAATGGAGATTGTGAGGCTAACCACCAGTTGGTAGACCTAAACTGAACAAATCTTCTTCTTCTTCATCTTCTTCTTGAATAATAAAGTATGTGTGTGATTATTGATGAAGAAAATGAAATTAGTAGTAAAGAAGTCAAATGATAAACACGTCTCCAACGTGTATTACGTTTCTTTTTTATTCATATGGCCGGCAACCAACGCCACTTCTCCTTCCCATCGTTTCTCCACCGTCGGATTCCTTTTATTAGTAGTTATGTTAATCAGATCATCGACAGGTTCAGTCGCTTATATTCATTATTCGAGTACATAACTTAAGACTATCATCAGATGTAAACTCATCGTAAGTAAAAGAAAACTACTCGCCTAACCTGAAACTTTTTTTTGTTACTAGAGAAACTTAAACCAAACATTTCTCTATTTTAATGAAGTTTTAATGTAACTCAACTTAACCATATTATATATATAAAACATATATAAAAGAACATTTAACATGTCAACATATGGCTATAGCGTTATCATACCTGTATTTATACATTGTACAACCTTCACGTCCCTTCCGGCCTCCCATAATCTTCATATACTCCATAGCTCTTATCTATTCTTCGTATTGTAACAATGGTGATATACCTAAAATGCATAAATTAGAACCAAATTATTAATTTTTAATAATGTTAATTTTGAGTGTTTCAAATGAAAAAGAAACACATCCAATTCAAACAAATTAAAAAAAAGAAGAAAAAAAAACATACCGCATACATGGTATGGTTGAATATGAAGCATGTTTTTTATTTATAAATTGAAAATGTATTTCATATTAGGAAGAAAGCAAAAGTGTGTCTTGAATAAATGGACGAACAAAATTTTATTTTTAAAACATGTTTTATGTAAAATTATATTAATAATTAGCTCTATAAAGTCAAATACCAAGCTCTTTTGAAAGAGAAGTGATTATTAAAGTAGATATTTAATGATGTAGGTGTAGGCTTAGTTGGATCCGTATATGTTGTATTGTTGTGGAATACTTTTATTTTTCTTTTTATGCGTCATTTCCCTTTTAGAATAAGCTAGATGATGTATATACTTGATATTAAATTAATTCAATATAAAAGATTAATATAGTTTTCTATATTATTTCAGAAAGTTTCTCAATCGAATTTCCAAAATATCAAAATTTTTAAATCTTGTTAAATTTATACACTTTCTGAAACCGATAGAAAATATTAGTTACTTGCATAGTGAACACATGTTTACATATCACATAAGAATATTTTTACTATCATAAAGTCACACTCTTTTACCGGAAAAAATCTCTTTATATGAAAGCCTAAGAAATATTAGCTTGTTATAATCTGAAAATTGTGGCTTAACAAGTTAACATTGGTAAAAATATTCTTACATGACAACCATGTGCGTGTCGATTATGAGTTATGACATGAAACTGTTAATTATGACCTGAAACCGTTAAGGTTTACGACTTTTAACAGTATCATAATTACTTAAAAAGATATTATAAAATTTGAAAGAAGTATATTTATTTTTAGTATTTACAGTTTACGTAAACAACTTATAAATAACGTTCAGACTTTTGACAGTTCAATGTTTTAATTTGTTCAAAATAATTCAATTAATGTCCCATTTGTTATGTTAGGATTAAATGGCGTAACATAACCAACACAGAGAGCACATACTTATAAACGATGTAAAAACAAGAAATAAAAAACATAAGAATTTAACTTGGTTCACGTCTACGCATTCCAACTAGAGGTTTTTTTATTATACAAAATAAACTTACCCCAAAACCTTTCTAATTCTGACTTGTAACTCAATTTAAATACATAAAATCCATCTGTCTGTGCAATATATAATGTTAATAAGATTAAATGAGTTTGAGATGGGAATATTTAAAAGAATTATATTATATGTTTATAAACATTTCGTATAATACACTACATAATAATTTAGTTGATTGACATATGTTTATTAATGAGATCTATTTTTGTTATATTTATTTGTGTCAAATCTACAATAGATAAAAGTGACTAATATATAAACGAATTATTGAAACAGATGTCATGCACCCGTGGGTCAACGTATAGTATAACATAACTTCGCAATTATTTGCATTATTGTTATTTCTAAAGGGAAGGTTAAATAGTTAAACTTACTACTTGGGTATTTAGAAGTATGTTCGGCGTTTTATTAAAATTGTTTTTATTCTATTGGCTAAAAAAATAACTTTACTAAAACTAACCGCTTCGTGTTCATGGTTGTAATTATAAAATTACATAAATGAAGGTAGACACGAATTACGCGACATGATAAAATATAAACTACAATCGACTCGTATCTAAACAAAATTACATAAATGAAGGTAGACGCGAATTACGCGAAACGCAGAGTTACTCGAATTTATACAATCAAATGAAAACATATTATTTGATCTGACTTGTATCTAAACAAAATTTACGTCAACACGTAAATCAACTCAAAGTGAATTTAATTATAAGCATGAAAACATTTTGTAGTTAACTCGGCTTGTTTCGGAATAAATTTTACGTTAAACGTAGACAAACTCAAATTTATATTGTTGTGCACATAACAATAAGAACATAATGCATAGAGGGTAAACCTAAAGTTTTAGAAACTTAAGAATGTCAAAGTAATTTTTTTTAAAGTTTTTCAAAAATTGAGGGAGTTAAAACATCAAAACTGAAAGGTGAGAGGTTTGAGAAAATAATTTTTTTGCCATCAAAATATAATGCTTTGATGAGTTATAGTTGATGCATATATGGTTTGTCTAAAAAGTTGGATAAGAATAAGGATTAATTTTATAAATAAATAAATATATATATATATATATATATATATATATATATATATATATATATATATATATATATATATATATATATATATTTTTACCATTAACATAACATACATTGAGTAGTTGTAGTCAATACATAATTTTCATTTGCCCTTTGAGATTATAATTATATCTCAGATAACAAACAAATTATATAAAGAATATTAATGTAGTTTGATTAATTTTGCTAAAAACAAACAGCTATTTGATTAAGAACTTACCTTTTTCAAAGTAAAAACTTTAAGGTCCTACAAACTTCTAGAGGCTTCTCCCTTGTATTTTGAACAGAAGTAATGTCCACCAACAAATGAAGAAAAAGAAAAGATAATATTAAGATGTGATTCATATAGAATTTGCATCTAGAATGTTATATTGTTTGTAACTTATAAGTTATAACACTGAAAATTTATATTGCATATAGAATACATGGACGGCATGAGTCGTGCTTAACGGACTTTTTTAATACTAAGTTAAGGTAGACATATATAGACTATAGTTAAAGTTAATGTGATAAAAGATAACATAACTTAGGAAATGCCTCGGTGGTAAGTTCTCACAACTACTCCCAAGGGTTCGAAAGTAAGAGAAAACACTTGGCCGCCATTTAAATATTTGTATTTTTTATTTAATTTTTTATATTATACACATATGAATTTCAACTTTGATAGACAATAATTTGTTTGTGAATGAACGGTGAACGTAACAAGTGATGATGGGACAAAAAGAATTTTTTTCTCTTTTGGTTTTCCGGAAATAAGCATTTATAATATTTGATTACATGTGTTTAACACAAAATAAGTTGGTTGTTCCAGCAGTAGAGAGTATGCTATCATTCCCATGGCACCTAAATTCAAACCTTGGCGTGGGGATTTTTTATTCCATCTGTTTTTGGGTCTTCTTTGTTTTTGTCCTTTTTTTTTAAATACAATGAACTATCCTGACGCCTACCAAGCGCTATAAATCTAGGTATGTTTAATTGATAACATATTTTGCATTTTTTTTAATATTTAAAATATATTGTTTTATAAAATTCTGAATACAACGTTAGAACGTGCTTATTTTTATCTGTGTCACTATAAATTTTGTTCTAAACCGTCCCGGTCAAATTTTATAGTTTTTTTTTCTTTTTTGATCTTTGTGACATTAGCGTACTGATTGTACAAATTCCGAATGCACCGTCACAATATGCTTATTTTACATAGGATTTGATACAAATTTTAGTAAAAAGATGCGCTACAACGTGTAACCAAAGCTCACGAGTCAAATATACTATATTTCAACTTCTATTTCACAACAATCTAATGTTTTTTTAATTCCGAATATACTATTGTGACTTGTTTATTTCTATTTGCATCACTATAAGTTTTAATAAAAAACGAGTGACGCTACCACAAGCGTGTCAAAACAAAATTTCTTCACTATACATAAAAGTATTATTGACATGGTCTTATTGAAACATTTTATGGCTGATGAAAAATTGTTGAACATGTTAAAGATGGGAAGATAGCGAATAATAGATATTGATATGTAGTTAAACTCTTAGTGTAAACTAGAGGTGGGCAAAAAAACCGGGTTCGGACGCGACCCGGAACCGGGTACGGGTACGACCCGGTATAGTTGAACCCGGTTTGGACCCGGAAAAAAACCCGTAGGGTTGGAACCGGGTATTAGTTTTTAGATTTTCTTAGAACCCGACCCGGAACCGGTTGAACCCAGGTTGGACCAGGTTTTGACTTTTTTTATTTATTAAAAAGTAGCCGTTTTTTAACGGCTATATAGCCGTTGGGATCGATTTTTGGCTTTTTTGGTCACTTTTAGGATTATAAGTTAGTATAAATAGGTGTGGGTTGATATGGTTTAGTACCCAAGTCTCAAACGCAAAAACATACGCAAAAAACACAAAAAATACTCTCGTTTACTCTCGTTTAACACGTTCACTCTCTCGTTTTACACTTTCACTCTCTTCAATCTTGATATGGCTTACTCACAATCTTCCGTTGGTCAAGGTTCGTCCAACGCTCCAAACAGTCGTTCGTGTTCTTGCACACAATCGTAACATGGATGTTTGGTGCAATTGGGATATAGTTGAGTGACGGGTCTGTAAAGGCTCGTTGCAAGTTTTGTGGAGCTTTGCTTGCTAAGGATTCTAACACGACTTTAAACAAACACATTAGCAAGAAGTTTTGTAAGTCGTTGAAAAGTAATCCGGATTCGCAACAAACACAATTGGGTGGAGACGGTGGAATCTTTAATTACGATGTTAATACGGTTCGAGATCGAATGGCGAAGTTCGTGATTCAAAGAAAATAAAAAAAAAAAGGAAAAAACCCGGTTGGACCCGGTTTTCATACCCGAACCCGACCCGACCCTACCCGGGTAATACCGGGTAGGGTTTTTATGTTGCTGAACCAGACCCGGGTTCGTACCCGGTTTCACCAATACCCGGGTACCAAAAAACCCGGTTGGGCCAAACCCGGGTTGTACCCGGTTTTCGGGTCCGGCCCAAACCCGAAATGCCCATCTCTAGTGTAAACGATCAAAGGTGTGGAACGCTTATAAGTTGCTGAAGGTTGTGGACTGATGTTGTTGGGCTTAATGTTGTTGGGCTGAAAAGTTGTGAAGCCATGTGGATCTAATGGGTCACAGGGTAAATCTGCAATGAGCTTACATGGTGAAGTGAATGTTGCTTTATATCAGCATTCAGCATTCAGCATTCAGCAGTCAGCAGTCAGCAGTCAGCTCCTCTTTGGCTGTAAAAGGAATAGAATGTTTTCTAGCTTTCACAAGCACCATATACTGGGGTGAATATTTGTTAGTTGTTACCAGGTACTGGCATGTATGTCCGTACCAGTTAACGACCGAATACATTCGATACCAGTACGTTATTTTATATTTTCAATAGCGGTACTCATCACTTCCGGTATATTTGGTATTTTCATGGTAGCAGTATTAAACCGACAAAATCAGTATGGTATTCAGTTTATACTTTCACTCATTTTATGTATCAGTGTTTTTTTAGTACGATATTGATTTCATCTCTAAATTACATATGTTTGATCAGTAAGAAAAGGACTTGATATAAACTGAATAATATTTAGAACCGTAACTTTCGAAGTAAAATAACATGTGATGGAATGTTGTGCATGTGTTTTTAATCGAAAATCCTGATGTCGTAAGCATAAAGTCATACTAAAAGGATAAAGAATTTGATAAAAATACAAACAGAATAAGCACAGCCTCATTCTCTGGCTTTAGATAACCCCATGAGCTGCATTTGCTTTTTGTAGATTTATAGGACGTGTGTCACAGTCTGTTAGTTTGGTTATGTGATAATATCTATTTTGAGTAAAATACACTTTTAGTCCCTGTAGTTTTGCGAAATTAACGGTTTCAGTTGAATAGTTTATTTATTACCATCGCCATCTTTGATTCTTTCTAACTTGTGGTTGTTGATTCTTAAATATGTAGGAGTAGATCTTGTTTGGGTTGGAATGGAGTGGGGAGGCAGTGGTTTGGGAGGTGGAGGTCGGAGAGGGTGTCTAGAGGTGGAGGCTAGAGATAATAACTAGGGATGAGTTAGGGTTTCTAAAACAAGTGGGGGACGACAATAGCCAAATCGTCGATGATAAACCGGTTAACCCCCCCCCCCCCCTCCACCGGTGAAATCGTCGCTATAGACCTAGGATGAGTTAGGGTTTCTAAAACAAGTTCAGGTGGAGCGTATGGTGAATGCATCGGTGGTCTACGATTGTTGCGATGGCGTGTGAAATTGAAACCAATGCTAAAACTATTAGATTGTCGGTATAACAAATAAATTGTTGAACTGAAATCATAATTGTCCTAAACCATAGGGACTAAAAACATAAGTTATTATTATTATAATTTTTTTTAGTTAATTACATGAAAGGTCACTGTGCTTAGGTCTGTTTTTACTTTCGATCACCAGGTTTGAAAAATTACAAGATCGGTCCAAAGGTTTATCAAAACGTAACACAAAAGGTCCCATGAATGGTTGTTATCTTTTTCCGTTAAGTACTCGTAAGATTACCAAAATACCCCTGACTATTAAAAAATCAATATTTATGAAACATGAGACCCACAACTTCATCTTCAACCTTAAACACCATTATTCTACCCAACCACCACACCACCATCCTTTCAGACTCTCTCTCTTCCTCACCACCGTAGTTCCTTCCCCTCACATCCCTTCATCCTCACCTTCAATCCATCACGCAGCCCACCACCGTAACCCACCATCACCATTTCTTACTCACTTAAACACCACAAAAGCATCACCTGGTAACAAAGCATCACCTGGTAACAAAAGCATCACCGTCACTATCATTGCAACCCCAACTTTGATTGAATTCAAGGTGGCGACCTGTGGTGTTGGAGATGGTGGTTGTAGATCGGTGGTGGTGGGGATGGTGGTGGTGGAGTTTCAGTGGTGTTAGATATGATGGTTGCAAACCTGTGGTGGTGGAGTTAGTGATGGCGTTCTGGTGGTGTTGGGGATGGTGGTGGCGTTCCTGGTGGTGTCACCGGAGTTGTTGTGGTTGTTTGTTGGAGTTGAACTTGAGGAGAAATAAGAAGAATTTTGTGGTGGGGTGGAGTGGGGTACGGGTGTTGATCGGGTTAGTTAATTGGATTTCGGGTTGATCGGTTCGGGTTATTCGGGTTATTCAACGTTGAAAGTCTACCCGAAACCCGACCCGAATAACAATCGGTTTAATCGGTTTCGGGTTGTTCGGGTAACGGGTTGTTCGGGTCGGGTTTCGGGTATTAAACAATAGACTTAATTTAGTAGATTTTAGTGAGTTTTCATTTGAAATCTTATAAAACTAGTGTACTTAAATTAGTTTACTTCTATAATTTATAAAATATGCTTATTATATATTTATATACAAACAATCTGATCAATTCGGACAATCTAAATAGGTGTATACATATAATTTACTTAATTATAATATAGGTTGATCGGGTTAATCGAATCGGTTCGGGTTATTCGGGTTTTTGAGGTTTGAAAGATCCGAAACCCGACCCGAATAAGAGTCGGTTTAATCGGTTTTCGAGTTGTTCGGGTAACGTGTCGTTCGGGTCGGGTTTCTTCGGGTACGGGTGAGATCAGGTCGGGCGGGTTAATCGGGTACGGATAAAATCGACGGGCCTAGAGTGGGGTGGGGGTGGGGTGTGAATTTTATAATATTTTTATATTATCACAAAGGGTATTTTAGTCATTTTTTTAAAATTAACGGAAAAAGTTAACTGACATCCAAATCAGAGACCTTTTGTGTTACGTTTTGATAAACATTTGGATTGACCTTGTAACTTTTCAAACCTAAAAACCAAAAATAAAAACAAACTTAAACACAAGATCTTTCCTGTAGTAATTTTTTTTTAACAAAAGCAGCACATGAAATTAAGTTTAGCGATTCACTAGTAGATCCGCAGGTTTACAAATTACAACCGCTATCCAATACTCGATAAGAAGAAAGGTTCAAACAAATTTTAGCATACAAGCTCAAGTAAAGTCCACCACTCCACCTCCTTACCCTCCCTCACTGGATGTTCGTCTTTATCCAACAATAATTTCTCATATAATTCTAAGGTACTACTGATTTACTTACTTCAATCCTTATCCTAGACTGTAATTCATCTGTTAGCTTGTAATAGATACCAATTAACTGATTCTTCTTATGGGTTTTAAGAATTATTGGTGTTCTTCGTCTTGTTGTTTAGTTTGAATCGTTGTGTTGATTTTTCCAACTCCAAGATTGGATTTTTTGATCATGGTGTTCTTCTTTGCAGATTTAACTGCTGATTATTGTTGTTTTGATGATCTGTTATCTTTATTTGAATTGGGGAAGAACACAATAGTCAGAACTTTTTGATTTTAGCTAATGAGATTTCAAAGAAGTGGTTTGTTGAATTTTGGGGAGATTTGTTGGTCAAGTTTCTTAATTTTGACTTTGTGGTTTTTAATAGCTGTCCCTGTTTGACTTTCTTGCTATTGAAATGAATATGAGAAGCATGCTGATATACTATTCTTTTAATGCATTTTGAACACAGGTTAGAAATTTGAGTATCACATTGATATTTGCAGCTGATCATACGAACATATTATTTGTTGCTCAAGTTTCTTGATTTTGATTTTGTGGCTGGTCAATTTTGCACATCATAGGACCTTTATATACTTGTTTTCACTTTGTGAGCCCATCCCGATTGTCCTAAACTCAAGAAAAGTATATATATGCTAACATCTTCCCTCTAACCATCATTCAGTAACATCAAAGAAACATGGAGTCCAACGTTGGAATAGCAGAAGACGTTACCGAAGTAAGTCCATTCCTTAAGAAACTTGAACATGTTAATTTCCCATTGTATCGAAGTTCTTACATCTTCTTTTCTGTTATCCCTCATAATGTGCAGTTGATTGGAAATACACCTATGGTTTATCTCAATAAGATTGTAGATGGTTGTGGTGCGCGTATTGCTGCCAAGTTAGAAAGTATGGAACCCTGCTCCAGTGTAAAAGACAGGTAAATTTTACTGCTTTAGTTTGATTCCAACTTTTAGTGTGTTCTTTCTTATAAGTTTGAACGAATAGGATTGCATTAAGTATGATTAAAGATGCAGAAGATAAGGGTCTTATTACTCCTGGGAAGGTTAGATAATTTGCTTTTTAAACTTATGTTTCATCTTTATATATAACATAATATTGATGCAAATCTTTAATTTAACTCTTCTTAACGAAAGACGGTGCTTGTTGAGGCTACAAGTGGGAATACTGGAATTGGGTTAGCCTTCATTGCAGCAACTAGAGGTTACAGACTCATAATAGTTATGCCATCTTCATTTAGCATGGAAAGAAGGATTGTTATGCGATCTTTTGGGGCAGAATTGCGTATAACAGATGTATCCAAGGGCTTCGAAGGCCAAGTGCAAAGAGTCGAAGAAATTGTAGAACAAACACCCAATAGTTATTTCCTTAAGCAATTTGACAATCCCGCTAACCCAAAGGTATTATTTATTATGTTATTGCTACAACAAAGGATTATAAGAATTATGAGTGTTAATGTCTATGGTTGTAACGTTGTAGATTCATTATGAAACAACTGGACCCGAGATATGGAATGGGTCTAAAGGGAAAGTTGATGCTTTCGTTTCTGGGATCGGGACTGGTGGCACCGTGACTGGCGTGGGGAGGTTTCTTAAAGAGAAAAATGCAAATATTAAGGTGATTTTGTTCTTCATTTCTGAACGTTATACTTTCCCGGTGGTATTCGGTGAGCTAATTTAGTTTGTTATTGTTTGGCTTGATTTGAATTTAGATATACGGTGTTGAGCCGAGTGAAAGTGCCATTCTAAATGGAGGAAACCCTGGTATATAACTTAATTACACTTCCATAATCTTGATTATATATAGTTTGCTTATTTTGCATTGAATGATAAAGGACCTCATAAGATTCAAGGAATCGGTGCTGGTTTTATTCCTGATGTTTTGGATGTCAGTATTCTTGATGAAGTTATAACGGTGAGCATCAAGCTGCAACCTTTTTCTATAACAGATAACAAATTAATTATAGTTACGCCCCCACAATGCTACTTGCTTAACGTGTTATGTTTTTTAAACCCTCTTCAGGTAAGTAGCGAAGAAGCCATTGAAACTGCTAAGCTTCTTGCACTGAAAGAAGGTTTGCTGGTACGATCATATTTCCTAAAGAATGTTACTAATCCATTTTCCTCCTGATTTCTTGCATCCGTTGATCACATATTATTCACGAGACGTGTGTAGGTTGGGATATCATCTGGGGCAGCAGCAGCTGCCACCATTAAAATTGCAAAACGACCGGAATATGCAGGAAAGCTCATTGTCGTAAGATGATCATAGTCTCCCTCAGCTTATAAGTTTAAAATTTATCAAAATATATTTTCATTGTAGCTAGTTGGATTCATTTTTCAGGTTTGATCTGATTAGCATATTCTTAACTATGTTTTATCAAAACCTGTACCAGGTTGTTTTTCCAAGCTTTGGGGAGCGTTATTTGTCAACGGCGTTGTTTGATTCTGTGAGGAACGAAGTAGAAAACTTGCCAATCGAATGAGTCATTATTTGGCTAAGGAAAAAACATCTTTCGTTCTGTTTTAAACAAATTGTTACACTTTGTTGTTAGTTGAATCCTTGAACAGTTTAAAAGTATTTGATTATTGGTCAAGAATATGTTCAGATATTAACTTATTAATAAAAAAACATAATTAAGGTGGTGAAATAACATGAGTGAAAAAGAGGCCTATCATTGGGTTTCAGTGAAATTCGTTTTAAGATCCACTTTATATGTTTTAGTTTAATCTTGTAATCATATTAAGAAAATCATAATAATTTGTAAAACATGTAATTAAACCCTTTTACGATCAATTAATCAAGAAACTTTCCGAAAGACCACATTTTTGTATTATGAGCCAAACAAGAAATACACGACAAATTAAATAATAATCTTCAAAACCAATTTTCTATTAACCGACTTATATTTGTTAATACTAGTAACGTGCCCGCACGATGCGTGCGACACTGGTTAGTTTTATATTTAAAAACTGAATTTCTTCTTTTAAACATATTGTAACAAACATGGAAAAAACTGTATATAATTAAAGATACGAGGGTCTAAGTGTAATAAGTTTAAAGTTTCACTTTTTAGTAGCGTTAGAAAGACATAATTACCTTTGTTAAATTGATTTTTAGGTTGTACCTTGTGCTTAAAATCTACAAATCTCTTAACTTTGGCCGGAATCCTTCCTTCGTGCATTAATATAGTATAGATAATCGGTTTCATATTTTGTATATATTTTGTATTTTTGTATTAGATTATGTTTTCCTTATTAGGCTCATAGTTTGTTACAACATTCATGTATATGTATCCTTGACCATTATCGAATGAGATCATCTGAGAATTCTTAGCATAACATGGTGTCAGAGCCACTGCTCTGAACCCTGAAGAAGTCACCGCAACCGCAGCAAGCCTTGGTTCCTGCCGCCGCCGATTTCCAGACTCCGGTCAAAGGGGGTTCGCTTCTTTTTGATCCTATATCATCTTCTCTGTATTTCTTTTTTTTTTTTCTTTGTACCCAGCCATGGCGGATGACAAAGAACCTCGTCAAGAACCAACAGCACCCAACAACAAACCTCTTCACCCTGTTTACACGGTCACGGATATTCAAAAGAAAGTCCGTGTACTTGATGGCCAGAAGGTTTCCTACTCATCTTGGGTAAAACTCTTTCACCTACATGCTCGTGTGTACAAAGTTTTGCACCATATCGATGGAACCGATCCACCAGCTACTACAGACCCAAGGTTTGAATCATGGAGTGAAGTTGATGCCATTGTCTTACAGTGGATATATGACACTCTGTCCGATGAGTTACTAGTTCGTGTACTAGAACAAGATACCACCGCTCGCAAAGCCTGGTTATGTGTGAAAAACATCTTCTCAAACAACAAAGGATCTCGAGCGGCTGCTCTGGAACATGCCTTCACCAATCTAACTCTCAAATCCATGTCTTCTCTAGAAGAATACTGTCAAAAGTTAAAATCATTGGCTGATCAATTAGCCGACGTCGAGTGCCCGGTGAACGACAGTCGATTGGTTCTGCAACTTGTTCGGGGACTTCCCCCAGAATTTGATGGTGTCGCATCTCAAATCAATCAAAATCTCCCGGCTTGGGAAGTGGCGTGCAATATGCTTCACTTGGAACTTGATCGACAGAAAGCTCGAGAGGCGGCAACCGCCCTGCCGTTGCGGCCACCGCCGTTCACTCCTCATCAAACTCGACCGCCAATCGACAGCGCTACCCTGCTCGGAACACCAACTCTCGACCACCTACTTCCCAGCGCCGCTCAGCCCCTGGCCGCCCCAATAACAGGTCCAGTTATAACTCCTCTTCTGGGCCCACTCCACCCAAATTAGCCCATCAGCCTCCATGGACCAATTCAGCCGGCCCTCCTGCCTCTTGGACCCCCCCTCCCCCGGCAGGCCAACCTATGATGCCTTACTAGGCTCCTTGGTGGACTAGCCCACCACCCTGCCCATATCCTACACAGGGCTGGTCCGCCCCTTGGCAGCAACCCACCAACAAGTCGGGCCCATCTCGCATGTCTGGCCCATCCCGCCACTCAGCCCAAGCCCATCTCACTGACTTTAGCCCTCTCGAATCTACTGACATCGGGGAAGCCTTACATGCGATGACCTTGGATGACACCGATCCCCAATGGTTCATGGATACGGGTGCCACCCATCATCTCAGTGCCGACCCAGGTATTTGTTCCAACTCTCCTCTTGTGAATTCCATTAAGTCTATATTTGTGGGCAATGGTCAACAAATGCCAGTACATGGCTCGGGAAACGCCACCTTTCCCCACTCTCACCTTAACTTAACAATATCCTACATACCCCACGTACCATTAAAAACCTCATATCTGTCAAACAATTTACCACTGATAATTGTGTTTCTGTTGAATTTGATCCTTACGGTTTTTCTGTGAAGGATTTCAAGAGTGGGAAGACCCTAACCCGCCACAACAGTGATGGCCATCTCTACCCGGTTACTGCCCCAGCTCCACCACCCGCTTTTGTTCACGTCGCTATTTCAGCTTGTGATTTTTGGCATGATCGCCTAGGCCACCCCGGCACACCCGTTCTTGATTTTCTTGTTTCTAATAAATTTATTTCATGTAACAAATCGAGTACAACTCGACTTTGCAATTATTGTCAATTAGCAAAACATAAACGTTTACCTTTTTCGTTATCTAATTCCCGTACTTTGTTACCTTTCGATATTGTTCATTGTGATTTGTGGACTTCCCTAGTTACTAGTAATGTCGGTTATAAATATTACATGGTTTTGATTAATGATTACTCATATTACACATGGGTTTACCCTCTTAAATACAAATCCGAAGCGGTAACAAAATTTATCAATTTTTACAATTACATCTCTACCCAATTCCACCTTCCAATTAAGTCATTCCAATGTCATTCCAATGCGACAGAGGCAGAGAGTTTGACAATCATCAATTCCACTCCTTTGCCTCTGATAAAGGCATTCAATATCGGTTTTCATGTCCACACACATCCCAACAAAATAGGAAATCTGAACGAATGATCCGTCGCCTAAATGAAATCCTGCTTTCCCTGCTCACTCATGCCTCACTTCCGCCCATATTTTGGTTGAAGCCATCCACACCTCTGCCTACCTTCATAACATTTTACCCACCCAGCTTCTCCAAAACAAAACACCCACCGCCGCTCTTTATCTTCGTACCCCATCCTACGATCACCTTTGGTATTCGAATGCCTATGTTATCCAAATCAATCTTCCACCCGTCCACACAAACTCTCACATCGCTCCACCAGATGCGTCTTCCTTGGATACCCGGCGGACTTTCGTGGCTATCGTTGCCAAGAACTATCCACTGGGAAAGTGATTTTCTCACGACATGTCACTTTCGATGAACATGTCTTCCCCCACTCCACCTCCCCTCCACCCGACTATACACCTCTCGAACCTGACCCCCCCAGCCCCATCTTCACCCATCCCGACTCCTTTACACCTCTACATAACCCACCTACCACTTCGCCTTCCTCCACTTCCGCCTCCAACCCTCCCCCCACCACACCGCCTTCATCCACTACCACCAAACAATCCGCCCCAACCTTTCCCCTCTATTACCACCGCCGAACCACATCGACCAATCAACACCCCACACACTCCACCCCCCCCCCACCCATCACCACATCCCCCATCACTCTCTCCAACACCAACCCCAACTCCACCGCTACCCCTCACCACCCCATGACCACCCGTTTAAGAGTCGGGGTCACCAAACCGAAGGTCCCGTTCAACCTTCACACAAACTCTCACCCACTATTTATCACCCCTACCTAAATCCCATCTTGTGGCGTTAAGTGATCCTAATTGGCGTCAAGCCATGACCGATGAATACAAGGCATTAATGGACAATCACACATGGGAGTTGGTCCCTAGACCTGCTAACGCACATATCATACGTTGCATGTGGCTATACCGATACAAGTTTCATTCTAATGGCACACTGCAACGATATAAGGCCAGTTTAGTAGTAAATGGCAAAGCTCAACATGTTGGCATTGACTGCTTTGATACATTTAGCCCGGTCGTGAAACCCACAACCATAAGAACCGTGCTCAGTCTAGCCGTCTATAGACAATGGCCTATACATCAACTAGACGTTAAAAACGCCTTCCTACATGGGGACTTAAATGAAACTGTGTACATGTTCCAACCCCCGGGATTTGTCGATCAAGCCCATCCCTCACATGTCTGTCGACTACGAAAGTCCCTCTATGGACTTAAGCAGGCGCCTCGTGCTTGGTACCACCGCTTTGCCACGTACCTTCTCAAATGCGGGTTTCGGAGCACAACAAGTGACAACTCACTATTTGTTTACCAAAAGGGCATCAAGACAACATACTTGCTCCTATACGTTGATGATATTATTCTTACCGCCTCTGATGATGCTCTCCTACAGAGCATTATCACCTCACTCTCATCAGAATTCGCCATGACGGACCTTGGCCATCTCAATCATTTCCTTGGCATTCAGGTAACTAAGCAACATGGTGGCTTATTCTTATCTCAGCAATCATATGCTTCTGACATCTTAGCTCGTGCCAAAATGCTAAATTGCAAACCATGTTCGACATCGGCCGACACCGACTCTAAACTTAGTGCATCCGCCGGCGAACCCTTATCCGATGGCACCTTATACAGAAGCCTAGTCGGGGCCCTTCAGTACCTTACATTCACTCGCCCGGATATCTCCTATGCAGTGCAACAGGTGTGTATGTTTATGCATGCTCCTCGGGAACCGCATCTTCAGTATCTAAAACGTATACTTAGATACCTCAAGGGCACGTTAACTCACGGGCTACTCATTCAACCATCCCCGTCTCACAAACTTACTGCATATTCCGACTCCGACTGGGGGGGTTGCCCCGATTCCCGTAGGTCCACATCAGGGTATTGTGTTTTCTTAGGAGACAATCTGGTCTCATGGTCCTCTAAACGTCAAAGCACAATTTCCAGGTCCAGTGCGATGCAGAGTACGGGGCCGTTGCTAACGCCACCGCAGAGTCCACATGGCTACGTAACCTGTTACTTGAACTATCCGTACCTACACGGGATGCTACTATTATTTTCTGTTATAACATTTCAGCCGTGTACTTATCTGACAACCCGGTGCAACACCAACGTACGAAGCACATTGAGATTGACATTCATTTTGTCCGGGATAAGGTACGAATTGGTGAGGTTCAGGGTGCTACACATTCCTGCCGACTACCAATATGGCTGATATTTTTACCAAGGGCCTTCCACGTTTGTTATTCACTCGGTTCAGGGACAGTTTGTGCATTCGACCGTCTACAGCTCAAACTGCGGGGGCATATTAACCGACTTATATTTGTTAATATAATCGGTTTCATATTTTGTATATATTTTGTATTTTTGTATTAGATTATGTTTTCCTTATTAGCCTCATAGTTTGTTACAACATTTATGTATATGTATCCTTAACCATTATCGAATGAGATCATCTGAGAATTCTCAGCATAACATTTTCAAGAAACTCTAGGTAGATGTAATTGCTCTGTATGTGATAACCATTAAAAATCATATGATGTATGAAATACTACTTAAAATTGTTTGACTCAAATGTTTGTGCGGATGAAGACACCAACAAAGTTTTCCTCCAACGATGTCCTCACATAAACAAAACACGAGACAATCAAATGACATGTGGCCGACCACATAGTAGGAAAGAAAATGATGGGCAAAGGGGGTGTTTGGGATTGCTTATAAAAACAACTTATTGACTTATTAACTTTTTTAATAAGTTAATAAGTTAGTATAGACTGACTTATTAACTTATTTTCCTCACAACCATCACATTGTCAAACACTATAAAATAACTTTTTAACTTTTTAAAAATTAAAAAGTAAAAAATTGATAAAAAAAAAATTCCCAAACACCCACAAAGAAAACAAAAATATTGGTGGTTTTGATGAGCCGGCTGGAACAATATGGAATAATAAAAGGCGCTAAGACCTTAATTTGGATGTGTGCTCAACTACTCTAGTTATTCTACACCCCCGTCGATCGGTGCATCTTTTTTCATCAACAGTTGAAGGTACAACTGTTTGCTTACTTTGATTCTAATTCTAACACTGTAATCAACTGATATCTGTTAATTGATTCTTCTGATTATTGTGGGTTTCTTTTATGAAAGTTTTTTTTGAGGATCTGTTATGTCTGTTTGAATTGAGTGTGTTGAACCTTGGGGAAAATTTGTGCTCAAGTTTCGATTTGTTTTTAGTGTAATCGATCTGTGTTTTGTAATTTGTGAACATTGGCGGCCTCCTTGTGTTTCTTGATTTTGACTTTGTGGTTTTTTAGTACCGTTAACTGTTTGAGTTTCTTGTTCTTGAAGTGAATATGAGAAGCCTACTGATATACTATTCTTTTAATGCATTTTGAACACACATTAACATTTTGAGTATTACTTTGATATTTGCAGCTCATCATAGGAGCATATTATTGTTTCATGTTTAAGGAAACCATGATCCTTTTGTATGAAAATACAGTTTGGCTGTTATGTTCATTGGTCAAACATTCTGATTTTCAGGTTCAAATTGCTAGTTTTGATGATTTACATGGGAGAACATTCCTAAAATGAACATATGAAAAGTCAACTTTCTCCAAGTAAACATTGAAAAGTCTAGATTTTTACATGTACTCTTTGGGCGAAAGAGCCAACAGCTAGTGTGATACCACACTCCACGCTGCGCACTCTTTATGAGTCCACGTATTTTATCTTGATGTTAATGCCTTTCAAAATTTGGACAAGGGTGCAAATTCGCCTTCTTCCGCTGTTCGTCTTTTCTGCTCTTTTTGCTCAAAGGGACATGTGTCAACTACTTAATGTGTCATATGGAGTGTGTTTTTGTACTGAACTTGACCTTTTTTCGCACTAAGAGTACATGTTTATTTCTGGAATTTGATTTTTCAATGTTCATTTTGAAATGTTCACTTTGGAATTTTCCCTTTAAATTATCACAGGGAAAGTGAACACTGCATTACTTAAAAGACGCAACAAATCAGGAAATGTTGCTATTGGATTTGCATTCAAATGCAACATGAAAGCACTAGTTTTGTTACTTTAAATGTAAAAACTAAAAACACTACTACTTTCATGGAACACCACAAGTAGCATTGATGAGATTAATGATAATGTGCTAACATGTTCCCTCTAATCAGCGTCCAATAACATCAAAGGAACATGGAGTCCAAAGTTGGAATAGCAGAAGATGTTACCGAAGTAAATCCGTTCCTTAAGAATCCTGAACATGTTAATTTCCAATTATATCGAATTTCTCAAATCTTCTTTTTATAATTTGCAGTTGATAGGAAATACACCTATGGTTTATCTTAAGAAAATTGTGGATGGTTGTGGTGCGCGTATTGCTGCTAAGTTAGAAAGTATGGAACCCTGCTCTAGTGTAAAAGATAGGTAAATTTTCTTGCTTCATCTTAATTCCAACTGTTAGTGTGTTCTTTCTTGTTATTTATGTATTTTTTATAATTTTGAACGAATAGGATTGCATTAAGTATGATTGAAGATGCAGAAGAAAAGGGTCTTATTACACCTGGGAAGGTTAGCTAATTTGCTTTATAAACTTATGTTTCATCTTTTAATATAACATAGTTTTGATGCAAAATCATTGATGAAATTGTATGAATGAAGACTGTGCTTGTTGAGGCTACAAGTGGCAATACTGGAATCGGGTTGGCCTTCATTGCAGCAACTAGAGGTTACAGACTTATAATAGTTATGCCATCTACATATAGCATGGAAAGAAGGATTGTCATGCGATCTTTCGGGGCAGAATTGTGTATAACTGATGTATCCAAGGGTATTGAAGGTGTTTTTAAAAAGGTCGAAGAAATAGTAGAAAAAACACCAAATAGTTATTTCCTTAAGCAATTTGATAATCCTGCTAACCCGAAGGTATTTTGTTGTTATGTTATCTACAGTGAAAGGATTCTAACTTATAAAAGTTATGAATGTTAATGTCTATGATTGTAAACTTTGTAGATTCATTATGAAACAACTGGACCAGAGATATGGAATGGGTCTAAAGGGAAAGTTGATGCTTTCGTATCTGGGATTGGCACAGGTGGCACCGTGACTGGCGTAGGGAAGTTTCTTAAGGAGAAAAATGCGAATATTAAGGTGATGTTCTTGATTTCAAACTATTACACTATTCTAAGGATATTTGGTGAGCTAATTTAGTTTGTTTGTTTGGCATAATCTGAGTTCAGGTATATGGTGTTGAGCCGAGTGAAAGTGCTGTGCTGAATGGAGGAAACCCTGGTATTCAACTTCATTAGACTTCCATAATCTTGAATATACATCATGCATGAACTTTATATGCTTTATTTCATTTAGTTTTTTCGTTTGTGTAATATCTGTGTAAATTCCCAATAATTGTTTACTTAATTTGCATTGGATGATGAAGGATGTCATAAGATTCAAGGAATTGGTGCTGGTGTTGTTCCTGATGTTTTGGATGTCAGCATTCTTGATGAAGTTATAATGGTGAACATGAAGCTGCAATTTTTTGTATCGAAGATACCAAATAAATCATAGTTACGCCCTCAAGGTATTTTTTTGCTAAATGTGTTATGTTTTTAAACCCTCTTCAGATTACTAGTGAAGAAGCCATTGAAACTGCTAGGCTTCTTGCACTGAAAGAAGGCTTGCTGGTATGATCATATTTCATAATGAATTTCACAAATCCTTATCCTCTTGATTTCTTAATATTTTGTTTACATACTGTTCACGGGACATGTCATGTGCGTAGGTGGGGATATCATCAGGGGCAGCAGCAGCTGCTGCCATTAGAATCGCAAAGCGACCTGAATACGCAGGAAAGCTCATTGTCGTAAGATGATCTTAGATTCTTAGTCTCCCTCAACTTAACGTTTTGAAATTCATCTAAATATAATTTCATTGTAGCTAATTTGTATCACGTATAACTTTGTTCTCAAAAATTGTAACAGGTTGTTTTTCCAAGCTTTGGGGAGCGTTACTTGTCAACGGTGTTGTTTGATTCTGTGAGGAATGAAGTAGAAAACTTGCCAATCGAATGAGCCTTTGAACGTCTTGGCTTGAGACGAACATGTTTCCTTTCGTTTTAAACAAGTTATACTTGATTATTAACTGCATCTTCGATGAACAGTTTAAAAATATTTAATTATTGATCAAGAATTGGTTCCTGATGTTGTGTTTGTAACTTTTCTTTTATTAATCAGAAATACATACGCCTTTTTATTGAAATACATTGTTTTGGCTACAAAAATTAATTGCTAAATACTCGTTATTCAAACAAACTACTCTGTCGACTCTTGTCCTTGAAGCGAAATCATCCTGACTAGCATGTTTAATTGACAGATTGTATTTTAGGTGCATTATTTGTCAACAATGTTGTTTGATTAGTGAGAAATGAAGTAGAAAACTTGTCAATCGAGCTAGTCATTGACCATGCACAGATTCAAAACCAGAACCTCCATCCAAACACACTTTCACCTCCTTTCAACTTACCTCCTTTTCAAAAGTTAAAAACAGTTTTCAATAAGCAATCTTTGATGAACAGCTTAAAGTTTTTAATTATTGGTCAAGAATTGATATAGATATTATGTGATCACCCGCAGTTGTTTTACCCTCCTATACTCGGACAAAAAAAAAAACTTGCCACATGTATCTTTAAATCCCTAACACTCAACTCAAAATATATTTAGAAATAATTTCCAACAAACATGATATATACAAACACATAATGATGGCAATGATGTTATAAACTAAATAGTTAAAGATGTTCACACAACACGCTTCCTCCCAAACCTTAACTATTAAGCCTTGTAAATTGTAATCAGCAGAAAAGAGTTGTTAACCTGAAACCTTAAACTAGTTCATGAGGATTAAACTAGAATGAAATGATTGTGTAAAATAATAATAGTGTAACTTTGTCGTTCGTGGAGAACACTTTACAAGTACATCACGGCATATGACATACGACATAGGACATTCATTCATTCATAACTCGACAGACATACCAGTTTTTACTGGAGTCATAACTTAAGTTAAAGAGACTGTTTGAAATGCAAAGTTTGCAAACCTTAATCTGAAGACTTCTTTTCTTCCAGATATGGAATTAGAGGACATGAAAGGAAATCAAATCAAAGATTGGATTGTCTTTTACCCATCTTTCTATAAGATTATACTTTATCGTCATGGAACCACCATCTCGTCTCCTTTGGGGATCTTCCGTTCCTACAGTTCTTCACGTAGCGTTCATCATCAGCTGGACGTTGCTGTAACACCAATATATCCCAAATCAATGTGTTAAAAGATATATTCAAAAGTCAAAATTAACCAAAATTGTTTTCTTTGTTGAATTTGAATTCTAAAAGTTTAAGATTTGAAATTTAAATATCTGAAATCATATAACAGATGGAAGGATAAAAGAATTTTAAGAACAAACCTTAGAAGTAGAGCTTGATAACATGGAGAGGATGCTGATGCACACAGAGCTCACAGTCATGGCAGGGGACCATGAATCATACAATATATCTGCACCAGTAGCCAAACACCCTCATCAATCAAGAACTAATATATATTACACACATTGATTGTAGTTGACTAGTAGTTCAAATGTTCATTGCTCAAAATGCATTTGACCTTGTGCTACATCTTTCATCCCATAACTTTTATTTTAACGACAAACTATTACACGATTTTTGCTTACAACAGAATCTGAACCCTCATCACTTGAGAGGAACACCACTACTTAAACACCTTGATACTGTTGGGCTACAAGCCCTTTAGTCTTTCATCACATAACAAGAGCCTGATTCCCTACACTTGTAAAGATTATGGATGGAAACTTAACTGTGAGGTATTATTATAATTTAACATTTACTTTTTGGATAGATTTGGCAATGTTCATATCTCTTAAATTCTTGGTCCATTATAGGTAAGGTGTAACTGGACTTTTTGAATCCCCAACATCCAATTTATAAACACCTAAAGAGCAGGCCAAACACCACCAAGATGCATGCTTCATGGCCTTTAATTTATTTCCATTTTCTATTTTTCTGTCAAAAGTGATGTCTAGACTCTAGAAGGCTAGGTAGCACCCATGTGGTGTTTGACTATATCCCCGAATGATAAAGAGTTCATAGATAAAGATCAGAACATGCATGACAAATTTTGGAAATTTCTTTAAAAAACAGAGATGAGAATTGACAAATTACAGAATTAGAAACAAAGGCCAAAATGAAAAAAAGAAAAAGAAAACAAACCTGAGTTTATAATTGCAAAGAAGAAATAGGACACAAGAAGTTATTTTTCTGATAATGTGGACTAATATGGACACACTGAAGTACAGCATGATAAGACTAAGGTTTTACCATTTAAGTGCGCATTCATCTTATGTATTCATTTATAAATCATGATATACCTTCTTTCTTTATTAATTTAAGTTTATATCACTGGTGCTAATTATCTAGTCAATCTCCCACTTCTGTATATTGATACATGACTATGTACATATTTGAAATTCCAACATGTACTGATGTACTAGCTAAGCCATTTATGAGAATGGTGCATTTACAGTTTGACCGTTTTCTATTAGATGTGAGATAATAGAGTAGCTGGCAGTCACCCTCTGCTAAAGGATCGAGTAACCCGGGGCACACGTAAAAATGTTCCATTTTCTTTCACATCTTTAAGGTAAACACGATCTACTAACTACAACATTTAGAATATATTATGTAAAATTTAAAAAATCAAGACTACAGGTTTAAGGTCCCATTTACTTGACACAATGAGAAATGAGGATTGGCACTACAAAATGGAACCTAAGCATGTGTAAACCTTTTAGTTAAATCATTTAGTTGCAATTTGGATTGATAAGTGGCATTCACTCACCAACAAACTCCCCAGAATGGTAGGTTGTTTCAATCATGTATATGCACAAAATCAGACTAGTTTGTTGTTATGATTAACCACACACGAACAAAACACAGACAGATTAAAAGTGGTTCGCTCGATGTGACCTACCTCTATTGTGTTGCAACTAGGGTTTATTTTTATTCAAGGTGCTCAAGGAATTACAAAGGCCTACCCATTCATTTATAATACAAAAATTAGGGTAGAACAAATTAGGGAACGAGAAACATTAGATTAGACAACTGCCTAATATAAACCGCGAAGCAAACTAGGGTGGCTGCCTTTAAGCCTCCGCACCTAACAAGTTAGGTGAATTGTTAACTGCTAGGCTAAAGATTTTGAAACCCATATGAAGAAAGTAAAAACATAATCAGCTGGTCATAGTCATGATACATACCTAAACAAATATGCCCATTGCTATAAATGTGTGGATGCAGTGGTGCAGGAGGAATAAAAATAACCTGTCAATCCAACAGAAAAACAAACAAAGATCAAGATTATAGTTAATTAAAACCCCCAAAGGCTGCACTAAATCCGAACTTTACAAGTATTCAATAAGGAACCCATTTGATTTTCATAAAACTCAAAATCAATCAATGATTATGAATTTATGATTGTGACCTGTGGGGCTTCCATAGGGTAATGCTCAGGAAAATCAACTTGCAGCTGGAAAGTTTCGTTATCATACAAAGTCCCCGGTGCACCGTTGACCTCAATCACCCATCTACACGCCCAAAATAACACAGAATTGACGTACAAACACTTAATTCAAAACAAAATTAAGGTAAAACAGTTGAGATCACATCGCACCTTTGAAGATTATCGGTGACTTTGTGTTTGAATCCAGCAGGCGGATTCACCTGCCATTCCATCAGCTCTTTCTGGAGACGATTTGTTGCGATCTTGCTTAGCACCTACAATTCACCCAAATCGATTGATCATCACCACATATAATCATCCTTCGATCAGAGAATAAATCTCGAATTGCGTCGAGTGATTCGATTAGGGATACAAAATTAAACACATGTATACAAATAAGTAATATTTAGTGTAGCCATGAGAAGATAAGAAGATGTATATAAAGAGATAATAATAATAATAATAATAAGACATTAAACCTTGCGAGAAGAAGCAGAGGGGCTGGTCATGGGTTCTAGAGAGAGAAAGTGAAGACACACAAAGAGAGATGAACGAGTGTTTCTGTGTCGAGAGGGCTTAAGTGCTTCTGAAAATACAAATAACACTTTCTACCCACAGATTATCATCAGATTTTAAATAAACCTATAACTCTGGCGTCGTACAAGAATACCCCCAAAGTTTATGGTGTTTCAACTTTCATGACTTACAGGAAAATGGGTTTTTTGGGTTTTGTTAATGAATAATCTTACAATGTAATACTGTTTTTATTAAAAAATTATAATAAATATGATTACATTTTTTGACATCGCAAGCTCGCTTTTGAACCCAAGTTTGAAGTTTTAGGTTCACCCTCTACGTATGCATAAGAGTTGGAGTTTATCAAGCATCTAATGTTCTTATTTCTTACTTATGAACTACTTTAAGATTTCTACATTATCTTATGTGGCACAAAGTTTTCACTCACTTCTCAATGTACTTTCATTTCAATCGTAATCATTTAAGTATTGATATTTCATTTGTGTTAATTTTATTTGAGTATTTTCTTGGCTTCTTGTGAAGCTTTCTTCAAGGAAATCAAAAACCTGTTACTTAATAATTGTATACTAATAGTTATACACAACTATTTGTATTCAAATGCAGTAAAAAATACAATTAGCTTTGTAGTTAAATGATACGAGAGTGATGACTTGAGCTTGAAATATTTAAGGTCTCAGGTTTGGAGTGTTAAAATCAATATAAACAGTTGACATCCGTCTCGTGAAGGTTTACTCAGGCATTGAGTAAGTTACAAACGTTGTTAAAAAAAAAAAAGTAAAATGACATGCGCACACACATCATATTTTCATTAAATTTTCCGCCATTTAGTTTCAAACATGAATTTTCTTTGGAAAGTGCCATACTAGATTAGTTTTGGGCTTCTTTTGTGAAGTAAGAGAAGTTTATGGGCCATGATCCAAACTTTTCTTTTGTTAAAAGTAGAAGTGGTGATTGAGTGTGCAGTCAAAAAGATGGTGTTTGATCGGACGGCTGGAACGGATCTGATGCGAAGAGACTGCGTGCATTCTACGGTGTTACCAAAGGATTGTTTGTCACGTGTCGCTGTCATGGACTACGTTTGTGTTTGCCCCTTTTATTCCAGAAGAATCTAGTTCTTACCCCCATTATCTCCTAAGCTTCCATAAATTGATTAATGGTCGAACTCAATACCAACAAATGTTAGATGTAAGATGTTAATAGTATGTTGAGACCGAGTGAAACGTGTAAACCACGTTAAATGGGTTGGTTATGAAAGGCTAGGAGTCATATGAACATATGGTTAAGTTTATGATTTACGATTTGATAATTGGATTTTATGATTTCTTTTTCAAATTGAAACCGGACGGATAAAAGAAATGGCAAAGATATTAATAAACAATAAAAGTTATTTATTTTTACATGATATATATAATTATAAAAAAAGAAACAAATAATTGTTTTAAGATATATAAATCTAAAAATCATAATATGGATAAGTATTTTAGTTATAACGTGTGTAGAATATTGATTTAATCAGTTTCATAATCATGATCATAAGTTTTTCTTTTCACTATTTTGGGTTTTTTTTTTTCTTTTTCGGTAAGCATGTCGATTTAATGAAATTTCGTAGCCTACATGTAACTATCAAACCAAGCCATTTTGACTGCTTTGGCCGGACTAACTGGAAAAAAACCTGGCTGTTTTGATTTCACATATCAAAAATTGTAGTTATGGGTTTAATCTAAAATCTTGTCAAAACTGGTATGGGTATCTCTAGTTAAAACTAAACAATTGGCGTAGTTCTCAAATGAACAACAAAAATAAATAGCATGGTACCTTTTAGATGAGTTAGTAAAACATGAAACTAAAATAACAAAATCTAGTTAGATGTATCTATTTATTAGTCAAACTTAGTTAGAAGTATGTTTATTACACAAGGTTTGAATATATAAAATATTAAATAACTAGTTATAAAAACTAGTAAATTAAGAAAGAGAAGTAGAAAAAAACACGTTTATTTGATGAACAAAGATAAACGAAAAGACTAAGTGATAATAATAAAGATTTATAAATTAAGAAATAGAAGCAAAAAACAAACTTATTTATCAGATAAGAGAATAAATAAATGTAAACGTAGGCTTACGAAATTCTGACGAGTGGGACTCTCATTTACTTATATGTTATATATAGATGCCTATAAAGTCATATCTAGTGATATTCTGATAGTAAGTCATATTTTCTTTATACCAGAGGAAGGTTTAAAGTTTTGCAAAATGTAGGTATGGGTGGTAAACAAGAGTGGATTAAACGCCGTTCTAAAAGAACCTATAAAATCACACTAAAAAGCTAAGGGTGTTTAAATAACTCGTAGTTTTAACCTCGCTCAAAAGAAGCTCGAAAAACTTGCTCGTGAGCCATCTCAGCTCGGGTCGTTTATAAACCAAGCCAAGCTTGGCTTGGCTCATATAAAAAGTCATAAACCAATCCTGTTCGGTTTGGCTCGTTTACAAACTAAGCCGGGCCAAACTCTAGCTAAGCTCGGCTCGGTGCGATTCGTGAACGGCCCTACCTAATTATAGGATCATTAAACAATGGAGTCGTGGCTTGAAGATTCTAAAATATAACCTTGACATTTATCCGGTTGGCTTTGATTAGTTGTCGTATTGCTTGTTTATTGGATAAAAGCAAATCTTATGTGTTCTCATATATCTCAATACTATAGATTAACTTCATAAAATTGGATATGTTATTGCTTTTGTTATTTAGAGATTTCTTCAAGAGAGCGACAGATGTCCGTAAGGTTAATTTGTTATTTGTATGATTGGCAAACATTAGGTTATGTGCATAATATAAGTTACTTTTTTTCCGGCCTTTTTCATGGGTCTAAGGTCTATTTTCTCACTTTCAAACTTGAAAAAGAATATAAGATCAAGTCTCTTTGCCTCTTCCAATCGATGGACCAGTTTTCCTTTTCTGAATATATTCTATTCGGTGACAAATAATTCAAAAGAAAATGCGATAAAAATGATCGGGGCGTGCACCATTCTGATCTTGTGAACAGAATCTCTCACGTCACTTAAGATAAAATCACCACAACTTGAATGTTGAGAAACACATCACTTACCACAAGAATGTTAAAGAATATAAGATCAAGTCTCTTTGCCCTTAAAGAGGACAAGTTGCTAAAATTCTTCCAATCGGTGGACCAGTTTTCCTTTTCTGAATATATTCTATTCGGTGCCAAATAATTCAAGAGAAAATGCGATAAAAATGATCGGGGCGTGCACCATTCTGATCTTCTGAACAGAATGTCTTACGTTATTTAGGATAAAATCACCACAACTTGAATGTTAAGAAACACGTCACTTACCACAAGAATTTTAAGGTCCCGAAGAACACTATTCACCGTTAGAAACAGTAATATAAAAAGAAAGAAAACATCATTTACACAATAATATGCAGATGTTAAACAGCATTAATATCCACACCACAGCAAGTCAGCAACATACATTTATGCATATATCAAAAGCACAAGTAATTAACCAGGGTTACACAGACAATATTCAAGACCTAAAGTACATCATCCCAAAACAAAAGATTCAAATAAGTTGCTGATACTGATGATATATCATAGACTAGCTTAAGCAGATACGGTCGCAGCAGCTCCAGCATGCTTAACAATGCAAGCATGGAGATCATCTTTCTTAGCACCCACAACCTTGTCAATCACTTCTCCATTCTTGAAGAACAGGAATGTTGGCATTGCTTCCACCGAGTACTCTTGAGCAACACTCTGCAACAAAGCAGAAATCGATCAATCATCATTGCACATCGAAAGATCAGATTTTGAAACGATATGAATATGAACATCATTCGATTCTATTATAGAGGTTTTAGTAGTACCTCAACTTCATCCACATCAACCTTAAGGAAGCTGACATGAGGCATCTTCTTAGCGAAATCAGCCAAGATAGGCGCAATCACACGGCATGGACCGCACCAAGAGGCAGTGAAATCAACAACCACCTGTAGAATTCAAATAAACAAATCAAATTGATCAATAAGACTCCTTCAAAGCGTAACATTGACGGAAAATTGTTGGAAAATCATGCGAGCAATTCACCAATTTCACACAGTCCTCAACAATATTCAAAAAGGGTATTTCAAAATTGAAGAGAATCGATATGAAAACATCAATAAAGATCAAAAGAACAATCATCGAACATATCAAGAACCAAACTCTAGAATCTAATCAATCCATCGTGAAACCTACAACCAAACCGACAATCTTCATCCAATTGGTCTGCCTAAGAACATCAAACGGAGAACCCACGGAATTGAATGCAGATTACACAAATCCATATAAAAAGTCAATCATAATTTATACAAAATGAAATCTAAAGAGGGATTTTGGGGTTATACCAATTTCTGAGAACCCTTGTGCTTCTCAAGCTGCTCTTTCCACTGATCAACGTTGTGGCACCCGATCACAACTCCTTCTTCTGCCATTTTCCCCAAATTTTTCTTTCAAAAAAAAACCCTAATTCGAATTTCTTTAGCTTTTAAATGAAATTTCTTAACCTTCGAGTATGAAGATTATGCAACACCCCACCCCTCAATATATAGGGCCACGCAGATTCATCGGTGGTCGGAATTACATTAATGCCCCTTAACATTTTTGTTTTCACTTTATTACGGAAATGCCCCTGAAAATGTGAAAACGCGTATTTATTTATTTGTTTATTATGATTATAATCCGTAATGGCAAAAACATAACACGTATCTATGTTTATCCTGGAATATTTTTTTTCTAGAAGATAACGATGTTGGGTTTTTTGTTTCTAAGTAAATAACAAAAGTCAACACTTTGTTCGTAATAATACTATTATTTTAATTGCTTTCTCACAATGAAATTTGTCAATAAACTAATCATTTTTTATAAAGATGGTTTTTGTTTATTTATGGTGGTCATAATGTTTAATTGGTTGTCAATTCACATTTTTTTGAGATAAAATAGTGTTTAAATCTATTATTAGGAGTTTATAAAAGCCTTTCTTTAATATAACTATTCTAAAACAATCGATGGTATGTGAAAGATTTTATTAATTTTTTATTGAATAAAATTTTCTTTTTGTCTATAAGATATAAATTATTTTAATAATAGATAGAAGGGTTTCGTTTATTATATGTCTTAACAAGTTATTATTTTATGACGGTGTAAAAAATTGAACACCAATGTCATGACAAATTGGATCAAATAGAAAACGTGACCGACTTTTAAGTACTTTTATGGTAAATTTGGCATGTATTACTCAAAAAGTTATGTTTCATTTGCTTAACTTCGATACATCAGGCTATTACATGTGTATATTTTATTTTGATTCACATAAAATATATGAAATTTGAGTAGATGTTATATATCATGAAAACTAATGTGGCGAGCTATGCCAACTAGTACAAGTGTCGTGACATAAACGTGTTAGAGCATTTATTATGCTAACCACAAACGTCATGTAACTTTGGCGAGTTGTGCCACCTAATAATTTAAGGAGATATACAAGTACGAACTCAAATTAGTACCCTTTTTATATAGTGTGAACGCGTCAAAGTTATATTGATGTATAGCACTATGTCTTGTCGTCTAGCGCTCGAATCGAACCCTATCCATACAAATAGTTATCATGATAAGCACAGTTTTTCATGAAATATATGGAATATTTATAGATACCGTAAATCACGAAAACCTTACATAATTGTGGCGAGTTGTGTTACTAGTAATCTAAGTAAAGCGTCATGACACAAACGTGTTAGAGCATTCACGATGAGTATCATCCTAACCACAAGAGGCTTGTAACCTTGCAAGTTATGTCATATAGTAATTTAAGAAGATATTGTAACGAGTACAAATTCAAATTAGTAAGTTTTTTTTAAAGTGTGAATATATCAATGTTATATTTAATGCATGACACAATGCCTTGTCAGCTCCCATACGATTCAACCCCTATCATACAAACATTTATTCGGAATACAAGCATGCTTTTACATGAACTTTGTTGGGAAGGTACCATAAGTATCAAGTTTCAAATGAATTAGAGTAGAGGTTAGATCAATTAGGTATCTCAATAAATTTATGATATATATTTGTTTCAACTAATTCTACTTTTGTTTTTTCTTATGAATGAAAGAGATATGATTACTATTTTAATATTAGCTCAAAGTTCAAGAGGAAATAGAAGGCATATACACTTTTAATATGTGTGATGTGACTTGAATTGGACCACGATTCGGGTGTCAACCAGTCCGATCCACCATTATTTGTTTTGTAGCCATTTAACCGGCAGGTTCGATCGTCGAACAGACCGGCTTTTTAATATTTTTAGTTTTTAATATTTGGATTTAAATGGGTTTAATTAGTGAACTAGAACGATGAACTGAAGTATTGACATAAATTTATTGTTGAGTTTTATATAAAAATATAAAATATTTATATTGCATTATATAATATAACTATAAATATAATATCATATATATATAAGAAAGAGTTTGAATGCAAACCAAGATAAGTTTAGAAAACTCTTAACTTAAATCTAACTCACTTGTTTGTATCTATGGTGTTAAATAATGTTATAAAGGGTCTCACATAAGTACTAATCTTTACTTTTTTATTAAAAAAAATCTAGAATAGTGGAACTTAATCAATCAAGGGATTCGATTTATTAAGAGTTTTCTCAAATTTTTTTTAATTTATTATGGCATAATTTAGTTTTTAAATACGGTCCTATCAGTCCGGCCATTAAGATGGATCGGTTCGTTATCTGATCCGAATTTGAAAATATTGCTTTTAATAGTTTATTCATTAATTGTTATGTTTGTTGAACAGATGTTTGAATATTTCAAGGAAAAAAATTAAATCGTAAATAGTTGGACTTGGATACGTGTGAACTCAGTTTAGCATCCAACCGTCACAAGTTACACGTTTGGTCCTAGAGAATCACGAACAAGTCCTTAAAAACGTACCAAGTTCAAAGTCATCAAAGAACAAATTTATAAGTCGATTTCTACATAACTAGAAAAAAAATTATTTCTAACAATTTATAACCGTCTTTATTGTATTAAATTTGTTAAACCATCTTGAAAATTTATCCAACATCTTCAAATATTCATCACATGTGGGGCTAGCGTCATACACAAGTTGATGTATTGTGGACAACTGGACATTTATTTTTATAAAACAATAAAACCTCGTCTACCTCTTGCTTCGTGTACTTGTTGGAAAAAAAAAATTCAAACTCCCGTTCCAATTTTGAACTACGCTTACACATAGTTGTCATCTTCTATGAAAACGGTGATAAATTGTATTCTCATCATACGTTGGGTCTTTTGATAAATAATCTTGTATAAGATATTCGTTAGCCGTCTCACAATCCCGGTTGATTTGAGCACGTACTGTAAGTGGACGGTGTTCAATGTCCTCACGGGTTGATGTAGCATCAACGCCTCCCTAATACCCTACAAATACATGGATTATAAATCCTAACTTAAACTAGATGAAAAGCATTCAAAATCAAACGATGTCTTATTGTTGACGGATACAAATACAACTTCTCTACAAATTCAGTTTTCGTTTATAAATTGTGCTAAAAGCGTGTAGAGAACACGACTCAAAAAATTTTAAAGGCCTAAAACCTGAAAATTACAAATAAAAAGTTTTTAACAGAGAACATTAAAGATTTGTACCCTTCATTCTAGGCCTCTAGGAGTCTAGGGGATGCATATGAGTTATGAATAACAAATGCAAGGGAGAAAATGGACCTTGCAAATTGCAATAAACCAAGTGGTCCGTAGCTGATGGGCCTTAACTGGGCTGAAAAAGCCCGACAATATCATGTATTGGGCCACTGGGGCTCCGCCGCGATATGTAACCCAGAATAGAAAAACCAAACTATTAAGTATCAAGTGAAACCAGCGACCGACAATATGTAACCGATATTATCATGGATTGGTCCTACAGAGTTGTATTATCTTGCGGGAAAAATTCACGTTGAAACATCGTTAAAAGTCAACGACAAATATAACATTTTATGAAAATCATATTTTAAAGATGTTAAATGAAAAGCAAAGAAAGAAAAACTAGAAAATAGAAATATATGTAACTTGAAGCAACTTTAACGACTTGTACGTATCTTATTCGATAACTTATGCATTATCATGACAACTTCGTTTCTAATAAAATTTACACAATAACATAGCTAAAATTAAGCATATTATAATATAATATTCAAAATTTTGTAAAATACTATATTCTAAAGTTATAAGAAAGAAACAATAAAAGGAAAAAGTTATGAATGATCTACGTAAAACATTATACTTTAAAACTTATAAAAGAAAATTTAATAGGAAAGGATCAAATTATAAATCCGAACCTATCGATCACTACTACAAAACGACCATTTATGATTACCAAAACGGTCCCAATACAGTCGCACATGCACTGGTCCCAATACAGCCGCACATGCTTTCTGTTTTGTGACAAGTTATGGCAGTCACGTAAACCCGGTGGCAAATGCCTTTTGCCGTCGCAAAAATAGCGATAGAACCTTTTTGGTACTGATTTTGTGATGAAGATTTTATCGACTAACGACCCACTTTTTTGCTATATAATCCTATGTATATACGATGTAAGTGTGAGCGCTGACGATATGCTTTAAATTACAATAAACAACTTTAATTAAAAATCAAATCAATCAAAGTCAATAAAAAAATACAACTTAAAAAGCAAAATACACATGATACATTGATATAAAAATAACATTTTCTTGGCTGATCGATCATGGCATAATAATAATAATCATCACATTCTACCTCTCTTTTTTTAAAGTGAAACCGAAGGCTATCATCATGAAAAAAACAAACAAAATCTCGACCAGCTACAATGACACTTACTTTTTCATAACACACCACGCTTTAATTCCCCTTTTCAGCACAACATAACAGACATACATAGTAACTTCCATTTTCAAAAAGCTTACTCATCATAATAATAATCTTCAAACATTTTCGTTCGATTGCGACAACAAAGGTTGCACAATCGACGATCTGCTGGCCCTTGGCGCACCATTATCCTGGATCGACTGCGGCTGCTTTTGTAGCATAAACTTTCTCTCTTCGTTCTTTCCCCACAACACGAGATACAATCCCGATATAATCAACACTGCTCCTATGATCCTGCACCATCAATTTAAAATTTTCAGAGATTAAATATAAATATATATTAATTAGCAAAATGTAGTTAAATTATGATAAAGATGTAACATAATTACATACCCTCCCAAATAGAACTCTTCACCTAGAGCAACAGAAGCCATGAGTGCAACAACAAGGGTCTGAACCGGTTGATACAATGCTACGAAAACCGGACCGCCTTTTTGTATGCACCATATTTGTACAGCAAATGCTATCCCTGATGCTACCACACCCTAAAAGATAACAAAAACATCATAACATGTTGATCAACTATTTATATCAGTACAATAACATAATTACAAAAGTAACCTATTTAATTGTAAGTTGGTAACTGTTATTTAAAATAGAGATAACTACAATAAATCTTATCAAACAAACACTTACCGCGTAAAACACGCTAAAGAGCTCTGATCCCGTGTGAATGAGCCAAGCGTTGAGGTCTCGTTCCATGAACGCGGCCAACACGATGAACTGCAGTATCCCGAAGAAACACTGGTACGACGTGAAAGAAAGCCGAGCGGGATACTTCTTCAACACGGGGGCCTGCAACACGAGCCAACCGGACCACGACAAACAATGGCCGATCAAATACAAGCACCCCAGTGTCCAGCTCTTCCCGTTGGCATCCCCCAACGACTGCAACAGCGGCGACGTCTCCCTCACCTTGTTTAGCGAGGGGGACGGGCTGTATATCGTCGGGCCCTTGTATAGAGTGATCACCGATGCTCCCGCGATGCATAATACGGTCCCGACGACTTTGGACAGCCCGTCTTTTCTGTTTAGTCTCACTTTCTCTATCCTGAAAAACATTACATGAGTGTAATGTTGGTGTTAAATTTCGAAATTATATGTGTGTGTGTGTGTGTTTATGCATGAGATGAGATTTTGGGGCTTGCCGGAGAATGGCTGCCATGAGGAATGTTATCGCCGGAACGGAGTTTTGAATGGCGGAGGCGAACGTCGGAGATGTGTTGTCTAAACCTAACAAGTAGAAACCTTGGTTTGCAGTAATCCTGGTACATGCACAAACAGTTTATCTTTATATATGCTTATTACAAGTAGCACAAAATTGGATTTTTAATAAGGGTTATGTGTTACATTATTTTTAAGCAAGTTAAAAATTAATAACACCAAGGCAGTAATAATTCGTAAATACTAAAGTTTGAACCTAAAACGTTCGATAGAATCAAAGTCCCACACCTCCCCTTTAAACTATTAAGCCAAATGATCATTGAGTTATGTACTTATGTGTTACATAACCATTTTGTAAACCGCAGCTTATAAATAGGTAAACTATCATTTACAACTATTGTTAAATGAAGTATACTCTGTAAACTAAGTCTATATTTTTGTAAACTGTAACTTATATTTTTTCTAAAAATGTGCAAGGTGTTTAAATATGGAATCTCTTTTAATAATGTAAATATTAGCAACCCAATAACTTTTAGTTTGTTAGCAAGTGTAATATTCTTACTAACATAATTATCATATTTATTAACATACGATGATTTACACATGTATTCTGCTTTAGTTCGTTTACAAGGAATCAGCCAGCGTTTCACCATTACGCTTATAATAATGCTTGTGAGCAAAATCAAGACGAATTAAATGTAAACCAATGATAACCCGCCAACCGACCACCACCATTTCTGGGAAAAATCCGCCAACCAAAGGCCCACCAACGGCATTTTACTGCTTGTAGAACTCGATCTCACAACCTCTTTTATAGGAAGTCACGAGACTATCATTTAACCAAATGATCGGTGGTCATTAATTAAACTATTAGTATGTATTATCATCTAGTGAAGTGTATTTGGATTATTAAACCCAATTACTCAATAAAAAAACATTTTCAAAGTTTTATTTCATTTTTATTACTTTTTTATAACTACATCATCAAATATTTTTTAAATAGAATGATCACATGTATGTTAAAATATTAGAATTCATGTCCTTTTAGTCAATGAGTTACATTCGTATTAGTTAGAGCCTTGAATCTAGACGATTTAATTTGGATTTGAATCATACCCGACGACGGCTAGGAGGAAGAACTGAACCAGAAAATTGAGATTAATCGGTGGTCTCTCCTTCCTGATTAAAACAACAAAACTCAAAATCAGAACTACAACACATACTCTTCAACATCATATATACAACTCAAATTCAGATCAAACAATATTTAGATAAACAAAATCAAATAAAAACACGAACTTTTCAAGAAAATAAGCGAAGGGGACGAGTAGGATGAAGGCGAGGATATTGCGATAAACCGGAAAGACGATCTTAGAGATGCCCATATTAAGGGCAGCTCTAGACACGACATGAAAACCGGCATAACCGAACTGTAACGCTAGCATGGCTAGGTGCAGTTGCACCCTCTCCGGGAACCACCCCAGTATTCTTTGAGTGGTGGTGGCACCACCGCTACCACCGCCGACCTCCGCCATTGACTGTGGGTTGTGTAGAACACTCCGGTAAGGGGGGCTACAAGAAGTTGGAAGGGGGCAAGTGATAGACCGAGTGTGGAGAGTAAGTGTTAAGGGGGGATCATATATATAGTATAGACCACTCGATCTTTTGTCTAACACTCTAACCCTACATTCTTGTTCGAACAACACATGTGGGCCTACAAGCTAAGCATGCATCCTGAGGTTTTTAAAAGTTGCTATTAACGTTACTAAATTTTATTATATGGTTTGTGTTATTTGAAAACTTATAACTACTTTTAAAAGCTAATAAGTCGTAGATCAATTAGTTTGATAGGAAGAAATCTTATTATTTTTTAATGTGCAGATCATAAGTTTGAGTCTCATTTGTGACAATATGTATATACTAGGTGGGCTAGGGTTTTATTATTGTGGGTCTTCGGGGGTGGGTTTCCCCTGGAATGATGGACGGACCTGGTCAATAGCGCTGGTTGTAATATTCACAAGACGTGGGTGACTTTTCAACAGTGGGTTTACTCGAGTGGTCGGGTTTATGTATAGTACTCATTGACAGTTCAAGAAAACGTATCTTTAGAATCACGAGAACTTCTATTAACACACAACCACTTTTATGTTTTATATAAAAATGATTAGAATATAATATTTAATTGTATATGTTGAAGTTCAAAAAGAAAGAAAAGAACATGTTTATAACCTACAAAAGTGTAAGTCATATTTAGCTTATACTTTTTAGCTTTTACATGTGTGTAACTAAATAAATAAAAATTTTAAAAACATATATAAACATTAGTTAGATGTATTTTTATGGTTTTTTGATAGTTTTTAATTTATGAACATACAAAACTATGTGTATAAATATAAAATTTTAAAAATATAAACTATTAACATTAGTTTTCACGATTCTTAATATATTTATCAGTTATTAAATAATCATAACTATATTATAATATTAATATATTAATATTTTTTTAAACAGAGTGTAGTAATCTTCTCCTCATTCATGGTTTTTTTTTTTTTTTTGGTAATTTCCTCTGTATAATAGGGATTGGATTGTCAAAATGATAATCAATTTACTCACTCCATAAACCATTTTTTGGTATCAGCGCAAAACCGTAGCCGTATCCACGAAAGAATCCAAATGTTTAATCTTATGATAGTGTTTTTTCCTTGAGCACTTTTAGGATCTCCATGAGTTTAATAAATTCTTTTTTTTTCCCAATAAAAATTCCCCAATTATCAGTGGCTAAGCTTGAACACTCCTATAGGAGGACGAGGCGAAATTAATTTTTTTACGGGGGACGAACTCGATATTTAAATAAAAATTTACACTACCGGACCAAAAATTTACACTACCAGATTAAAATTTAACACCATCGACGAAAAAAAAAAGAATGACGCATCTTATAAGAAACCCCACAACTAAAAAATCTTCTTCCTCAACTCTCACTATGTTTACTTAAAACTAGACTTGAAACCAAACCACCCCATTTCTTCCAAATGAAAATATTAAGAAATATAAAAATGACTTTTACAAATGATAAAGATGTCTTCCACTTCACCTTGAAAAAATATTCTTTGATTATTTAACATAATTCATTTCTCCTTCTACGAGAACAAGTAGGACATCTTCCCTTAACTCATCATTCATAACATGCATATATATATATATATAGTGCTATTTAATTATCTTACAAGTTTTAAATTTTAAAATTTTAACGGTTTGTTTATTTCGTCTTTAGTCTTGGACAATGTTAGATCCCAAATTTTTTGGTTGTGAGATTCTCATTTTACCACATTTGTTTTAAATATATAATAAAAAAGAAATTGACAAATAAGCTATTATATATTGTTAAAACAAGCTAGGAGTTCCCATTTTTTAAATTATCAACATTAATAATAAGTAATAAATATTATAGGATTACAATATTGAATAATTCATGTACTTTTAATTATTGTTTTTTATTGTCGTGTTGTAGATACATGGAAAAGTTTTCTTTTACTCGTTATCTAATGCTATTAACATAGAAAGAGGAGAAAGAGGTGAAAGAGGTTTAGATATTGAATTGATGTTGGCCTTATGGTCTTCCATAAGCTAGCCAGCCGGTTTGAGATTGTCCTAACTCCTAACTGGTCGCATTCATTAACTACCATTAGTAACTCATGTATTACACGAGTGTAATAAAATATTAAATAAAATAAAATTTTATTAATTATAAAATAATTTTTTTAAGATAAAATATGATTATAATTATATATATGATTAACGACTATAAGTAATAAAATAATGATATCAAATTTTAAAATTTAATTTTTTAACTTCTTTTTGTTTAAAATAATATTTTGTTTCAAAACAAACCGATATAAAAAATGTCTTATTTAAAAAATTTCCTTATATAACTCCTAATTTTAAATTTTTTTATTTATAAAAATTTTACTTTTTAAAAACATCAATTTTATAATATTTTGTATTTTTAAAAAGTTTGATGTTTTATAAAATTTATTATTTTATAATATTTATTTCTTTAGAAATAGTATTAATAAATAGATCTCTTTATTTATTAATTAAAAGACTATTAATAATTTAAAAAAGAGTTAAATAATATTTTTAGTAATTAATGTAATTATTTAATTGGAGAAAGAAGCGAGAAAATTTTGTTGAGGAGAAATATGATGTTGTCACGTGTTCCCCTTAGTAACAGTGGGTGAAACCCGCGCAATGCGACGGGTGTATAAATATTTTAGGGCTGTGTCTTTAGCTAACCCTCCCTTATTGTACTAACTCTCATTTTGCTTTTTTGTTTGATTAATGTGTGATATTAAATATATATATATATATATTACTATAGGGAGGGGCAAGTTTGTAAATAATATGTTTATACATAATCACTTGTACCGAATGTAATTGTTTTTAAGTGTATTAAAGATGGATTAAAATTACAATATCATCTAAAAAGTTGTATCATATAGTAGTATAGATATCGATAGATTAAGCTAGCCTTAAATATAGTAGTTATACAATAAATTTAATTAGGAAATAATGCAGTATAAGTATTTAAAGCTTAAAAGGGTATGGTAATAATAAATCTTATGACATTACACATTAAAGCTTACAACTATTCATATGTCATTTTAATATTGATGTAAAATTACAAATCTAGTCATGATTTCTTTATTATATAGTAGTATAGAAGATAAAGAAGAGAAAATTTCTATACTCCCATATAGTTTTGTCAACATATACACTTACAAAATGCATATACATTCCTATAAAAAAACCTAAAAAAGAAGTTTTTGTAGTCTAGTTTTATCTGAAAGCAGTCTTTTAATTTTATAAGATAAGAGTACGACTGATTTTATTCGTCAGAGACGTTACGACTAAAACAAGATTTTGCTAGATAGTTTGTTTGTACAAAATACTTATATATGCATGAATCAAGACTTAGAAGATAGAGAGTGTGTGAATAATAACTATAAAAAAATAAAATGTATGTAATGAGGTAAGGATCTTGAAGCCCAAGGGAACACCATTGTTGGGGTGTTCGATAAGTAAAAGATTAAGCGTTTAAATCCGAAAATGTACAGATACAATGTATCTAGTGTAGAAAATCTTAAGAATTGATATGAAGAAAAAGTAATGAGGTGAGGAGGTTTAAAGGAAGGCATGCCTACTAATGATGAAAGCAAAGCGCACGAGGGGGTGGAGCCGATCCAACCGGAGCTACTGTGGGTGCTCCCATGCGCCTTTCACCACCACCACCACTCCTTGATATCTGGTCAAACCAAGACCCACACAATTCCATCACCAACATTGTTTTATTATTTTTTATTAAAACATATATTAATTACAGATTTTTACTTTTTATATGTCAATAAGAAAATAAAGTTGTTTTAAGGATCACAGCTCATGAATCATGATACTCTCATTATGTAAACGGGCCGAGTAATATTAAAATGTTTTTTTTTTTAATTTATAAAGTCACAACAACAATCAGTTTTATAATGACCAACCTACTTGATTTTATTTGGTTTTCTTAACATAAAAAAGTTACGCCGGTTTAAAGTCCGGCCTAGTTAGACTTCGAACCAAAAAGGCTAGCAATTAGGTTTGGGCGGGCTAAACTGCTTGTTAACAAAATAAGACGGCCATCAATTAGGTTTGGGAGGAATTGTATATTTTAGTTTTTTTTTTTTACTTTGAGAACTAAAGATTTGGATTTTAAACTTTGATCACAAGACTATTTATAATCACGTTTTATTTAGCCGAGTTTTGCCAATAAAATTTTAGTATTTTACAGTTTGATCATCAGTTTTATGGACTTTGACCACTAAAGTTAGATCCTAGAGTTCGGCCGCCAACTATTTATAGTGAAGTTTATTTTTCAGACTTTGGCAACTAAAATTTAGTATTTTTAAAGTTTTACCGCTAAAGTTTTACCGTCACGTGTTTTTTGAGTTTGACTACTAAAGTTTACTATTTTGTAGTTTCGCCATAAGATTTTGCTTGAATGATTTCTTACGAACTGGGCCGATAACAACCAAAGTAACGTAGTGTTACATGTGGGAAAAATGAGTGGACTCTTGTTGGGTAACACTAGGAGAAGAAAGTATATATGAAATTTCAAATCAATGATTTTGATTTTTAGAACTTTTTATCATTTAGTCTCCATAAAGGTAAAATAGAATTAAAAAACCATGCTTTGTCCCGCAAATCATGACAAGTACTAGATTCTAATTAAACTATTCAATATGCTTTTTGTTAAACCAATAGGAATAAAAATGTAAATGATCGTGGTTAAAAAGTTATACGAGTATACGACTTTGAACTTCTCATGTATATTAGGTAAAAACGTTCTTATTAAAATACATTTTACTTTAGTAGTGGCCTAGAGAATCGTGGACTCCAATGACCTAAGTTTGATTACAAAATGATATATTCAAATTTCATATCCCATCTTTAATGTCACAAGTGTAATAGATAACGAAAATTAACTAGCAAACAAAGTTACATTTATGAACATTTGAGTTAAATGCACAAGTAGGCAATTGTCTACTTTAACAAACGTCTCAGGCTCGAAACTTTTAATCATGTTTTTACAAGTTTCTTACTATAACATCTTGAAGATTATTTGTCTAATAAAAATTATGATTTATTTGATCTTATCAGTTAGCATGGAATTGATAGGTTCTGTAAATTTTTAATGACAAGTTCTTATGATAATATATACATCAACATTGTTTTTTCATGTGTTTTGCACCCTTAGCATCTAAGAATTTTCTTGACACTAAGGTAAATCCGTTAAAATAAATACTTTAGATCTTATATTTTCAAATCTCTTTTTCTCTCTGTATATATAAAATTAGTTTAAACCTTAAACAACTTAAGAAAATATAAACTTAGTAAGCTGAACATATTATTAATAGTAAAAAAAATTTCCATGTGGGTTGGATCAAATTAAAAATTTTATTCACGGGTCAAGAATTTAATGGTAAAAATTTTATTCACGGGTCAAGAATTTAATTATTTTAGATTTTAGCAATTAAAAAGGATAATACATGTAGTTTCAAGACTCGAGGAAACTAAAATCCGATTAACAACCCGAATGACGCCCCTAGAGGCTAGAGGGGTTAAATTTGTAAAAACTGAGATCTAGTAAGCAAACATGTAATTAAACCCAATGCACATAGAAGAAAATGTAATTTACTCAATTATAAATAAAAACAGTTTCAATTTTTTGTAAATCTTCGACGCATGAATTATATAATGTTGAGTTTTTAGTATAAGTAATTTACTTAACGTAGTAAAGTTTCAGTTGATCAGGTAACATTTTTAAAAAACTTAAAAGAATAATATAAAAAATAAATTGGTGATATGTAAACTTTATTATTCAACAAATTATCTTTTAAAGCTTGCTTAAGAATTTAAAAAAAAAAACAAGAGCCTACTGTTTTTATGTATGTATTACTAGTTTACAATCCCGTGTCCACAAGGGTTAAATAAATATATTAAATTGAAAGCTACTAATCAGTATTTATAGATTGCTAAACTATTATTTGAGATAAGATATAATTGGAATGTTTGTTTAAAAAATGCATTTTTAAAAAATTAATTTTTAAACACTGTCCTTTAAAAAAATTATTTGTATTAAATTTTTTTATCGTTCATAAAATGTTGTTTCAATAAATTACATTTTTAATAAAAGAAAAATGCTTTTTTTTATTTATTAAATATTTGTTTAATAATTTGGAAAGTATATACAACATCATTAGTATTTAATATTATCACTAAAAGGTTGACTTACTATTGTAGTGACGTATGATAAAATGATTGTAAAAAGATGTATTGTGACAAAATGATTACGAGAATGACATTTTGCTGTAATTATTTTGCTTTATTAGTGTAGATAAATACGTAATATTTTTCTAATACACAAATCTTGTCTTTGATAAAGTTTTATGATAATTTTGATGCGGTAAGATTTCAAATATATCGAAAATATTATGTTACTCGTTTTATAATTGGTGCACTATATAAGGATATTATTATAAAGAGGATCTAAAAGCATAAAGAATCCTCCTTTTCCTGTAGTCTACTTTATTTATGGTATTTAAATATAGATTGTACATACAATTCTGATTTTATAATTAAACTTTTAATAAGAGAAAAAAAAATAAAAAGAGGTTTAAATACAAAATGTATTTTTGTATTTTTGTTAAAAAGTGTGAGAAGACACAATGAGTCAAAAAAAAGTCACAAAAAAATTATATCTCACAATCTAAATCGAATTTCAAAAAAGTAATCCCGAAGTACTTAATTGAAATTTGATTTAGATTGTGAGATATAATTTTTTTGTGACTTTTTTAGCCTCATTGTGTCTTCTCACACTTTGTAGCAAAAATACACTTTGTATAATAAAATCACCAAAAAAGTTAAATGCTCATACTAAATAACTTATTATTTCTGTCTTACAAAATTCTCACTCTTTTATGCTTTTCATAGTTCTACATTTATAATCATTTCTCTATTAAACATTCCTCTCATCATAAACTCTAACCAAACTTTTAAAATCAAGTTAGATGTGTATCTCTAAAACCAGGTTGTCATAAACCGTAATCGAATCTTTTACATGTGCATGGTTAGAATGTTTTAGAAACCTTAAAAAAATCATATGAATTTCATCTATAAATTATCATTTTATAGGATCAAACGTAAACTATCAATACAAATTAAGAATACTTTGTCCCATTAATTTTATGCTTTTTCGGGATGTTTGTTAAGGAACAAATGAAGGTGTTTCCATTAATATCTTTTGATAAATTTTCCACTCAAATCAAGTTTTTTAAGTGATCACACTTTGCTTTAAGAGACATGTTGTCCCACGCCCATTCACACCAACATCATTCTTCATTGTCACAAATACTACTCTTCACTACTTTTTTAGTTTAAATAATTATATTGATACAACTTGGATCATAGAGATTTATATAAGACATCTTCTTTAGGTCAAATCAAGATGTTCATAAATCATCACTACAACATAGTGGTAAAGTATTTGAAAGCTTTATTAGGAGATTCGGGTTCAAACATTTCTTGAGTAAACATTTTGGATAATTAAGAAATATTAAGGCGTTCATGACTAAGATTTACTCAAAATGTTTTTTTTGTCTTGAATCGAGATCAATATATTATATATCCTGTGTAATAAAGAACAAATCTCTTTCATCAGTGCTATCATATATAACATTATAACAAGAGTTAGTCATATAATAATTTCTCGATAGTTTCATAAGTTTTTATCATGATTGTGATTTTGATAATTTTGGGTCACAATTTGTTATCACACTTTAAACAAGTCAAGTCTTATCAAACATACATGTTTATACTCATATTGACTTCCAATATAGGTTCTTTTTTAACGTCGTTAGACACTTAGACCTAACCCCGCCCACCTGTGTTTTTAGTAAAGTTAGTTGCTAATTAATTTAATTAACAACTAAAATCGAGTGACTAACTTTTCTTCGCATTTTAATAAAGGTGTTTAGTTTTCAAAATCTGACAACTCTTTATATGGGATGATTTTAAAAATAAAAGTGTTTAGAAAAAGTGATAGTGTGAAATTATGAGCATCGCTTATGTCAGTATGTGTTTGAAATTTGCTTGTTTTTAATAAATCAATTAATTGTCTAATGATTTTCTATTTAGATATATTTTTATGGGTTTTAATAATCATATTCTATGATATAGTTAAGATTTAAGAGTATAACTTGCAACTAAATAATTACTATGAGGGGCCGTTTGGTTCGTAAAATATTTTGAAAGGAATTGGGATTGAAAATGGAATTAGAATTGAAATTAGAATTTTACTAAAATTGATAACATGTTTGATTGATCAATTTTGAGTGGAATTGAAATGTGAATTTTGAACATTCCATTGATATGTTAAATATTTTATAGGTAAGTAGAAAGAACATGAATTCCAATGAATATAGGACAATTTTTCAATTTTAATTCATCCATTAACCAACCAAACAGGATTTTAAATAAAAAAAATTTCAATTTTCATTTTTAATTCTCGAGAATTCTGTGAACCAAACGAAACCTAACTGTCACTATCTTAAGGAAATTATGGTTAAGTGATATGTCTAAAAGTCAAAAGGGTGGGGTTCAAATCATGCAAATGTTTTTTTTTTAATCAATGAATACACACCACTTTATACTCTACACATACTTAACTTTTAGAATTACTACTCCTGCACCATGAGAATTTGAGCCCATAAGTTTTGGTTGAGAATACATCACTTACCATCCAAATGTTCCCTTCAGAACCTTAAACCGTCTAGGTTGGGGTGTATTTATCTTAAAAAATATAGGAATGATGTTAAAAAACTAATGATAGTGATTAAATGATAACTGTTAAAAAAGTGAATATTATAATTAGAAGTGAGAATTTTGTCATAACCTAAGCACGCTTAAAATCATGTACTATGAAGACAACATGTGTAACCGTTACGAGTTGTTGAGTTGTAATCAAGTTTTAAACGAGTTAAACAGATTATAAATAGATAGACAGAATATAAATGAGTGGTATTAAATGGTTGAATGAGCCATAAATGGGTTGACGGTTTAGTCTTATAAAAAAATTATATTTTATAGTAACTCTAAAAGGGTTAACATATTGACTTTTTAGTTTAAAAGACTGACACGAACATGACTTCTTTTATTAAACGGATTAGAGATAAGAATCTAGCATTTCATTATTTTATGCCTACAAAGAATTGCCACCTCTATTCAGTATTCCCTAATCATAATCACCTCATATGTTTAACAAAACACTTTCATTAATAGCCGGGGGCGGAACTACAGCCGTGGGTACGGGGTCAAGTGACCCCATTGATTTTTGAGCGGGTAGTGTATCGTATAATACCAAAAATTTAGATGAACCCATAGTTTTTCAGATGATGAACCCTTAAGTATTGTTAAGTTCTAAACACAATTGATTCTTCAAAGTTGGTTCACTGGTCTCGCGCATGTGTAAGAAGTTCTCCACTCACTTCACATCATGGGTTTGAGCCTAGCGAGGGACAAATTTTCTAAAACTCTTTTTTAATACCTAAAATTACCATATTACCCTTAAATCTCCTTTACATTTAAACCCTAACCTAAAAAAACCCCTCCCCCCAATCCTACTGTTTCTGAGCATCTTCTAGACCTCCAGTCTCCGGCCGCGGCGACCACTAAGCTCCGGCTCCTCCTATCGGCGACTCCTCCATTCAAGGTTAGTTTTCTAGATCGTGTTCAAGACTTGAAGCCTTAATCGGGTTGTTTCTTTGTTTATTAAATTTTTTGTTTAGATTAGAAGATTCAAACTCTAGATTTATACTGGCCACAATGGTTATATTTAACATAATAGAAAACAATGATGAACCTTTTGTATGGAGGAAGCTTTAGCAGATTCATACAAGCTGCTGATGTTGGTAACCGCTCAAGAGCTTCTTTAAAGGCACTACCGGCAGCTCTGTAAAAGCAATGATACAATAAACAAAAATTAGAACAGCATAATAAGTTTCACCATCAAAGGGATGCATCGTACCGTTGCATACAAAATAATGGTTCCAAGTTCTTGAATCCTAGCAAAGGTCATCTTGAGCATCCGGTCACAAACTTGGCAACACAGTTTATAACCCTTAAGTTTAAGTATTCATGAAACAAGTTAAAATTAATTTCAATGCAAACTGGCAAATAATTTACAATAGTCAATGACAACTAGCTAACAAATAAAGACGTAAACAGAAAAGAGCCAAAAAGCAAACTGTTAAACAATTAGTTTACCTTTTAAATGAATCTTCATAAGGTCATTAGTTGTTATGCTCTTTTTTATTTATGTAATGTTGGTATGTTGTATTATAATCTGTGATGTTTTCTTTCTTCTTGTTTGTGATAGAAAGTAGACATGATGATCATCATAGATTCCTTAGAGACCACCATTGCTCTCATAAAAGTGAGGTGAAGGACAGTCATTTCTCTTATGCCCATCATAGATTCTAAATAAACCAACAGCATTAAGCCCTTCTTCAAATTGATGCCACCACCAGGTTTGCATTCTTCATTAAGATGTTTTTTTCATGTTTACTATAAATAATGTTGTTCTTGAGTGTGTGTGTGTGTGTTTCTTTTTTGTGCATTCCTATTTTTATTGAATTATTGGGTTCTTTGATTGTTATTAGTGATTTTGGTAGAAATTATAATGATTATAGTCATTAATTTTGGTTATTAATTCCAGTGGTTCTAGTTAAAACTTGAACTAGCTCAACCCGACTTGATAATTGGTTCAATCTTTTAAAAAGTTTCTCATTCTTATATATGATCACAATGACTTGAATAGTTGGTTCAATCCGACCAGACCTGACCCGAACCGACCTAACTCGATCGGATGACCCGGAAATTTGATGTTGTTTCGCTATATATCTAATCATAAAAATTAGTGTAGGAAAAAATTCCTGGTTCCGTCACTGTTAATAGCTGTTAAATTTTTTTTTTTAGTTATTTGACTAAATTTAAACGCTAGTTTGTTTTTTGAGATTTGCTACATGCTATTAAGTCCTTCCCTATTTACTACTATATAAAAATTTATTAAATGTATCAAATAATACGTGATTTATATATCAATAACACTTCAAATAATGTTATTGGTAGTATTTTTGGTCACATCTTGGTAATCTATTATCTTTTTTCATTCTTCGTTTGTTTACCTTTTTCTCCTTCCAAAATGATTATGGTTTACTTGTGTAAAACATTCAAAAATTTTAAACTTCACTAATGCACAATTTGTTACTAGTAGGTCTAAAGTAAAACCTAAATCATATTAATTAATAAACAATAATTGTGTCCACAGGTAAAGTGTTAACCTTAACGCCAAATATTTAGAATGATTATAAGGATTTCCCTAGCTAAAAAACTAATAATATACTTTTCACCCATTGTAGTATTATAAAGCAAATTAGGACATCAAATAATTTTTTATAAATTCAAACACCAAGACGAAAGCAATGGTAATAGATATGACGGTGTAAGTTATATGGGTGCGATTGAACTGGTTTATTAGACTGGTTATGTTGTTACATTTTATGGATTCTTTATAAGTTATATTTTTTTAAGAAATCTTGGCATATCTTAAAAAATATTATAAAGAGACTATAGCCTCTTAATGATTATATTAAAAAACTATCTCTAAATCAATCAAAGATAGAGTTTGTTTAGTTCATTTAAAAGTCACTTATTGGTTTTTGTAGATTTTTAATGAGTAAGTTTCATAAGCAGCATACATAATGATTCAAAAATTAATTTTATTTAGTAAAACATCTTAATGGTTCAACATAAGTTTAACAAACAGCCAAAACTTTACATTCCATCAAGATCCTAGCAATAATACTAGTTTTCTTATCCTCCTAACAAAAGGATGTTATGAACGACAAGATCCAATGCAAGATAAGACAAGGGGAACGTGTAGCAAGATATGACGGGAGATATGTGTGGATGTTGTTAAGCGTCATCGATCTTATTACTTGGATTTTAGATGTGAAAAACGAGTTAAAAGATTGATTCACGAGTTGAGGTGATTATCATAGTGTCGGCTGGCTTGCAACAAACGAAAGATCCAAGATTTATGTGCAAGATGTACTTAAATGTAACAATTTTTTTTTTTTTTTTTTTCAAGATGTGTTTTAAAAAGATAAAAAGAAAAAAAATCTTAATATTAAATCTTTTAAGATCATGTAGGAAGAAAATGGAAGACAAAGAGTTCGGTTTTGCACGAGGGATCCTTATTCACTCCTTGGTCTCCCTCCAACTTAACAACCATTAATCGCTCACTCCTTGGTCTCCCTCCAACTTAACAACCATTTAATCTTTAAGTTCTAAGACACACCTGTCCCACTTACCAAGGAAAAATCTTATACAGATTTTGGAGGATTCATAGTTGGTCACTTTCAAGATCCATACGCAGGGAGCAAGGTAACTTGCATGCGCGTGACAAGTTAAATCAGTCGACTGTAGACGACAAACAGGACATTTCTTGTCAACCAACATTAATTTATGTCAGCTTTGACTAAGAAAAATGTTAGTTGTCAACCTATCTGTTTTTCATAACAGCAATATTTTATTTTTGTGGCATTCTAAATAACTTGCTAACATATTTATGTATTGTGAATCATGGTAGGAGGGATTAAACAAACTATCCAATACAATCCTACTTAAATCATGGTATCAGGAAAAACAAACTAGAAAGGAAATGTAAAGACCATGAATTGTGGGTAATTGGAATTTTACCATACATATGTTTTAAGAAAGATGTATCAGCAGAATCTTAATTTCTACTTCTATGATACAAGACCGAAAAAAACATTTTGCTCTGCACGGGTGTTCATGGCTATGTTTCTACTTCACAAGAGATTATCCATCTTAGGATTTCTCCTATCTAAGCACGTTTACCTATCAACTTCTCTTATCAACCAAAACGCCAAAAGGGCCACACAGTTTTGTAACTCCCATAGATGAACAGTGTGGGACTTGAATAAGGTGATCACATACGCTATTACTTAATTCATCGAAAGGCTATACAAATCAAAAGGCTAAAAGGCATTAGTATCCATGACGCTCTCTATTTCATAAGCAGTGAAGTCATTCTGATTTAAAGAAAAACTGTAGCTATGAAGATGGGAATCAGAAGAGTTTAGGATCCGGTAATATATGACAACTAATGAAAGATGTAGCAACTTTAACCTAATTACTTATAAATGAGTTGATTTGTTGTGTTTTATGTCTAACCGATCAAACAAGTAAAAATTAGCTTTGAAGGAAACAAGACTAAAAGGTCAAAGGTTACCCAATCCTTATTAACCACACAAGTTTTTTTTAAATGGATTAACCACACAAATCTCTTAGTTTTTGACCCAAGCATGTTTTAACCTGCTACCCAAATCCACTTAAAAGGTCCCCATCTTAAACATATCCATTAAATATGCAAAGGAAAACAAATGCAAAACCAAACCAAGTTCAACGCTACACTAAAGCTTCATGTAATATTATGAGAAAGGGAACGTTTTGAGAGTGATTACTCAAGTGCTATTGCCATTAGTTAAATGGCAGCCAGCACCGGTAAGTAATATAAAAGCCATGTAAAATCATATTTGTAATGACTAGCAGTATACGGGTCTTTATTATTTCACAAAACTATATTGAAATGTTATCATTTTACAATGGCAAAAGATGTGTCTTACAGCAGAACAAGAAACCACTTATTCAGCTGCTGTCTCCTCTACAGACTTCTTATACTCTGGCTTCAGCTCATATGTTCCTTGATTTGTTCCACGTTTATTGTACACACAAAGCTCATTCAATATCTCTTTCAAGAATTGCTGTAAGGGACATAACAGAATAAACTCATTATTATGACGATAAACGATTGAAAATTTATAAGAAAACCAAACAGTCAAGGGTACACACCGCTGGTTGATCTGTTTCTATGACCAACTGCTTTAAAGCCCAATTAGGTTGTCTCTCAAAAAGCTTGAACATGATATCCTCCAATTCGCCACGATCCCTTCTAGTTCTTTTAACCTCTGGTCCCTTAATTGGAGTTGCTTTTTTCTTTTCCTGGATATATAAACACAATTAAAAGATAAAGAAAAAGGAATGTGATTCTTGGAGCTTACAAGCATTGAGGAAGTTCATACCTTAGAGTTTGAAGGAATTAAACCAACCATTCCAGGCATAGGCCTCATATGCAGTCCTCTGTCGTTATCAATCACCTGTACAACCAAACAAGGAAGAAAAACAATGTGCTGTAAAATCATCAAACAAAGCCTAAATATTTATAAAGAAAATGCTTTACCTGTATTTGTCTATTTTTGATCATTGACTTATTTGTTCTTTCACGGCACATTCTACGATATTCCTCCATGTTCTTATTATTGGGTTGCATATCGAATTTGTGTTCAACTCTCCCTTCAGAAGCAACCCTTCCTAAGATACAAAGAGAAGAATTAATGAACTAATTTCACCGAAAATTAAAACACAAAAGAATAAATACATGCAACTACAACAGAACTAAAACGTACTTTTGTTTAGTGGTAAATAAAGATCCAATAATTTTTTTTCAATTCGTGACTTAGGACTTGATTTACAGGTTAACAATTGTACAGATGGGACCTTTAATTTTGTTTAAAGTGAATTCTCAGAAGGGGCCGAAAGAACAAAGAATTAACTGCTGAAGAAGATATTATGCACTCACCTTGGTTTGCTTCAGAGAAAACACACATAGGTACAAAATCTTTGAACATATTGAGTGCGTAACTTTTCGGCATATTCACAGCCTCATTGCCAGCCATCTCCATTGAAAACTGATAACCAGAACAAAAAATAGAATAGTAAAGAACATCTTCAACAATCCATAAAGAACAACATATTCAGAAACGCGAATAAAGAAAAGTTAGAATTACAAAATCTCATCCAACAGAATAAGCCATCAATCTTCCTAAGCCTACATTCACCACTCATGATCATGTACTTAATATGCATTACTAACTCATTCACTTGCTCATCGCAGAACTTGATAAACCTACTCTCAGCACCCAACTCTACGGTAGCAAGATCATATAACTATAAACTCTACACACTATATCAAATTAGAACAACCAAATTACCCCAATCATGTTTTAGCAGCCAAAATCAGGTATCAATAGCACGAGTAAAACTCCATTCAAGCAAGAAGATATCCCAATTTCATCCCCAATTAACAGCATAACATTAGGCCTAAAGACTCACCCTTTTCATTCATAAACAATAACCAACCCATCAGAATTCTACATACAACGAGCTAAACAATCAAATCCACAATCAACTACAGCATACACAAAACTAGGGTTTCACAGGTTCGAATGCAACCGACCCCAAAGTACCACAAGTGCAACACTTTTCCCCATCGCATACTCATAAACAAAACTGCAAAGCAGTAGCATCATAGAAAACACAAAAAAACTACAACCTCAACAAATAATCTTTACATATATGGTGATTGTAAACTTACCTGAAGTGAAGATGGATCTTCGGGGCGTAGAGGATCGAGTGAAACGACAACCTTGGCGAGGTTTTGTTGTGATTCAGGGGGGATAGAGTTCCAAGATTTGGCTACGACCACGGGGCACTTCATAAGCCACACCGATCTATCGGCTCTTGCGGTTTCAAGATCCGTGTTGTTTTGATACTTCTGGTCGTCGTCCATTAACTTCAAGAGTTTTCTCCGGTGATTCTTCTTCTACCGGTGGTGCTACTGCTGTCGGTTTCTATATGGAATTCGATTTATCGCCTGTATTTTCGCTCTCTTGATACAGTCTCCGATTCCGGCGATGAAGCGATGCTGTGGATTTTACTAACGGGTGATGCTATATATCCTTTTTCTAAACCATTTTTAGTTATTATGCCTCTTTCCATAGTTAATTTTTGTATTTACGTTTTTTATCCTAAAATTAAATTTTAATAATTTATACTATTGATTATTAGTCGAATTATAATCCTAACAAACAATTTAACTAGTATTAATTTTAACTTTTAATTTTGTTACCAATAACAATATCAGGCTAACTGTTCGTTTATTCTGTTAGTTTTTTATGACGTGTCACGTGACGTCGCTCATGATGTGATATGTGACATGACGTATTACATAACTAAAATGAAAAATATAGATATATCATTTAAAGTTTGCGTCTTTTTATCTTCAAACTACTCCATCAGCGACAAAAGCATGACATTGAATAACTTCAAAAAATGATCTTTTATAGAAAAATTGAGTGATATATTTATATTTTTAATTATTTCTATGTCATACATCACGTCACGAACCACACGACATAATATGTCATAAAAAACTAACGGAGTTAACATAAAGTTAGTGTGAGATTGCTACTAGTAACATAATCGAAAGTTGAGATTAGTACTGGTCAAACTGTTAGTTGGGATTAATATTGGCCAATAGTTAATAGTTTGGATTATTAGAATCCAGTTTTCCTTTTTTATTTATCATATCACCCCTTAGTATTTTAAATTAAAATTTTAAAGTTTTACAAATTTATTATTACTTTTAGTCTTTATACTTTTTGTCTATTATTGTTTTTATTTGTAGTGGTTACGAGTCTTCTAAAATAGCCGAAAACAAAAAATAATCGAAAACTGAATCATATCCGTAGCCGTAAAAATCTAATCAATTCGTAAATTCGGTTCACTTTGGTTATGGTTACACAGAATCTTACTTATTCGGTTCGGTTATCCGTATAAACCGAATAATAAACGGTTTAACAGATTTAATCGGATAACCGAACCGAATAAATTGGTTTAAACGGTTTAATTGATCGAATTAGGTTTCTTTAGATCTATTTCCAATTCTAATAAATAGTCTTAAAAGTTTTTTTTTTAACTTCAGAAATTGTTATATTAAATTTTTATAGATTTTTTTTTTATTTTAAATATATTATTATATCGTTAGATAAAGTGTTTTTTTTTAAATCAAAACTAATTTTTTTCGATGTAATACATGACAAGTTTTGAAATTGTTTTTTTAGTAGAGAATATAACAAGTAATAGAGTGGGGTGTCTACAACCTAACCCTTTACTACCTTTAGATTGTTTATATTAGGGAAAGTCAATTAAATAAACATTTGATTAAGGTGAAAAGCTATATAAACCTTTGATTTATATTAGCTTTGTATCTATTTTTATCGATAAGAGTATTCTATAACTTCCTTTCTGTTAAGCCGGTTGATTCTTGGCCGACCTAACTATTGTTCGGACTCACACTAGGTGAGGAGAGATAACACGAGTATTTGGTTGCACCAGGGCCGACTTATAGGTCTCCCAACTAACCTTTAGTCGTCCTAACTCAGTTGTACGCTAGTCGAAAAAAATCTCAGCATCAGCTCGACTAAGAGTTCCGAATCAAAAAAGTAATCTGGATTTTACTTAAGACAAATGAACTGAGTGAACACCATCGTTGTTGGTATAGGTATTATCGGAACTGATATCGGTATTCGTTTTTTGTGATTTCCAATTAACCGAGTTGAAAACAAACAAAGTCATGTCCGTAAGACAAGGGAAAACAACCAAACTCTCACATGTGTAGCGTGGGAGATAACACTAGTTTATCTAATGTATAATGTATCATATACATTTTACCTTTTTTCCTTATAATATTATTCTAAATAATTCACACATTGAATTTAATAATCTAAACTTTAATCCATTGTTCAATAATTGTCTATACTAACAATATAACCAACTACACTTCAAATTTTCACTTACGTTGTCAATATCAATCTCACTCGTATAATCCCCAAAAATTTATACTTGGTTTCATTCACAATAATAATTACGAGCAAAACGGGAAAACATACATTTCTTAGATTTTTCGATTATGTTATAAAGTTTTCTTGAAATAGATAACATGTTAAGTATACTTTTGAGAAAAAGAACACCATTTTGATTGGGAACACTAATTAAAGAAAACTCTCAGTTCCAATGAATGGTTTGTTTCTTTGCATGAAGCAAAATCGCCTTATGTATAAGGTGAGGGGTGCAATGATGATTAATTATTATATTCCAAACAAGCTCAATTTCATGTCAAATGCAGAGAACAGTAACAAGTGAAAACATAAGCAAAAACAACTTATAATTCGAAAATAAGTTAATAAGGGGCAGGGGCGAGGAAGTTGTTTGTGTCATTCTTCATCATCACCAATTAAAGCAAATGAAAATGGGCAGAATCTGTATCCATTTCCCTCATAGAACTTGTTTTGGAATTCTACCCAGTGAAGTCTGAGTGCATGCAGGAAAGCACTTAAGGTTTCCATCACCAGCAACACTCCCACCGTTGCAAAAATAAATACGATAATACCGATTACAAGTATCACCACACTGTCATATCTGCATCAGAACATATTACTTTAGTGGAGACCAAACTTGGTCCAAATCGAAAGGATGAGTGCATATTATGACTCATTACTCACCCCCAAGCAAGCATCAGAACCTTTTCGAAGAATACACTGGAAAGCTCTGAATGGGCTAGACTGCACATAAATAAATTTAAAGTTATTATTCAGTTGTAGGAAAATGATACAGATTGTTATTTCGTCTGTGACTTACCTTAGAGCCCAGAGACGTAGGTAGGAAGCGGTGTTTGATACTGAACCAAGAACAAACTCAATAGTATGTATTAGTTGATGCACCACAACATCACTAAACTGAAATTCCTCATGTCCACCATGTGACCCGTCAGTTAACTCTGGTCCAAGATTGTCATCGAGAGCGCCAAGCGGTTCATAGGCCCTCCCTTGGTGTCTCTGGTAATAACAAATGAAGTAATTATTAAGGAATTAATATAAATAACAAATCTTGAGAAAGTTAAGTTTTGTGCATACTTCTTCATGTTGTTTTTTCAAAAGGAATGGCTTTGGAAACAACATCCATGGCACAGCAATCACCGCCAGAAATAACAGCAGTAACTGATATGAGAGTAAACAAATACAATTATGATCATGTTTAAGGTATTGATAATGACTTCGTTGATGTAAATTAGAATAACCTGGAGATATTTCTGGCCGATAAATAGCTGATTATCATCTAAATCATCCATGGGACTAAGGAACATGTATATCATTACATGGTATAGATCAGCTTGAGAACCAGTGCACCATTTTACAATGATGAGCAGTGAAAGGTAGCCAAACAAACAGTTCAGAAATATCATCTGTGGGACGAATTGATACCTGAAGTAATGTGGATTAAATCCTCGATTAGGTTTTCCCTCAAGGACGAAGAACGAAAGAATTAACATGTAGCTTACCAAATGTCTATGTCATTTTGGAAAAACTTGGCATTAAAATAGCTCAAAATGATTCCAAGATTCATCTGAACTACTCCTAATAAGATTGACATTTTCATCTTCAATGAGTTGAGAAATGGTAATTCACTGCGAGTCCCATGCCATATAGGATCCACACCAAATGGATAAGTGTTTCGCACCTTAATCAATCCGATAGTAGTGGCATCCCTGCAACAAAACATTTGGGTTTTAACTTTTAAGGTGGCATGTATCAATGCAAGATGATTTACAAACATTACATGTAAAATATAGGAGGGTCAGGCTAGTTGGATTACAGATCAAAACGGGTATTTTTTGTATAAGAAGCGTCAAACCTGAAAAACCTGGTCAGAAGTTTTCTTGACATTTTTGAAGTTGATTAGGAAGATTATATGCATTATAAACAAATCTAAGGGATTTTAGTCAAGCTTCCTTTTCAGATATATTTATTTGACATATTAGAGATTAAGAATAATCTAAGTTGATCCACATATAAATAAATAGGTTAAAATTTCCATCTAGATTAATGTATCAAGTCCTTACTTGCAGGAGGAATCGCGACAGGCATAGGCAGAGGGCCCGAAAAACTCAAATGGGACTGAAAAGAACTCATTATAAATTACTCCTGTGTATATTGAGAAAATTGACATCATTATGATAACGTAACGACCACCAAATGCCATTTCCATAATATCTCCTAGTTTCTGTCACCCATTAAAAGAAAGCTATCAACATATCAAAAGTTAAACCATAATATAATGCAAAGCAAAACTAAATGATCACGTATGTAGAAATTACCTGACTGGAGTATGTTTTTTCCCTTAGAATAAGAATTAGTGTTGCAAGAAACAAGCATATGCCATGTCCCCAATCCCCAAACATGACAGCAAAAAGGAATGGAAAAGTAACAATTGTGTATACACCAGGATTTGCTTCTTGATATTTTGCCACCCTGAAAATATGTAGAAGTTAACTTTCCTTAAATGATGATATGTTTATCTAATATCCACAAGTGTATTTCACAAATACTTACCCATAAGCATTTACAATTTCTTGAAATGCAGAAGTAAATTTGTTTGTGCATAAATAAGTAGGTGCTGGTTCCTTAGCTTGCAAAATCTCAAATATGGCCCCTATTTGGGAGTTACTGTCAGTCGTCGCTTGCAACAATGTCTTCTGAATCTGAAAAGCGCATATAATTTTTTTTTATCATCCTTTAATCAAAAATCTGTCAAAAGTTAACAAAACTTCATAAGAGAAATTACAGAATATACCTGATTTGTAGAAAGAACAGGACACCAGCCTTCTGCCACAAGACACTTTTTTGTAACATCAAAACTAAGCATATTCAAAGTGTGGTAAATGGATTTCTCTTTCTTGACCTATTTATCAATTGAAAACACAAGCTTAGAAAATATATTTGTCATTGAACAAAGTTAATGACACCTGTTAAGCATGCAATATGATTAGGTTAGAGAAATTTACCATATTTTTCCACTGTTCAAACTGATGACTAATAGTTTGAACAACACTATGCCAATGATGTTGTCCAACATCAATAGTGGTTTTTAGCTCTGAAAGTTTTCCAGACACCTATAAGTTGAATTTAAGAAATTAAAATGTGAGCATGGATTTATATCATCAATTTATCATGAGGAATTGAGGTATTAGCTTTTTTTTAACATAACCAACATTATTTGGAAAAGCATAATTAATTTACTTGTTTGTTTCCTCTAATAATAGCAACATATTATAAGTCAAGCTAAGTAAATACATCAAAAACCATATACATCATAACAAAATTTCATTAGAAGACACGGTATATATATTTTAGCATACCTCTGTGATCGTCTGATGTTGTTTTCCCATATCATCGCTAAAAGGATAACGATTTGCTCCAAACGCATCACATATTTTTAAGACCTTACTTTTCGCCCTTTCTCCGGAGTGAAAGACTATGAAAACATTTTTCTCCACCTGTAAATTAGTAAACATTAACTTCTCGTAAAGACAAGAATCAAAATCATAGATGCTTGATAAAACTTTTATCTGAGAAATTCAATGAGTGTAGTAAATGAATTTGCAATAACCTTTTGTCCTGACACAGGATCAATTACAGGTTCCTCAATGGAATCTTGCTTCAAGAACACATTGCCCCTAGTTGCACGAAACAGAATCCTTTCAAAAGCTATCGATTTATCTCTTGGTACAAGGCCACTGACATATCCCAGCTTAACTTGTTTTGACGAATCAGCTGCCATTTCCTTTATAACCATTACAAAAACAGAAACCACATATATATTATCACAAGGTGCAATAGTAACATACACACATATAACATCTAATAAAAAGCGAGTTACTTGTTCTAATAGCAGGGGACTATCAATTGATCCTTCCACACGTCGATGTTCTTGTTCTCTCTGTTGAGCTGCTGCTTTCTTTTGAGCAGAATAAAAAACCTCACCCATCTGAAGAAGCATAAAAAGAACACCGTTTATGATCTTGAAAACTAACTATAGGTGATTAGCATAACACCAGCTCTTACCTTCTTCAATACAAGCTTATATTCCAGGAGTTCATTATAAGCATGCTGTAGCTTTTCAGAGTTTGCATTCATCTCTATCAGCTCAGCTTCAAGTTCTCCAAGTTTGGCCTAATAGTTTACCGAAAGGATACTAAAAAAAATATAACATGACATGTTACATTGATAATCCGTAAATGCTGTTAATCTGTTTATTTACCTCCAGTTCATCTAGAGTAATGACTGAACCATATGACAACTTTGATGAGGAAACACCAGCCTTATACATTTGATCCCTGAAAAACCGTAGCTTGCGCGCCATCTCACCACACCTTTTAATCTACAGCAAGTTTTTTTGAGTGTAACAGATTAAAATCCTAACAGAATACATCATAAATGGAAGTTTATATCGGTATACGGATTGTAGTAACCAATGAACATACCTGAGTAGCATATGTTCTCTGGAATGGGCTCTTGTCCGCGTTGAGCTATTCAGATAGAATAAAAAATAACTCTTAGTAAACAATAGTATCAAGAATAAAAACATATAGATCAAACCTGTGTCCATAATAAACAAATGATCATCATCTCAATTAAGTCCAACACATAATCACAGAAAAATTACTGATCCATACACATTCAATATTATGCATATATAGATCAGTCATCAAACTGATCATATAAACAATGTCCTGTGATGGTGAAGGTGTGTGATCATACATACATCTTTAAACTGAAAGAGGCCGAGTTCACCGAGGTACGAAATGGCTCGATGAGCAGATTCCATGGGGATGATGAGTCGAGCTAATTGCATGGGCTCTGATCGCATCAGATCCATCGTCGGAAGTCCTTCTCTATCCGGCATTCCGATCGAACAATTGTGACTCTCAGCTAATCAAACGAATGGTGATTCTAAGAATGTAAAAGGATCATGTGATTTGGTGTTAATAATTTCAAATCTCCGTTGGACGGCAGAGGGTGTGATTTGATCGGAGAGATTTGATCGGTTGATTAGAGGATTCCGGAAGCAGTAAGCTAGGTAGTTATGGAGGACCGTTGGTATGTGGTTATTATGCTTTTATAAATTACAATAATTCGCCGTTAATTGGCTGGTCTTACGTGATATATGCACTCAACCTTCATTCGTTCCTCATGGCATGGGTCATGGGATGTAAGATGCTTTGTCATATGAAATGATGCCATTTGGCCTGATTTCATCTTTAACACACGCAAAATAAGCATCTGTAATTATATTCAAGGTTTGTGTGTATTTTTAAACCAAGTATAAATAATTTTGAAGAGTAAATTATGCTTTTAGTCCCTCTTGTTTTACGGTTTCAGTCCAATAGTTTATTTATTACACTTACAGTCCAATAGTTTTAACAAAAAAAGTAACAAAGTTAGTGACAGGTACAAAAACTGTTACACAAATGAAATCACAGGACATGATATGACAAAAGATTCATTTTTGTACTGAAATGATTAAAATACTCAAACCACAAGGACCAAAACCAAAATTTACTCTTTATTTTTTTTAGTTTTATGGGCCGCCTCAAAACTAAAATGTTAGCGTAGCCTAGTTATCACTTAATTTCAACCCATATCCTTTATAACCAGTGATCTTCTGGTCAAATGGTATGGGATTCCATAGTGATGAATTTTCTTCTTGATGGTATTCTTGGGTTGAGTCAGACCTGAAGCGTCAAAATCAATATGGACGATTAAAATTTCGTCTCAGGAAGGCTCACTTGAGTATCGGGGTAATTCCGAACACCATTCAAAAATAATATCCTTTATATCGTAATTGCACTTCCTTTATGGTTTCATGTTTAAGATCATCTTTCTTATTTTAGCTCATAATAACTGGCTTAAACATCCTCGTATAACTCAAGTTGTTTTAAACCCTACGAAATAAGAAAATAAATCGAGATTGTAACACGTTATGTACCAAAGCTAGTTAGACACACTCGTGTCATATGTGGACATGCCCGTGTCGACCGGGAGGTCAAGGTATTATCGAAAACCAAACAAGTTTCATCACAAATTTGGTCGACAAGATTGTCGGGAAATAGATGATAAAAGTATGTAGGATCGTTATGCCAAGAACAGAGAGAACGATTGATTATAAAAACTTGTATTACAAATGAAAGTGTTCTAAGGTATTTATATGTACAATATAACGGTAACTACTATTGGTGTTAATTTAACCATCATAACTAACTAACAGTGTTAAATAGTTAATCTAGTTGTATTTAGGGTTCGCTTGAGATCATTAGGTCGATGGTGTTTGTTAAATTCAATCCAATAATCTCCCTCTTAAATATAACATGCTTCAATACATGTGAATCCTAGCAAACTTCTCATTTTATCAAACTTCTTCCTTGGTAGTGCTTTAGTTAGGATATCTGCCTTTTGTAGCGAGCCACTAACATATTATATAGTTATAGTTCCTTCTTCCACTTATTCGCGTATGAAGTGATATCTTGTATCTATGTGTTTGCTTCTCCCATGGATGACTGGATTCTTCATTAGTAGTATAACAGATTTATTGTCTACTCGTAGTATAATCTTGTCTTGTTGCCATCCTGTTAGTTCACTTAATAAGCTCCTTGGCCAAATTCCTTGACATGTTGCCGAAGTTGCTGCAACAAACTCTGATTCACAAGATGAAAGTATGACGGTTGCTTGCTTGTGACTTGCCCATGATATTGGTGCATCATTGAAGTAGAAAACTATTCCGGTTGTGCCTTTACCATCATCAGGGTCTGTCCCATAACTGCTATCACTGTATACGATTAGAGTTGTTGCCATTTTCTTTATAGGTACTTTCATAGTTTAGTGTTCCTTTAACATATCTTACTAGTTGCTTTGAGGCTTGCATGTGCTCTTTCTTAGGTGTTGAAATATATCTACTCAATATTCCAACAACGAAATTTATGTCTGGTCTTTATGGGTGAGGAAGCAAAGACTTCCAATTTTCCTTCTATATTCTGTTTCATTTACTGATTCATTTTTCTCAAACTTTGACATCTTTGTTCTTGGTTCCATTGGGTACTTTGTTGGATTACAATCATTCATTTTTGCCTTTTGCAATATCTTCATAGTGTAGTTTCTTTGATTTATTGTAATTCCATTTGAATCTTGTGTGACTTCGATTCCCAAATAATTTAAATACAACCACAATAGACATACCCGACAATATCCCACTCTAAGCAGTTTATTTTAGGGATGAGCTCGGTACCGTACCCGTACCAAACCGGTACAGTTACCGTTACCGAAAGTACCCGGTCCCGAATCTTATAAAAAACGAGTACTGGTACCGGTACCGAATTTGGTATATGGGTACAGGTACCGATACCGGTATTTCGATACCCGGTACCTCTTTGGTACCCGTTACCTCCACAACATTATTTTTTAGGCTTGCTACATGGTGCATGTTTGGTTACGGTACCTGATACCTGTTTTTGTACCCATACTAGTACATGTTTGGTATCTGATACCTCTAAAAGTATATAATAACTAGATAAAAATAAAATATAAAAAAACATCCATATAAAATGATAGTTTCTTTACTTTTCTCATTTTCTGCTAACTCAGACCACACACTAGTCCACCATTTATTTTTATTAAAATCATAAATAGTATATTTCTTGATATTGTAGTGAAGTAAGAATAATGAAATTAAAAAATTATAATAATTACCCTCAAAAGTCAAAATAAAATACTAGTTGATGGGGTGAAAAGTATTACAAAATAAAATATAAATTCCAAAATAACCTATTCATGTTCAGGTACTAGCGGGACTATACGAGACTTTTGGGTAAAGTACCGGTACCGGTACCTGTTAGTACCGATCCCGAAATATAAGAAAATCAAGTACCGGTATCTGTACCTTATACATATTTTCGGTACCAGTTGGGTACCGGTACCGGTACGGTATTAGTACCAGTACGGGTACTGGCTACCAAATGCTCATCCCTAGTTTATTTTCTTCATGGGAGCTTCTTTAAGTGGTGGTGGTGATAAGTGATCCATGTACCAATGATCCTTAACCCAACTGGTTAATGTGAGGTACCCATGACATATAAATATTAGAAGGTCATAGGTTTAAGTTTCACTCTGAGCAAAATATGTAGAGTTAAGCTAGTGAGTTTTCTCAACAATGGATTTTCTTCTAAGAGGGTTAGGGGTGCAGTCGAGGCTAGGATATGGATACGTGAGCCCGATTAAGATAACATCTATCATCCGAAGCAGGTTCGCACATTTGCCATTCAAAAAAAGTGATCCGTGTCAAAGACTCGATTAAAGATAAAAAGAATGTGATTTAATTTTAATGCTAGACTAACTGGGGTAATTAGTGAGGAGATTGGATGAAAAGGTTAGATGAAAACAAACTATATTCCAAACAAGTGTTCAGTTTTTACTTTTAATTTTCTTTGGGCGCCTCAAAACTAAAATGTTAATGTAGCCTAGTTATCACTTAAATTCAACCCATATCCTTCATATCTTAATTACACTTCCTTTAATTGGTTTCATGTTTAAAAACATTTTTCCTAGTTTAGCTCATAATAACTAGCTTAAACGTCCTCATTTAACTCAAGTTGTTTTAAAACCTACAAACTAAAAAAATAAACAAAAAATGTAACACGTTATGTAACAATGCTAGTTTGACACGTTCGAGTCAGTCGTCAAGGTTAAACTGAAAACCAAACAAGTGTCACCGTGAATTTGGTCAACACGACATGTCCTGTCTACAACTTGAATATGGACAAAACATGATCTATTTGGGGTTTGGCGAGGATTTTTGGACCCAATCCATTATGACCCAAATTGCATACAGAAGCTTGGAGAAGGCTAATTGGTCAAGGTTGATAATCTTTCTCTAGTTAAAGGCGCAAGTGCTCTCTCTCTCTCTCTCAAGAACTCTCACTTCTCTTTAAAAATTGAATTGTGATTTGTTGTTGTATGGAAGGTTTTAGAGTTCCAAAGGTTGGACCGACAAAAAAGGATCGTCATGGTAGCAATTGGTCATCAAGAAAGTATGTTGGGAAGTTTCTTGAATGCTAAGTCGCTAACCTCGTCAAAGTCAAGTTAGAATGGGATTGAGGCGTCATATTGTTGTTTTAAGGTAAATGATCGATGTTGAGGGCTAAGCAAAGCATTGGATCATCATCATGTGGATAATTCGAGGAGGTAAGCCTCTAATCTAGAATCTATTATGATTGCATGTTAAATTAGAAAGTTGGTTTTTTGGATTGTTAAATTAGAATGTTAGTTTTTTGGGTTTGACACTGATATGGTCGCGCAAGCCCTAGACACGACCATGTTAGGATCTATTATGATAAAAATTGATAAGTTGAAGCTTGAATCTGATTTGATTTGAAACCACTTGGTTTTGATAAGGTAACTCTAGTCTAAGTTCACATAGTTGGCTTAGACAATTATCTGTTCTTGGTTGATTTAATTAGGCTTACAAACTGCATAAATGGTTGCAAATATTGAAAAAGTTACATAAATGGTCCCTATGGGTTAACTAGATTGCATGTTTGATCACCAAACTTTAAAAGTTGCAACATAGTCCAAACTTTTGTGTACTCGTTGCATGTTTAGTCCCTATACATTAAATTCATATAGTATTTATTCTTTTTGATAAGTTTTGAACTAACTTTTTAAATTTAATTTTAGAGACTAAAAGTGCAACACTTACTTAAAAGTATGAACTAACTTTGCTATTTTTAAAATTTAGGGGCTAAACTTGCAATGAATACACAAAAGTTTAGACCAATATTGTAATTTTCTAAGTTTGAGGACTAATCCTGCAATTTAATCAAACCATAGGGACCATTTATACAATTTTTTCTATATTGAATTTCAAAGCTAGTACCTTTCCAGTTGTTAGGGTTTTAATCAACAATCGGCTTTCAATTATAAAAGACTGGTCAAAAGTTGACCTATATTCGCGATATACTAGTTACTTTCTCTTTTTGGTGTTTTTTAGCTTTAATATCATAAAGATTTTAATCACTTAAAAGAAACTTTATTCGATTTTAAATGTGATTTAGAACCAAAACAAAAAAAAACAAAAGAAAAAGAACTATTCATCGGGAAAAAGCAACCTCGAGCTCGCAACCCAGTCACAAATTCAAACCGTGGACTAGAAGTTTAAACTATATTCGACACCCTATGCACAAATCTATCTATACACACATCGTACCAAACTATATTCGACACCCCCATGCATAAATCTATCGATTAATTATACATAAATACATGCATGATAATTATATTTATGTATGTGTAACCTAAGTTCTAATAATATAATTAGATGTATACTAGAGTATTTGTTCTTAGAGTTGGCTTTAACAACTAACTTTACATCCACAAATTTCATACCGTTAAATCCCTAAAAAAATTCCACATTAATTGTTAAATTAATAGCTTTATCATAATTATCGTCTATTTTTTAACAACATATACGGTCTAAATTCTAATTCTGATCTTATGATTTCATACCATAAATTTGTTTTGTCATTTAATAGTTTGAGGTAGTTTAGAGTTATAAGCAGTTATTTGATGATCAAACCAAAAAAAATGTAAAAGGGACATAAATTTTGTCATTAAAAGATTAAAGCATGAAGATATATGCACATCTAATGCATTTTCCTTCGATTTTGAGTTACAAACTGATAATATAAAGAGTTAAATAACCATAAGTATAACAATAATAATTAAAAATAATAATGATGATAATAATAATTAGCATTTAAATGATCTTAATTTTTTTTCTCTTTAAGATCTTGGTGGTGGGAAAACTTGAGTACCGCGGATGAAAGCGCAAAGAGGAGTTGGGTAAACGGAAGAAGGGTCAACAACTGTGACATCTTGATAACTGTTGCTGCTGCTGGTGGCCGACGTAATGAGATTAACGTCTTGATGTTGATTACCTGTGGTGGAAGAACTTTCTCCGACGGGATTGTTGTATTCACCTTGATCAGGGCCATGATCATAAAGTACTCCGTTGAAAACATGTCCTCCGACACTAATGGCAGTCTGATACGCAAAATGCTCGTTCATTTCGTCCATTCCACTCACTCTAACGCGTCGAAACAACGTCGGAGAACTCATTTCCGCTGGAAAATGAAACCCTAGTTCTACGGAAATAAGTATACACAAGTTTTTAACAATTTTTTTTTGAATTTATAGTGTTTATTTTAATATTATTGTTGTTTATGATAGGAAAACTAAATTTTAGTGGTTTATGGGTAGTTTCTAATCGCAAATCACGAACTGAGACTTTCTAGCATAAAGTTGGCAAGTCAAACATACACACTCTAGGTTTTACTTGCATGTTGTACTTGTGAACTCTATTGAGATTACTCATAAACCACCAAAACTCAATTTCTCCCACCACATACGTACAACTTCATTGATAAATCAATACCAGTAAAAACTAAAAACAGTCACTAAATTGTATACCTGAAGAAGTATTCTGGTTTGTTGTAGGAACTGCGACACCACCACTCATGTGATGATGGTGTTGACGATCAGGACCACCACCACCACCACCACCACCACCACCACCACCACCACCATCACCATCACCATCACCGTCACCACCGCCGCTTGAAATCATCAAACTGAGTTGTTGATTACTGGAGTTGTGACATTGTTGTTGGCGTTCGCGGCGTTTGGCTGCCGGAACCCAGGTGCTTTTGACGTGGGTTTCGCAGGGGAATCCACGGTTCCGGCAGCAAGTTCTACATCTCATGTGTTGGCAGTCTTTCTTCGCTTTGTTGCCGCAATCTTGACAGCTGATTCCACCCTCATCTCCACCATAATCTCCGCCCATCGTGTAACCCCATTGCCTCATCATCGCTTACAATATCTTGGAGATTGGTTCTGATACGATTGTACGTTGTTAAGATTTATTATTTACATAGCACCAATCGCCACTGCCAATGCCACCGTTACCACTAGTACGTAACTCTTCATCATGTTTACTATAGCTCAAGCTCAAAATATTAAATGCATGCCGATTGGAATAATCAGAACACATTTAACACTCCGACTTTAATTAGAGGTTAATTGTTCTTCAAATCCATGGAGGATATGAATTAAAGTGGTTTGCTTTGTGGAAGGAGGAGGGGAGATCATGCATCTACTTAAAGGTCTAGCTAGGGTACGTGGTCATTTCAATTGATGGAATATTCCCCAACTTTTTTTTACTTTTACGAGCCCAAAGGAGTCAAGCTAGAGGCAACTTATGTTTGGGTTCGGATTTGTTTGCAAACAAGCAAACTGTAACTGGTTTGGTTTGTAAATGAGTCGAAACGTGCTGGACTTGGTTTATAAATGATCTGAGTTGAGCTGACTGTGTTTGTAAAGAGACGATTTTTAGCTAGAAATTTTTAAAAGAGCTTCGAGCTACGAAGTATTTAAACATCTCTTATAAGGACAACAATTAGTATTAGATATTGGATTAAAGTTAGGATTTTAATTAAAACATATATAGTAAGTGTTTTTATGCAATGATGACTGGACTAATCAAAAGCATCCACTCATCATTCATGAACGATTATATTGTATGCGCACGCATACATGATTCGAGTGTGCTGGAATAGTGTTTTAAGTGTCTAAACGTTAAATATTACGTTTAATTATTCATTTATATGCATGTGATTAAGTTGAATAGGTCAACTATGAGTTGAAAATGATTTTGTAGGTAAAACAAACAAGTTGGAAACTTACATGGTAAAACAAGTCAGTAGATATGTCAAGAAACAAAGATTTAAAGTGCAACAATACACACAAACACAAGGTATTTGAACAACACCTGTAACAATACAAATGATCAGAATTCAAGAGAGCTGACTTAGTTTATAAATGATCGGATTTCAAAAGAGTTTTTTTTTCATTTCAAGTTTGAGCTAAGAGCTATTTGAACAAAACTATAAACAATACAAGCAATTTACCGTGAATAATTTGTTTTGACACCGTCTCTAAAGTCCACAAAATTTGACAAATCCATCCATTGAGCTAATGGACCTGTGAGAAATTAGGTAAGGATCTCTTGATGTAGACAGGACTCAGGAAAGCTAGACATAATAAATTTAAGACCTTGATTGTGTGACAACAAACCAAAAGAAGTTAGTGTATGATCATACCAGACATAACCTTGACAATATAGAAGAGGGAAGGTGAAAGAGGGCCCTAACTAGCATCTATTTAGCTCGGCCAACTCCTTAAGAAATCACCTGATGAATATCTCAACCACATATATATCTTGTCACATGTCGTAAACATTATGGCACAAATGACCAATGGCTAACTAACCATAAAAAACAGTCTTAACCTAGAGAGTTAAGCATAAGATAACACACCAAGTCATTCGATAATATACCAAATACTTCAAACAATGTTTGAATACAATAACACAATACTTGTTAAAAACGTACACTCAAATTCATACATGCATTAGCGCTTGCCCATGCAAAGGAGCTGGATGACGTCCTTTGTTAGATTAGACTTGAACACCATTATGGTTTAATTTTAGGAAAAAATAACTAAGTATATTAAAGTTAGAGTTTAGTTCCGCACATTAGATTATTATGTAATGAAGACTTATCAAACTCTTCTTCTAACCACAATTAATGTTAGTGTTGTTGGTTCTCATCCACATGCACGTTATATATATATAGTCTAGAAGAAAGAAATAGAGGCTTTGGTGGATTGGTTCATTCTATAGAAGGATGAGGACCAATATGAGATAACTAATCATTATATAGATCTAACAAAAGCCTTTAGAAGGGTAACATATCTTACGTTTTTGTTGGACGCATTTAGCTTCTAATACATGTGATCTTCTTTTACTCACAAGCTAGGTTGTCACGCGCACCTTTATAACATTGACTAGTATGATGACCCGACAAGGGAGGGTAACCCACCTTCTAGGGTATCCATCAACCGGTCCCACAATCATCATGGAGAATATGAATCGTAAACATAGATAATGCACTAGGTTTGGCTTTAAAACCTAAGACCTCCACCTTACAGCCCATGTTGATAGGTGATATGCCTTTATTAAGAGTGCAACTTGTATGACAAAACACTTAATTAGCTTTCTCTAATATGATGGTAAATATGAAAAAAATTATCCAAATCTGATATGATCGTCTATTTGACCAGTCTTTTAACGTTTAACGATTTCCTTTCCACTAGTTGCATGGGTATGTACCCAAAGTTGGGAGCACAAGCTTATTATAACAACTATATTACCCTTAGAAATATCATTTATCATTTATTGCAAAAGATTTCATCTGTTATTAAGTTTCTTTTTAATATTTAATTATTTTATTAGTATCACTCAAATGTTTTTTCTTTTAATTAACTTACTTAACTTTCATATATTAAATGCATAGTCTTGTGAATTTTTGTATAACTACAATTTATTACAATCGGGTGATTTAATTAAAAATTATATCAATTTTGGTCATAGACATATCTTTTTATATAAAGTATTGGGATTTAAAGTTTGTTACTATAAAAACAAACAAAATGTATTGTTCAGTATTTTTTTTCTTCTCCATATGGTCGGTTATTATGTATTCCCGATTCTTTGTATTTAGTAAATAACACTCAATATTGTTATATATATGGTACCTAGTAAAAGATAACCTAATCTATGACGTCAATTATTGTTTCCATAGCCAATTAGCCATAGATGTACTCATAAAAGTGTTTGTTAGGGTATATAATATCTCACATAACTTTGAAAAGAATAAAACATATGAACGGCAATTAAGGAAAATGAATCACCAACAGAATATGTTTTGTGTTTTGAAATATTTTCTTCTAATATGCAATGTGGGTACTATAAAACACCATTAGCTAGGATAGATCTTAAATGTCAATAAATCGTATTTTATATACGAACTATTAATATTTTCTGATCCCTATAAGTTTCTTGACATTTAACTGATCTATTTAAAGCGATCGAGCCGGTAAGATTAGATTGTCGCATGTTGTTTGACATGCATATTATAGCCCAGTTTCTGATCAGCATATAATTTTCCCTTCGTGTTGGCAAGATCTGGCAGCTGGAGCCCGTTTAGCAGTTCGTCATTCTTGATCCGCAATAGTAGTAGCGCCTCCGTTGCCGCCACATGATGTTGAGTCGCCGCAAACACCACAACAGTTGCCGCAACATCCTCAGCACATTTAACGAGATGTGAGGCTGCCTGCACGAATGGAGACATTGTTGCAGGAGTTTGTCAAGAGCTTGTGTGCTCAGAGCCAATGGCTCGATCGATTAGAGGATCTTATGGAGTGACATGTTCAGCTCCAAATCGCGCGAGCACGTGCTGAGGATATAGATCATGCCAAAATCAAGGAAACTATACACACACACACACACACACACACACTAATTTGTAACTTTTATTATAATAAGGACATATGTATAAATCATAAGTGAAACCTAGATGAACATCCTAAAAAAATATCATGTAACTTCTAAAGGTTTTGATTTATTAATATAGATTATTATGTATTACAAACGTTGTTTTATATATTATACACACACACACACACACACACACACATATATATATATATATATATATATATATCATTTTGTTTGTTTATATTTGAAATATGTTTTATGTTGATGTTTGTATTGTGATCGGGTGGTGTAAGTTCAATGTTTAATAGCTTTATTTCCATGTTTTATGTGTAAATTTATGAGAAATAGAGTTACTTTTGGGATTATCTTGTGTTTGTAGGTCAAACGTGAAGAATACGAAGAAATTGGAAGAAACAGGACGAGAATTGGAGCCCGAGAAGTAAAGATATGATCAACCGAAGTTGCACGACAACGGTATCTTAAAACGGGCATAACTTGAGCTAGGAAATGAGTTACGGGGCCCACAACCTATCAACGGAAATATCTCGAAAAGTTACACATGAAAATCAAGTTTTTGCAGAGGGTGGCGCCGCCATCATAGGCGCCACCGACGCCGATCGCTGCGTTTTAGTGGATTTTAACCTAGTTTGATGAGTTTTAAAGAGGGATTAACCCTATGACGAAAAAGAACCTTTTAGATTGCAATTAAGGACGAAAAGTAAGCATCTTTCATCATTCTAAAGGCCTTCCAACATAAAAATCATCAAAATCTACATGATCAATTACAATTATATTGAAGAAAAAATTATTTGTTTTTTCTGAAGAAAAAATCATCAAAAGATAAATCCTATCATGTGTAAGTCATCATTAATGACTTCTCACTAGGTTTCATTCAACAAAAAATTTTAACTTTGTCAAATCTAAATCTTGAAATGGGTTGCTTTTTCTCTAAGATTGTTAAAAACCTAAACTTTTATTTCATTCATTTAATTATTTCTCAAATAAATCCTTAAATCAATTTAATTTTAAATGTTTAATTCTTTTAGTTGATCGTTACTAGCAGTTTCCTGTGGATTCGACACCCTTCTTACCCTTTACTATTAAGGGTGATTAAGGATTCTTTAATTAATATTTTTGACCGACCACATGACATCTATTATATTGTTTACTAGGTTGCTTAGTTAAATTACAGGTATTTGTATTATTCGGTTCATTTGTTGCTTAAATTATAAATTTTTTATTATATGTGACGTAAAAATTTATATTTTTCACTAAAAAAGAAAACGTTAAAAAACAAAAAAAAAACTATATGTGGCGTAAAAATATATATGTTTTTATTAAGAAAGGAAGATGTAAAAAAATTCAAAAAAATTATAAATGATGTAACAATATATAATTAAAAAAAAAGACATAAAAAATTATAAAAAACACATGGCTATACGTCACATATGGGTTTTTTATTCCCAAAACAACCAATATTTTGGGACATCTTGACACCTTGTAGGTCAAGGATGTCAGAGAATGTTTTTTACCCACATATGCGTCGTATGTTGTTATACGACTGGTATAGGGTGGTGAAGTTTTTTATTTATAACATTGAGGTGTCCAAATTATAAGGCCATATAAGTATCCAAATAAAACTAAAATGGTAAATAGAGTTAATATATTAATGGGATATGTTTACATAATCTTAATGAAAATTAAGATACTAAGGGTGAAGGTGGCATCAATGCCACACCCATGACCCATCACACCATAAAAGAAACCCACAAATTAAATTTTATCATGTTACACTATACCACACATCAACACACAAACAATTCTGGTGGCGACGGTGTTGCCATGAAACGCCGCAGTGAAGTTAGCCGTTGACCGAGTCAAGTGTGGAAGAGATGTCACAGCATGTGGAAGCCGTGAAACGACAAAATGAAGCGACATGAGCGACCTGAGGTGGTGGTGTCGCGCAGCGGCGACCCCCGCCGTGGCCTTCCGACGTGGGCGTCCCCACCCCCTTAAGGAATTAACATATATATATATATATATATATATATATATATATATATATATATATATATATATATATATATATATATATTTGAATGGCAATTATTAACTATGCTTATTTTAATTGTAATAAAACCATGAATCTACGAATCAAAAACCCTATATCACCATCCACACGTAAAACATCTACTTCTTCCGCCATCACCGGACACCACTACCGGTCCAGCAGCAACACCCTCGATCTTCTCCTTATCAGTAAGATTTTCACTTTGCACGGAGAAGACAGTGATTGTCATGCTGCGGCAAAGGGCACTCTCTCTTTTCTCCCACCTTCCTAGTTTTTCTTTCTCTTCATCCTTTTACCTTCACCGCCAACCACTGAATAAGGAAGGCAAACACGTGTTGGTCATAGGTGGCGCAAGATACGTGTCAAACTCTCCTCAATTGAACACCCCTCTCAATCTACCACCATTGATCTATAAATGAACGGCTAAAGATCAACTAATTACTGTTTTTCACGTTACTTTATTAACATATAGGTAATAGTTTTTCATAGGGTCCTAATATAGAGACACCAACTTGGATAAATCGATACCCCCCTATACGCCGCGTATGGGTCCATACGCGACGTATAGGGTCGAAAACACTGAAAACGAGGAAAATTCAAGGGGGGGCTGTCGGAGGGCTATACGCCCCATATAGCCCTATACGACCCCCTATACGACACATATGGGGCTATACGACTGGTATAACAAATTTCGACGCTGACTACGAGGAAAAATTCAGGGGAATGTCAGAGGGGTTATACCCTCCGTATAGGACTATACAACCCCTCTATACGATGCGTATGAGGCTATACGACACTTATAAAAATTTAACATGTTGATTTACAATTTTTGGGTGTACATATATCCAAAACTTTTTCATATCACATCCAAACACATTTAATGAAACTTGATTGGTGGGTGCACATGGAAATGTCCTACGTGCAATGATACCTGGTTTTCAAAACGCGACACATGCATGCCACCATGCAATATATAATAAATTAATAATCCTGTTTTCAACACAATAATTTTTTTTTAGTAACAGTTTACAGTTTTCATATCATATATGCTAAATCTATTGTAAGATCTATAAATTAAGTATTGTTGGGAATTGAACTTCGATGATAGATAATTAAGCAGATTAAGCAATTATTAACTGATATTTTTTGAATACTAGATGATATGTTACATAACATGTTTCACATTACTACTGACCTAACTAAACGTCAAAAATATATTGATTTTTAATATGTAGAAAGTAATATTAATCTTTTTTAATACTAATTGAGTGTTCTATCAGTATTATACCCTGTTATTTACAAGATAATTTGATTTGAGTAGATGGCGACACTTATACTATTGAACAGACGTATGGTTTGGGACTACGATGAGATGACAATTCTTGCAACCTAGTAATCTCATAATTCCTACCTTTTACTTTTACACTCCATTCTCCAACCCCCAGGACAAATTACTTGTCCCTCTAAATTATATATTTTTGTCATTAAAATAAATAAGAAGTCTATAATTATCATTCTCTCAGTTTAAATTAAAATTGCTTTGGGTCGGTTACCAATGTCAATAATTGACGATTACACAATTCGAACCAATAAAAGTTAACTTATATAGGTAACTAGGTTATAACTCTGTTTATTACACGAGTTAAATAAGTAAAGTATTAAATATTTACTAATGAATAGTTATTACAAACTATAAACCATTAAATATAAGATATGAGTAAATATATTGATTAGCTTGATAAAATATTTTTATTTTTTAAAAATTTTTCATTTTAAAAAATCATTACTTGACAAATATTTTTTTGTTTTATCAATATCTCGTTGTTTAAACTCCGGTTTGTCATGAAAAAAATGTTTTGACATAAAACTTTTATTTTTTAAAAAGATTAATTTTAAAATATTTTATAATTTAAAAGGTTTTGTTGTTTTAAAAAAATCATAAGTTTAGACAATTTTGACTTTGAAAATATGTATTTTTAATCAAAATACTTAGTTTTATTTAATAAAAAATATCTTTTAAAATTATTGATTAAAAAAGTACTTGTATTCATAATACAAAGAGAGAAAGAGAAAATTTTAAAAATTAATTATTTGACTTTTTAAAATGAAGTAATTAGTTTAGTCAGAAAAATAAATGAAAAAGTGACTCTGAGAAATTCATGTGTCAAAGAGTGTAAATAATTATTAGGATACATTGTGTTATATCTTGAACCTCTTAGGAGTCGTTATCTTCTGTCTCCCTTAATCTGTAAACCATAAACAACCAAAATTATTATGATTACTTTGAACAACATATTACAACCAACCACCACTAAGAGCATTTGTAACACGGGGATCCACATGCCTTCGGTTTTAACATGGATGCTGGGTAGGGGGTGAGAGAGGTGAGAGGTAGAGAGACATACATTTAAAGAAAAAAAAGACGCAAGCAGAGTATGGAAGACAGAAAGTAAGAAGATAGGAGAGAGAAATAGAAAACGGATGACAAAGAAAATGAATGGTTGATGTGACGATATCCGGCCCGTTCAAGTGAAGCTTTAAGAATAACTCACCTCTCAGTTCTCATAGTTCATAACCCTATTTTTCTTAATAATTAACTAAAGAGTCTATCACAAAAATTTTCTTGAATCATTTATGTTTAAGGTTATGTTAAACCTCTCTCTTATTGTTTCTTAAAATTGTCAGAACAATAAATTTCTTTTACCTTTACCTTTAATGACAGAAATTAATTATTTCATTTAATGTTTTCGTGGGTACATCGAGAAATCAAACACATTTAAGTTTTCTGTTATACTATCGTGAGCCAGTGCGCGTGAGTGATATGTCAGAGACATGAGGCATGGAACACCGCCCGCTTAGGTGTGAGAGGGGCGTGACCCTTGTGACGTGAGTGTGATCACGAGCATTAACCCATTGCCTCAGTTAAAACCACCATGATTATGCCACATGAGCTTCATTAATGCCTTAAACGTGAACTATAACACAATGGCCTTAGCATCCTTGTTTTTTCAACTTTTATACTTTTTTTGAACGCCGTAGTTAAAGATAAACTAATTTAATCTAAAACTACATCATAACACCGTTAGATAAAACATTCTTTATCAAAATTCTATTACCTTACCAATTCAAAACAATTATATTGTTGGTCAACGAATCACAATAATGTCTGAACCTCCATGACAAAAGAATAACACTATTCATAAATAGCCTTTCACCCCCTCTTACTCTTTTCACGTTTACGGTAACTCTTCCCTTTTCTGGCAACAATTCTCATAACTTTCTTCTTGTTTCCCTTTATTCTTCTTACACAAATTCAAACACACAACACTTGATCATCTTCATTTCATATACACCACAAACTCTATCTTCCAACACTGATTTCTTCATCTTCTTCATCAGATCGAAGCTACCACCAACACACTGATCAACAAACCCTAAGCATTTGGTGTGAAAATGGCACGGGGAAAGATCCAGATCAAGAAGATTGAAAACTCCACCAACAGGCAGGTGACGTATTCCAAGAGAAGAAATGGATTGTTCAAGAAGGCGAATGAGCTCACGGTGCTGTGCGATGCTAAAGTGTCCATTATCATGGTGTCTTGCACTGAGAAGCTTCATGAGTACATAAGCCCTTCCGTTACGTACGTGTTAGAAACCCTAGGTTGATTAGGGTTTACGTAATTTGCTTGTTCGATTTGTTGTGATTTTGATGGTGTTTGTTGACAGGACGAAGCAGTTCTTCGATCAGTATCAGAAGGCGTCTGGAATTGATCTTTGGAGCTCCCATTATGAGGTTAATTATTAATTTATTGTTATTATTTACTCCTGCTGCTAGGGTTACACATTGTTTCTACTGGATAACACACACAAACACACATGAATGGAGCTAATTACTTTCAGTACAACCTTCTATCCATCGTTCTTTCGTAGTTATTGTTAAATTGTTACCATTTTTGCAACTCAATGTTAAAGCATTTGCTCACAAATTAAACTCGTGAATATGCTTCTGTCCTCTTAGTAAATGAACTGATTCAGTGTCGATCTGCAATTTGTGAATCTTTTCTTGAAGGGTGTCAAGTCTTAATATATATGATACATCACACGTAAAAGAAAGTTTCTATAGTGAAGTGACTAAATACCATAGGGCATGTGGCCTAGAGGTGTGTAAGAAGGTGCCACTATATGGTAACTGTCGGTTAAAGTTTAACAATGGACAAAAGATGTAGACTTAGGAGTAGGATTAGACACTGTGTGAGTTAAACGTTTTAAAATTTTAAAATTGAAATGACTATATAACCTTGAAGTAGATCATCTAGAATTTTAAGATCCAAATACCATTTCTTAACTCAGACTGAAAATATAGATTATAAGACAATTAGTTTAGAATATTCCCTAATTACTTGCTATTGTTTAATTGATGCAGAAAATGCAAGAGGAACTGAGGCAGCTGAAAGAAGTGAACACAAATCTTAGAAGGCAAATCAGGTAGGAGGAAATGGGGTGTTCATGAACCATTGAAATCTATCGATGCAAGTTGATTGATTTAGCCTATTTGAAATATATACGTTTTGGTTTGAGCGTGGTTTAACTGGCTGTTTTTTGGTCTAGTTTGAAATTTTGAACATGAAACCAACCATTTTACATGTATTATTTTTTATTTTTATTACAAAATTATGCTTTAAAAAGTAAAAGAAGTTTGTTTAAACCACCAAATGTTAAATCAAACAGTCAAATCATCAAACCAATTATCCAGTTTGGTTTGTCCAAATAGTAGTTATTGGTTTGGACTAGAATTTCACTAACACAGATGCGAGGAAATATGTGTATACACACGCATACTAATTAATTATTTCCTTTTTCTAACACTTTTTACAGTTATTTTTTTTCATTAATTGACTAATGTATGGTGATTGGACTGGGAATAGGCAAAGGTTTGGTGATTGCTTGGAAAATGTAGGGTTTGAAGAATTGCTTGATCTTGAGAAGGAGTCACAGGAGGCTGTATACATCATTCGTGAACGCAAGGTCACTGATTTCTTCTTTATTCTCTTTTAATCATTTTCTTTTTGTATCTTTATTTTTTTTTACTCTATCCTTTGTTTCAGTGTTCAAGGTTGATTTTTTATAGGGCCTCCCAATAATTTCTTAGTAACAAGTTTATAATGACTCATTTTTAAGAAATGTTTCTTATTTGCAAAGTGACCTCAAATATATGATTTACTTTTTCGTTTACACTAACTACATGTTCACGTGTAAAATTAGCGACCGAATTTGTGACATAAGAACCCTGTAAAATAGCTTTTCATAGTAGTGTGAAGGTGATATTGTAGTTTTTGAACAAAAATGCAGCTCAAAGTGATTGGAAATAAGCTGGAGACATGCAAGAAGAAGGTAACTTTGTACACAATATCAAGAATACTTTCGATTCACAGTTGTTAAAAAAACCGTTCTAAAATCATGCATTTTTATTCTTTCTTTCAGGTGAGGAGTGCTCAAGATGTATACAAAAAGCTTATGCATGAATTTGTAAGCCCTCATAATTAACTTCATCTCTTTCACGTGTAGGAACAATGTCAAATGAATTTGCACACTAAAATCTTCAAAAACAAATAGTTCACATCTTTTGTAAGTTATAACATTATCTTTCACCGACTTCAGTTATACAATAAACCGATAAAATTTGTAGGATATAAGAGGAGAGGATCCACAATACGGGATGATAGAAGATGCAGGAGAGTATGACACCTTGTATGGATACCCGCCGCATGTTGCTGCTGCATCACGCATCCTCACTCTACGGTTGCAGCCTAATCATCCAAATGATCTTCATGCTGCTGCATCAGACCTAACCACCTATGCCTTGCTTGGGTAGCTAGCTAGTATGTACCAGACATGTCCTATAAATGGTTTGAACGACCTTATTTGGTTGTATCCCAACACTCCTGCACTTTAATTTTCTGTACGGTAACTGATAATGTGTGTAGTTAATACTCAAGTAATTGCTGGTGTTTGCTATTTTACTTTTGGGTAATCATCAACTCGATTTGACTTGACTAAGGCTTAAAAATTACTTCAACATTTGGACTAGCGTTACAAATGGTATGAACTCATATAAACGGGATATTAATGTACGCCCAAATAAATAATAAATAAATAGTTAAAAACCGGTTTATAGATGTTATAGTGGATGTTAACTAATCTACTTTATATCCTCTCCTCGAGAGTTTGCTCCACAAATCATATCCCTTAAACCAAAGGGATCATCGGTACACAAACGTAAGGTAGTGATCAATATTATACAAACGTCTCATGTTTCTAAGAAAGAGATCACTTCTTCGTTTCGCTGATCACCGGTACATGAATGTAAGGTAGTGATCATATTATACACACATCTCACGTTTCTAAGGAAGTGACCACTTCTTCGTTTCAAAGATAACCGGTAAATGAACGTAAGTTAGTAATCATATTATACAAACGTCTCACGATTCTAAGGATGTGATCACTTTTTCGGTAATTGAAGGTAGTGGTCATCTTTGTTTCAGTACTAGGAGTGTGTGTTTTATGGTTGAACATTTCTCTAAGAAAGCTTTAGACTTTAGTATGATGTTGAATGGGTTTAGGGGGATATTGAAGTTTACTTTTAGCTTTTATCATGAACCGAGTCGAGACCTCTTTTGTGCTAATCATTGTTAATATTATACTTTGGTTTTGTTATTTTATATCATGTTTAAGGTGAGCTTTAAGTTCAAGTAAAGTAAATCTTAACAAATAATTTTTAACCGCACAAGTGATGTCCACAAACTCGAGTGGTAACGAATAATCAAACACTTACATGTATGACATAATACAGATAAGATTACAAACCAACTTAAACCCGACCCATGCCATATGGCCTGGTTGTTATTGGGCACCGACCCAACTATGAACTACCCAAGGAGTCTCGATATGGGCCCGAAACCTACTTTCTTGGTTTTGGGTCAGAGGCCCAACATTGGAGTGAGAGGCCCAATTCATTACCCTAAAACCCTAAATATACAGGTAAAATCTGGTTCCAATCTTCTGCAAATTCCATCGAAACCATAATCAACAATGGGGAAGAAGAAGAAATTCATCGACAAGAAGAAAGCAGCAACTTTCCAATTAATCTCTCGTGATTCCTCCGACCCCAATTACTCCGAAGGTCCCTCCGGTGACCGAGTATTCGTTAGGGTTGACGGCAACTCGGAGAAAGCCTTTTTCGACGAGCATGCCGGTGACCTGAATGATGACGATAACCCTAACGGAATATTCGATGATGCTCCTGACGATTACAGCGGTGACGAGTTCGGTGGTCGGGATGGGAGCTTTGAGAGGCAGACGACGGCGGGACGGTTGGCCGGAGGATCATCTTTGCCTGATCATGTGAGGAGAGAGATATTGGAGTTAGGGTTTCCTGATGATGGATATAATTATTTGACTCATTTGAGGGAAATTAGGAATACTGGAGGTGGTTCTTCGTTTTACCAGAACCCTAAGGCGAGATTAGATCAGCTGCCTCGTGATGTAAAGGTTCGCTTCATGATTTCAGCTTTTATCTTGCTTATTTTACCGCTGAATATGTACTTAATTGTATGACTAGTTGACTTTAAAAAATACAAATTGTTTATGAATGAAGGGATACTTAGCTGCAGCATAATCATAAGCACAGCAATTACTTTAACGTTAGAAGATAAGGGATAATTTAGAACCATAATCAGTAAAATAATAAAAGTTGACAATTTCAAAGGAATTATGTGATGGGCCGCCTCACCTGGTGTAAGATGTTTGGAATGCAAACAGATGCTCTTTCTTGTAAAAAACTAAATGTAACTAATAATAGGTTGATTACTGTTACCTTAATAGAGTAAACTAGGGCTGTGCAGAATTTGATCAGGACCTGAACCAAGTTTTCGGTCTGGTTTGAAACGTGATCAGACCGATTGAAACTGAATTGCTCAAGCTATTAACTTTTTTATTGTTAAACCTGATTTGTGATTATGAAAAGAAATGCAAGACAAAACGATAGCATCAGTTAGAAGGCACGTGATATAACCGTAGCTCAGTTATTTCGACTGCAATTGTTCATTGTTCTCTGGCTGTTTTTGATCGTCCTCCACGTTTCATTATTCTTGTGTTGTATTCTGTTAAATTGATTCTGCACAGCCATTTCTAAGGTACCATGATTCCACACAGCTCTAAAAACTTATTCTGCATGGCACTATTTAAGCTTTCATCGCCAAGTTGCTGTAACCTCGAAATACTTTCATTTGTATATTCAAAAAAGTAGTTTGGATTTTTGGGTTCTCTGTAATATTAATGTAATATTCTGTCTCCAAGCTTTCATCGCCAAGTGATTTTTTACTATTGATTATACTTGCATAAGTTAAAATAGATTCTTGCGATTCTGTTGTTTTGGGTGCCCTTTATGTAATTGATGAAGCGTATTTTTTTTCTTATCTTTTTCTGTATAGAATTAATCAATTAATTTAATTTTGTTATTTGTTATTTCTAGGCATATGATGCATCTAGAATCGAAGTTTCTATGGTGAATGATGAGGACTCTTACAAAAATTCAATTTATGGTGTCGCGGTCAAAACTGTTCCTGTGAGCATTCAGAAAGCAATTGATCCTGAAGTGGCTGCATTGCTAGATGATAGTGATCAATCTCGTTTTGGTTCAGATGTTGAAGACTTGGAAGAAGATTTTGTTATAAATGCAAATCTTCCAGATGAATTGGAAGATGTTGAACTCAATAAGAAGTTAAATTTAACAGAAGAATCAAATTCAAACAGCAAAGGAAATGAATTTTCTACAAAGCACTCACAACATAATGCTGCTCACAATATTGTTAGTTCTGAAACTTTGGTTAGTGCCAAGCCTAGAGAACGTCGACCTTTGGATGAACATTTTGATCTGGTGAGATTTTCTTGCTGTAATGTCTTATTTCATCATTTGATGTATAGTATCTAAAATTGTTTACTAAGTTTTGTTTTTTACAGCTTGAACTTCAGGAATATGGTACAGATAGTGAATCTGAATATGACGACGTTGCATCCGAAGATTATGAGTGTCATGACTCTCTTACAGAAAAGCTAACTCACGTTCCTTCAGAACTAGACGGAAATTATAAGATACTTTCAAATGATAAAAATATAGAAGAAGAGCCCATTTCACTAGAAACTGCTGCTGATCTGAGACCTCGATGTATGCAATATGCAGAACAGTATGAAAATGAACCTGACGATGACAAAGAAGACCTGTTTCTAGAAGAAAGCAGTGATGAATCCGAAGGCTGGGATTGTGAGACTATTATAACTACTTACTCAAATCTTGATAACCACCCTGGGAAGATCGAAGCCCCAGGGGGAAGAAGAAAAAAGAAGTTGACAGAAACTGTCAATAAGGCCTTCAATAACCCAACTCATGTAATTGCTCTTAAAGGAAAAGAAAAGCTCCCAATTGACTTTTTACCTCACAGTCGGACATCTACTACAGATGTTGTGAAGGATAAGAGTAAACCAAAGAATGTGCCACTTCCAAGGAAGAAACTTGGTCAAGAATCGAAGGAAGAAAAGAAAGAGCGAAAGGTATATGTTTTTATTATAATCTTAATATGTTACCTCTATGTATTTGCTTATGAGAGATTTTTTAATTCATGTGAAATTGTTTGATTCTTAAAAATTGGTCAACAACATTTTATTGATGCAGGCTGCTGTGAAGGAGGAGAAACGAGAGGCAAGGCGCGCTAAAAAGGAGTTAAAGGGGTTATACAAGGGTGAAGCTCAACAAGCTCAGAAAGTTGCTGCTTTTACTGGTCCATCTTCCATTCATCTTATGTAAGATGTATGCCATTTTTTCACATTTGTCATCTGCATATTTAATTTTGTACTAGTTATTATAACATGACTGTGTTAAGAATATGAACGGTGAACAAGACGTGTGTTGCAAGCAAAGTCTAAATATGCATCTGGAAACAAATGCATTAATAGAGTATACATTCTTTTTTATTACATATATATGATTGATTTGTTTTTTAACATCCGGGCCACACACCCATTTTCTTCAAGTAGAGGCTTCTTATGAGTCTACTTTCATCTAAGGATGTTTAATCGTAGAGTTCTCTCATGCGCGGTCGATGTATTCAAAATACATTAGTTGTATTTAAGGTTAGACATTTCTTATGAGTCCATTTCTTCTGATCTGAGATTTGCCAAAGATGCATGTAAGTATGTTACTTCAAGATTAAGCTAGCAGATCAATATCATCCATGGGTTCATCTTGATGAAAACTGCTAATAAGGTGTGCAAGAAACTCGGTTGATTGGACCTGTGAGAACTCTGGCTCAGAAATTGGTACTGGCTCGTAGTCTAGTTTTGTAAGGTAACCATGATTATGACAAGTGATCTATAGACTTGAACCTACAAAGTCTTGGTTGTCGGTATCGTTAATAGAACCATGCCAAAATTGAGTAACAAGAAATTTTCGTCTTGATTCGATTCTTATTCCGGCAAACATTGACCCGCTACCCATAAACAATCACTAATGATATGTTAAACAATGGTGCTAAACAATTAAATAATGAGTATCAATCATACAATGATGTGTGACAACCCCCTTATTTTAAATGACCAACCAAGTTGATGATCATGCCAACCACCATGTTTTATTTCTTTACAACTTTGTGGTAAATCATCCAATGAAAGCTGTACAATCCCCACCAAGAAGTCAACAATACCAATTTTAAATGCCACAAACCAAACCCAACCCACCAAACAGATCCTTAACATAATATAATATGCTTTATATGTTTAATTAATCCCTTTTTCTTGGCCATATTGAAATTCTCATACTTTTACAACTTGCATTAAAAATAGTACTTCATCTAGACTACACTTTCATTCATTGCAATGTGTCCTTTATTCATTTGGACCAACTAAACATTTACAATATACAAATTTACCATGTCACCAAATGTCCTATTTTTAGAAGGAATTGACACCTGTGACAAGGAGAAACTTAAAGACAAACCCTTACCCATCTTAACCCAGCCTGTTATAGAAACTTTTATTGGGTCAGAGACAAGGAGAAAGAATACATATTAAGGATTGCTTAACAAAGAATTCAGGATTTATTATACAAGTGACATTAGAGTATTATGGACACATTCCTGAGTAATATCACACACCAAACAACTAAAAGAATAATATATAGGGGCTTTTACAAATTAGTCTGTAGTGGTACCTGAGGAGCTTTTACTAAACCACAAACACTTATCTTTCACTGCATCACTCTCTTTAGCATACTCTTTGAATCGATACTCTTCGTTTTTGAAACTTGGGGGCACTTTTCCTTCACTGTAACATTGACTACAGAGACTAAAGTGTGATTTCATCTCTTTAAACCGGGATCCGATGATCGGGTACCGACAAACGCTACAAGATTGTTTACCATGACGATTCCTATCGCAGGTTTCAAGCTTTAAAAGGGTTGACATTATACCAAAACCCCAATCAGGATCATCAAACATAGAAACAAACTCGGTATATGACACCATTGAAGTGTCGATTTCTCCATGCATCTCCAGCAGTTCACTTGCACCTTGTGTAGGAATGTAGATTGCACGCAATAACTCTATATAACGTAAAGCATCGATCTTTTTTATCTGCCCGCTAACCCCTTGTTCTTGAATGACTCGCCATAGAAGAGAATCGAATGCTACCCGCTTTCGTTTATCTGGTGTACCACCACATATAGGAGCTAGAATCGCGAAAAACATACCCAAATCAACCCGACCCGATTCTGATTCATCTAACACCGTGAGGATTTTGAGATTAATTGCCTTCACAGCTCCTACAAAGGTTTCGGGCTTCAAGAAACTAAGCAACCGTCGAAGAACAACCTCTAAAGATGCCTTACGTATAGATTTTTCAGGCAGCCCGTTGCCTGAATATGACAATGGAGTCTCGTTTTCATTCATTTCCTTCTTTAACAGGTCAACATCGCAACGGGTCAACCTTGTGGTTCTTTGAAAACCTCTGATGTTAAGAGCAGTAGCAAGTTCTTGCCTCAATGTCGTCTTTTCACCAACGGTTTTAAACCTCGACGGTTCCACAACAACAAACGCAACATCCCCGTTCCCGTTGCCCTTTCCTTGCATTTTCTTCTTATGAAGCTGCTTCAAGTGAGAAATGGCATCATACAGTTCGATCCTGTTGGTCATTTTCAGTGCTTCTTTCAAAGCCTTTTTAGCCTCTTCGGTTTCACCAGCACCCAACAACGACACCCCCTTATTAAGCTGAGCTCGCCAATGGTTAGGCCAGACGCCTAACACCCTCGTGTACACTTCTGAAGCCCGTTGGTACCGACCCATATCCATATAAAGACCACCAAGATTATACAAAGCGTCAACATGACCAGGTTTCAAATCAATAGCCTTTTGAAACTCCTTAATAGCATTCTCATCATCACCAATCGCGTGTAAAGCAGAAGCTAAATCACAATGCGCGTCTGCATAATCGTTTTTCATGTAAATCGCTTCTTCTAAGGCTTTCACCGCCGCCTTATACTCTCCTACACCAAGTAAAGCACTGCCTAAAAGCTTTAAAGCTCTAAAATGAGTTGGGCAAAGAATTGCAGCCTCTCTGTAATGTTCACAAGCACTTATAACCATACCTTCAAACTCAAGAGCTATACCAAGATTCACATGAATTTGAGGAAGTAAATAAGCCCATTGATTACCTCCAGCTTCTGCAGTATCCAAAGCTGCAATGAACTCGCTTTTCGCCTCTGTATCATTACCAATAACATGGTAACAGTTCCCTGCTCGAAAATGTGGCCTAACATCCGTTGGTTGCAACTCAGAGGCTCGTTTGAAACAGACTAATGACTCTTTAAACAACTGCTGATCGTATAAAACTCGACCCAGAGCCATATGACCATCGAAAGCCTCTTCTCTTGATCTTGACCCGTCTGCTCTTGATCTCAATGCGCTCAATTCTTTCACGAATATCGCGTAGTCATGACCGCTTTCTTCCCAAACGATTCTTTTATCAATCTCCGACGATGGCCCGAGCTCTCGAGACCAACCCGGGTCAGAATAAACATCAAAGTTTTCACCTTTTGTTTTCCCATCTTTCGCTTGCTTCGATTTCAACCTCTTGATCAAAATCTCCAAATCATCAACGAGCTTCCACGTGTCATCGAAGATGATCCCGTGGTTCGGGGACGCCGCCCAGGCCGCCGTCCGGTGCTTCTTCTGCGGTCCGGCGGCGGCGCCGGCGGACGACACACGCTCCATCGCCGACGAAGTGGAAGCTTCTTCCAATGCTAAAGAAGAAGCACCTTCAATGTCATCTTCAGGCTTCAATTCGATCCCTAGGGCTTCCAAATCACGGTCGACGTCACCGGCTCCGTCGTCGTACGTACGCAACAATCCGTCGTAAGTAAGCCCCTTTTCGCCGTCGATGAAATCACCGTACGTACGGAAAACCTCATCGAGTATAGCCTTAATCTGTTCGTCACTGAATTTCACCCTAGGGTTTACAGCAACCACAAGGGCAGACATTTCTTCTCTATTGAGACCTCCATCTCTGTTTAAATCAAATTGCTGGAAAATTCTCCTCACCTTCTCCGATCTGCTCCCTCTCGTCGCCATTTTCGTGGGTTATTGAGCAAATTGAATTGGGTTTAAGACGATTCAAGAAAAACAGAACCCTAACCCACGAATTGAACCAACAATTGGGCCCCAGAAACAGGCAATTCGTGCTATAGTTCTTACAAATTACACAACGAAACGTATTGGGTATAGATAAGGGATCTTTTTGGTTGAAAATTCACGGAAATTTCACAGGGAACATGTTTGAGAAAGATGAAAAGTGTGAAATTGTACAGGGGGAGAAGGTATCTTTATCTCTTTGTTTTGATAATAATAATATAATGATAATGATAATGATAATAATAATATGGGTGGCCTCCCTGTGTGCTGGGATGATGGGGATGGTGGGGTTAAGCAGCCGCACGAGAGAGAGGGGTATATTGCTTTGGTGAGGGTCGTTACCATCATCTTCTTCCTTAATTTTCCCTCGCTAACGGTAAAACCAAACAACCTTTGTAGGTTAATGATTATTGCTACTTACAAATTTTATAATATTTTTTGTTTTTTTTTTAACGACAGATTAATGGTTATGAGTTAATAACAAAAAGTTAGTAATTATACGTTAATGTTAAGGTTTAAATACTAAACCTTTAAGAGAGATAAAATATTATGAACCAAATGTCAATTGTACCCAGATCTATTGTATGGTGTTTCTCTCAAGAGATTTAGGGTTCAAGACTTTAAGTCTCGTTGTGAACAAGTGTCGTAGATTTATGAGTGTATTTAAAAGGTGTGTGAGTTTGTTGTTCAAAGAAAAAAAAGTTAAATATTACAAACTCCCTGCTAGCGGGATCTTGAGGAAGTATAAGCACTTTTGGCTTGCAACTATCTTGTGCTAAGACATTACGAGATCTAACCGAATAAGAGGTAGACTCTGAATCAGTCAGTATGTTTTTAAAACTTACTTATTAACATGTTTTATTAACTATTAAGATGTATCTTTTAAGTGAACCATACATACTCTACCTCTAACCGATCTGGAGGTAGTCATTTCAATAAACACATTATGACGCTACTAAACAGTCTCTTAATCATTAAGATGCTTTTGAAAGATATGCAATGTGATTAGGAGCCAGACGTATGTTCAAGCTCATCTTTGAGTGAACGTGATCCTTGGATATTTGGTCCGTCAAATAAAGCTTTTGTGTATGATACGAACAATTTTGTAAAGTTCACGGGACCATTTTGTGGTCATTGATGTTGGTATATCATTGTGGGAGATGCAAGTTGAAGCTAAACAGAACCACACTTACAAACATCACTATTAAGTTGTGAAAACATGTTCACTGCTAGAGCTCTTGAAGGTAGCAAGTTTGTGATTTGATATTTTGAATATGTAACAAATGTTTTGCCAACATTTACTATGACTGTTCTTGATTTTCTTTTCAATACCTTTGTAAATATTTAGACACTGTAACAATACTTTACATCTGATAATTAAACTATGATTTAGCCATCCATCGCCTTCTTTGTTTTCTTTAAAAATTTTGTCATGTGAATAGCCTACGAAATTGGTTTTCTTCTCACTCTAATAATTAGGAGGTCACGCATTATGAACTACAAACATGCTTAGGTGTTTAGTTCTCCTGTTGTCACATTCAATGCGCTTAAGTGGGTTGATGGTATTTAACCAGACATTCTTTATGTTCCACAATCACTCATGTGAATTTGCGATATGAAATTCGTCTAAGGTGTCACAAACACTCGTCTTGGTACTCATCGTCCTTGACAAGCTTTGCCTTGCCATCTAAACATGAAAGGAGTGACTTTAATATCATTTGAAATACTCACAACATATATTGTTTGTTTTGTTTATAAGAAGCTTATGAATTTGTTTTGCTTATCCAAATGAAACTTTTATTAGAAGGTCACTTATCTTGAATTGCTTCCACACTCATCAACAACAATGGACTGAAACACGTTGATGGCATTTGAGGCCAAACACTAAATATGTCTAAGCATCGCTATAATGTAGTATTTGTCTAAAGTGTCATAATATCCCTAAATGTGACAATTGTAAATATGATGATTGCCCTAAAAATAGACAAGAGTACATGATTGTGATAGTTCAACAAAACAAGTCTCTGATGAGACGGTAAAAAAAAGTGCTCTTGATGTTTTTAGTTGCATCAACTCTAAGTACCTTTCTCATCTAGTTATTCCATTTACATCATTACATCATTACATCAACTTATGTTTTAAAACAGTAACTATTACTTCAGCAAGCAGTGAGAGAATATACACAATATCAGGAATTATTGAATACACAATAATAGATATATCATAAATGCTTCTACGTTTACGGCTACGGCTACGATAGCAAGATACTTGATAGAGGTTTAGTATTGAGCTTTCCACCATATAAATCTACAATTGATGCCAAATCTTTTGCGCAAAGATAACTTCCAGTGACTTATATTTTCAGAAATTAAGCGACAGTAAAGGAACTAATCTTTGTGTGTGAAGGTAACATCATATTATCATTCACATATGATTATATTTCTATCAAAATACTAAGATAGATCAACTATTCATCATCTAGTTTATTATGGAACAAAAAAAATACGTTGATTAAATCTGTTTTAGTGTCACAATTATTTTGTAGATGGAAATGAAAGAAATGATATTGATCGAACATCGACTATAAAGTTGCTATTCGTTTTATGGCCCAAAACAAACGACATTGATCAAAGGTATACTTGAATTGATTATGATTTGTAGATGGGACACAAGTTTCATCCCTAAACTGATAAAGTGTAAAGAAAAATAATTGACTGTTAATTTTAGTTATGTTCCCTACTTTAACCAAAGCAAACACATGCCATCCGTAAAGTTGATGTTGATTTTCAACCCAAAAAGTCAAAAACTATATAACTAACCAACCTTTTTTCCTTGCAACATTTCACATAATTTTACAAATAAAAATAAAATATATCATTTTTAGATCGGTTAATGAGTTTTGCTAACCATAGTTTAAGAAAGTAACTTTCACTACAAAATACCACCGGACATAAAGAAAACACCAACCATTTCAGGATCTTATACTTTAATACTCATGTCTAAACTCTTTTATGCATATATCCAAGATTTTCATGACAATACTGAAATAACCCAAATTATATAAATAAATAATGATGTAATCAAACATAAACAATAATAATAATTATATATTAAAAATAATAATAATACACAAAGGAAAATTGGGGAAAACGTGACTCTATTTTGTGACCTAATCTACACGTTCTCCATTCTTCTCCTTCTCCCTTATCTACAACAACAAACAACACCGAGGATCTTGAAATTCAAGCCTTATCCTCTCGCAAAACTAGCAATATTAAATGGAACTTCAACCCCAAATCATCTACACGAAAACCCTAAGATCAGAACCTCTCACCTCTTTTGTTTGATGTCTCCAAGTGTAGCAAAATCGTCGCCAAATCACCCCCACAATGAAGCATGATTGGGTCTGCTGCTGCCACGAGGAAACTAACACCCGGATTCGAAATTGGCTAGGTCCAAACCCTCATTGATTTCACACTTTGAGGTATATTTTCTATCATACTCTCATCCTAATTGCTTCTCAATTGATCTGGAATTGTCAACGATGGTAACTGGTAAAGAAAGATTTAGCATAGTTTTAGATTTACAAAAGTTAACGTAACGTCAACAGTTATTTTAAATATTTGGTTCTTTGTATTTTCTGTTATTCAAATATGAAGAGTAAGAAAAACAAATACCTATCATACTAAAGTTACAACTCCTATTTCTTAGTAATTTAAAGGACTCAAACTAATTAAAACATGATACTAAAATTGGAATAATATTTATCAAAGTTATCTAATTTTAAAGGAAAATTAATGGGTTAATGCGTTGAGGTAAAGAACCACAAGGTCATATATGTAAATTAATTGAACATACTGACAATATGTACTATATATGTTGCCCCTTGTCATTTTTGACCTTGAGTCGTCCTCTTCTCCAGCGACCCCTACCTGATATCGTATCTATAGTTAGCTGATAAGACGGAGTTGGATTCGGTTCTTTCTCAAATAACATACGATTTTCAAACTTTTGTATTTATATATATATATATATATATATAATAAAAAACCCTATTGGAACAATTATGTTTATAAAAAGTGATGATATTCTGCAGTGGCGGAGCTTGAACTAGGGTTTAGAGGGGGCGGGGGCGAAAGTAAACTATTTTAAGGGGGGGCGAACACTAATTTATTAAAAATTTTCCACTACCGGACCAAAATTTACACTGACGAGCCGAAAATTAACTCTACTGATTGAAAAAAGATGGGGGGCGAGCGGCCCCCGGCCCCTATGAAGCTTCGCCGGTGATATTCTGATGCTTGAAGCAATTATATCAATAAAGTGATGATAATACTAATCGTTAAAAGTTGTGATATCTTTAAGCAATTATATTAATAAACAATTATATTTATTTAAAGCAATTATACTATTACTAATCTTTAAAACGAATGACAAACTCTTTAATACTGGCGATGTTCAACATGTTTAAGAATAATATCGGTAATTTAATATAAATTTGTTTTCTCATATTTTGAAATCAATATAAATTTTGTTTTTTTTATTGTCAAAAACATTTATCTCGATATAAAATCTTCTTTTTTTTTATTTACAACTTGATTATTTGAGGGTGAAACTACTATAAAAAATTACTCGGTTATCCCAATTAGTGAGAAAATGTGGTTCGTCGGACTGTCGAAAGGTTACCGAACCCCCATTGTAGTTCCACTACTAACAATGTATTTAAGACAATCTTGCCATTAGTTTTTTACGTTCCGATATTATTTTCTTGAAAAACGAATTTGTATTTAAATTCAAATAGTTTTTGGTGTTGTATTATAGCGAGTGTAGTTATCAATGTGGTATTGTGACGAACCTAACCCATCACGAGTGAAATGTCAAATTTGGTATTATTGGAATCGGTTTCAATATTAATTTCGGTTTTCGACAAGTCGAGGCGATAACGACAAAACTCATGCTGCACAACGCAAGGAAAAATACAACCAAACTATGGCGGCGTAGCCCATGATTAACTTTCATTCATCATTTTAAAAAAATGGAATGCATGACTGTCTTTATTTTAATGTCAACATTACGATATAATCTTTTAACGAGTATTTTTAGATATCGTAGGCTACCCCGCGTGGTAACTACTATGACGAAACCGATTATAAACAAACATCGCCATTATCGGTATTGATATATTATGCTTTACGGTTTCCGATAAGCCGATCTGGTAACGACCAAAAGTATGTAACATAATGTGTGCGAGGGACCATATACATGTTTAAAATAAAATTTCTTAAACTTGTTTTACTTTAATCAAATTTATCATATTATATTTCTTAAAATTGTTTAAAATACATGTATTCGTAAAATCAACAATACATGTACACCACGAGCTAGCAAACTGGTCACATTTGTGATGGCAACGTAGATAATTTTCTTTTTTTACATAGATGGCATATAAACCTTTTGTTAATGTACAAGGCCATCTCATCAATTATTGAACGCTTTAATATGTCACCATACAAGATAAAAAGCAATCCATGCTAACATTTACACATTTGGAATGAAATTTGACCTGTTTATGTGGTAATAAACTATTACTTTTAACTTTAGAGATTTTAGAGATATTAAGTCCTATGTATAAAGTACGAGTAATAATATAAAGTTTCAATTGTGAGATAGCTATAATTAAAATCCCTTATGAATTGTTATGATATTGTTGAAAGTATCTTATATGTGTAGTTAGGAATGATAATAGATCGGATTTGGATTGATAAAACCACTTCCATATTCATGTCTTATCGTTGCAATTCATATATTCATATCCATATACATTCTATGAAATCATTAAATGATATTTATTAGATATCAAAAAATAAAATAAAAAAATTGGTGAAGAAACATCCAACTTCAAATGAAATAAAACATAAAGATTTATAAATACAACCCAAAACCAACAATAAATTAAATGATACCAGTTATATTCTTCATGTTTATTGTTGTATAGTTCTTCATATAAGATTTTATTTTAACGTTGACGTAAAATCTTCTTTTTTTTCTTTTTTTTTTACAATTCATATTTTAAGTAGAATAATCATCAAACTTGAATATTATAAGATTTAAACCTACAAACTTAGATGGAATACACACCGTGTATGTAACAACCTAAGCGAATTCCATATTGGTCGTAGACAGGAGAGTTTCCTGGTTCATAAGTAATGTACTGCCTCTAATATCACCAACACGTTTTGGGCGCATTAGCTGTGGATGAGAGAGAACTTCACAGTTAAACGTGTTCAGGTGTCAACAATTCAGGATGAATGGTCTTCCTATGAAGTTTTCATTCGAGCAACTAAAAGTAAATTCATAAGCACCTAGTGGGTAAAGCGGATAACATTGGTGGTGTGAGGGACGGGTGTTGCAATGTACCCCAAACTTATATGGAGAGCCCGAAACAAAAAGATTTTTCCAGAAAAGCAAATCAAGGTTGAGAATATTATGATTGAGATCAAGTGATTAACTTACTTATGGATTAGGAACCGAGCAAGGAAAGATTAGACTACCCGTGTGGCTTTACTGCACAGAAAACAACTATATACCACAAAAGAATGAACTCATGAACACATCTCTTCACAAATTGATTTTTGAAGTTATCGTGTGAAATAACATTCAAACTTTACTAAAAGGTAGTTGGTATTATCAAATATTTTATAGATGAAGATATTTATTTATTTAGTTTCCTTTCATCCAAATCAAAGTGTCGAAGAAATCTTAACTTATCAAATACACATGTTCATATGTATAATTAAAAACCAGAAATAAGACTCCATTATCATAAAGAACTAAATGAATCAGAGATTTAATCATTGTCGTTTTCATTTTATTTAAAAAGAAAAACATAGGCTTTGTGAATATTTTACAATTGTCAAACCCGCTTAAAGCCCCAACATCGAAATAAGCATGAATGCAATACTGACAGTAGCTATAGCAAAAGGATATTCATTCCCACATGGACATTTCACCTTCCTCTTTCTAAGAAGATTTTAAAATGATATTTGCATTTAAATATAAAATTTTAAACCAAATGACAAATTAAACAAATCAAAAACTATTTTATGTTTTGAAGTAAATGACACATGGTAAAATTTATCCCAAAATGCAATAAATTCTCCAATGAGATGAATCCACAACCCATACATTAGAACTCAAGATGATTATAATACATAAAGATCATTGGTAAGTTTTTTTAAGAAACAAAACAAATGACTTTTACCCACAATCAGTGAAAGGATTTTTTCCTTGCCATCACAACCCCTTCCACTCCTCAGAAATTAGACCACGGAGCTCTTCTTTCGGATGGAAACTTTCCACAATGCTATCAGTGATTCCTAAGTCAACATAAACTAAAAAAATATGAGTTTATTATTCTTAAATCTTATACAAGTACGAGCAGAAAACTTAATACACCTACTCAGTGTTATAGAAATAAACTATCTAGTCAATGTTTAGTCTGTTTTGCAGCTCCATAAAGTAACCTTCTTGTTATATACAAGAAAAGACTAGTATCAGAATTACACATGCATAACAAACTATAAATAGTTAAGCATACTAGATATCGAAACAGCACAAGCCAAATAGAGTTTTATGATGATTAAAACCAAAATGTCATTTTTCCCTATGCATATTACCAAGTAATAAAATAGCTTTCAATGGTATAAAAGTTACCAGAAATTTAAATGTATGTTTTATTAGTTAGTCTAAAACATGACCTGTGAAGGGGTCAAATCATATGACATGCAAGAATAGTCTTCTCTTCCTTAAGCACCAACACATGAAAGGCCTCTTCCAAGCCATGGTGATGATCCTGCCACAACCTTAGCTAGCGAAGACAAATAGTGGTGGTTTCAAGTTGTGATAATCCTTCGAGCAACTTAATGGCTTGAACCCTAAAAGTCGTAGGTTTCCTATAGAAACTTTCTTGATTTCTAAATACTCAGCTAGTACATATGGTACCCTCACTATAAAAGTATATGGCATAGTTAATTACGATTATTACATTAGAATGAAGGTATTGAAAGAAAATTTTGCTACAAAATTCAAGTGGTGAAGTAATTTCTAACTTCTTGCAAGTTTGAAAGCGCTTTATAGGTTCTTTCACAATTGCTGTAGTGTCAACACAAATAAGCGATCTTTCTTCCTGCAAAATATAGAACACATGGTTGAATTTACCTTATGAGAAAGAAAGGGAATGCCCCCTAGAAAACGTATATGTTCAAAAAGAAATTATCACAAAGATGTTGGGATTTGTGGCTATTTTTGTTGATTACCAATTGTGTTTGTTAATCCATTGCTATTCTTATATGCAAACTTACAACAGGTTTTATGATTATGAATTAAACCATTACAACTTCGAAATAAGATAAAGCAAGTAAATACTTACATGTAAAAAAAGATTGGTGACAAAACTAAACCGTGTAACTTTCTATGAAACAACAATAGAAAGAATCACTGCTTAAGACCCACAAATTTGCATTTAGTATTTTTTGTTGGAAGGATAACAAAGGCAGATTGGATAACAAAGGCAGATTGTTGGCCTGGAACAGTGGGACGAATGAGAGCATATGCATTCAGTTTAATAAAAAATCCACCTGCGATTATTGTGGGTTAAATCTAATTCCTATAATCAATTATCAACTTCAGAACAGAATAATCAAATTAGTGAACCAAAACATCAAATTAAACAGGTGTTAAGAAGAAATCAGACCTTTTCAAGCTATTCCATAAGGGAGAAGAGGAGAGAACTTGTAGTTGTTGTTCGATCAGTCTAACCTCATTCCGTCGCATGAAATTGATCTAAAAATCGTACTTTTTTGTCAAGAAAACAAATTAATAACTAACAGAAATCATTAAGACATTAGGGTTGGTGAAACTGAGAGATGATAAGAATCCGTACAGTAGCAGGCGACCAAAGGCTTGTGCTTTTGCAATTCATCGGCACATTGAAGGTAATGTGATGATAGTTTTGTTGGTTCGTTATCGTTCACCATTTTTACTATCGATGCTCAAAGAAGGGAAAGGGGTGCCAAGTTTTGATCGGAACGGAACAAGTGAGATGGAGAGGTTACTGGCGATGGCGGTTTGAGCGGTGATGGTGGAGCAGAGGTTTTGAAGATGGTATTGGTAGGTTGTCTATATATCAAAGCATGATAGGTTGTAGATGGGGAGGTTACCGGAGAACGTGGTGAGAAAAAGACGGGACTTTGATCCACTTCTGCTAACCGCGTCGGAGAAGAAAACCTTAATATTTTTTCATAACTGTCCGCTTTATACGGTCCAGATTTTCTCGTGGATACTTTCGACGGTCAAGATCAGCAAAAAAAAAACAGTTAGTGAGACCGGAAGTAATATATTATATAATTCATTACATGAAAACTATAAAACTTATAATTAAGTCCTCATGTTAAACCTTTAAACATTTGTCCTATTTTTTAGTTTATATCTAATAATCTATACACACACGTACATTAAACGTCATCCACAGATGACATACATATCTTTCCTCGCATTCGATCCATTAACCGTTGATATCACTTATTCTCATGTTTAGTTAGTTTATATTTAATAATGATAGACGAGATCACATGTACACGTACTAAAGTGAAAAATGATAGCCAACTGCACCACTACTACTCTTGACATGACAACCTTTTGGTAACGAAATAAATAGTATTTATTGTGAAGCAGGGACTGTATTTCATATTTTCACCCACGATTAATGAACAGATAGTAATTGTATGCAGTGCAATAATAAATGTTGTACTTTGATATGCAAAAATAATGGTCATAATGAGCAGTCAGGCTATACGAGTGATACATCCTCTCACATCCTCAAATATCACACGAGACCCCATACATGACGTTTACTCCCCCCATTAACATTTTCTATGTAACATGATTTCCATTTCCATTTCCATTTCCTTATTACACTTCATATCACTCACATAGTCACATTTATCTATCAAGCATTATCATTTTATCTATATCATGTATTCATACGGTGCTTTGCTTAACATTAAATCCGTACACGCACCCATGTATAATCACATAATATTTATAGTAACAATAAGAAAACATTTTTGATTTCATATTGGATAACAAATTGATGATTTCATTAGTGCTTTTTTTAACAAGAACTCTTTATGCTTCTTTTTAACAACCAACTTTTTACTAATCCTAAATAAAGAAACATAAATTAACCACATGTATGAAAAATATCTTATACGTTCATAGTAAGATTCATTTTTGTATCAAAATAACCAGGGGATGGAATTCTTAATATGACAATAATAAATATGTGATGAAGGAAAATAGTATTATTTTTATTAAGACATTATCTATATATAATAATTAGTTTTTGTTTATGTTCATGAACAATTAAAAATAAATTTACAGACCAAACTACATCTGAATAATGGGTAAGCGGGCAACAAGCTGTGCCGCTATCCCTTTTGAATCGCACTTCGAGTAAACATATAAGATAATATAGCAAATACGCTAGTATTTATAATATATGTGATATACTATCAAGCAATTAATGGTTTTGTATTTTTTCAAAGGCACGTAGAGCTAATACGTGAAGGTAATATAGTCACATAGATAAATGTACGAAGAAAGATTAATCTAATTTTTAGTTTTTAGCTTATTTGTCATTTTATTAATATAACCTTTCACAATTTTAAATCAGTTATACAAACAAGATATAATAACATAGTTCTTCAATAGTTAATATCTTTCTTTAATAGACACAGTTCTTCATTTTTATTGATATAATAACATTCATCGTAGTTACTCATCCTCATTTTACATGATTTTTTATTTTTATAATTTAGAGATGAGGTAGAAACATATTCATGAAGAGATCAATTTATATTATTAAATAGCATAATGCTTATAAAATATTTAATGTTTAAAATACGGTTATCCAATTATCTTACCACTGTTTTTAGCTATCTATTACTAATTAATTTTATAGAAGTAATAACATTATGTTTAGAAATTAGAATAGTATTATATCACAATAAGACTAGCTTACATACAAGATACAATATAATAATTTACTTCCTAAAAACACACCCTCTGCCTGCATCTGTTTATATATTGTCACGACTTATATGGCGATTCTTTCATTTTTCTCCCTTGTTTCTTCTGGCCATGCCTGCTAACATACGCTCCCCACCATCGATATCTCAATCCCCATGCCAACGGCTAATTTCCTCCTCCTCATCCTCCCCCTCACAATCATCGCCGCCGTGCTATTCTGCGCCACCATCTCCGTCACGGCGGCAACGGCGGAGATACAAGCTCTCATATCCTTCAAACAAAACCTACTCGATCCCCTCGGCGCTTTCGACACGTGGACACCTCCACTCCAGCTGCGCCGTGTGATTGGCGCGGCGTCTTCTGCGCCGACGGCAGAGTTCATGAGCTCCGGTTACCCCGGCTCGCTTTGTCCGGTCAGCTAACCGGCCGGATATCGGAGCTCAGCCGGCTGCGGACGCTGAGCCTGCATAGCAATAACCTCAGCGGCTCGATTCCGGCAGCTCTGGCGCAATGCTCGTTGTTACGAGTTGTTTATTTGCAGAGAAACTACTTCACCGGCGTTTTACCGCCGGAGATCGGAAACCTAACGAACTTGTTGGTACTTAACGTTGCGAATAACCTTATCTCCGGCGAAATCGCCGGAAATATACCTCCTAGAGTTCGATACCTCGATGTTTCTTCCAATGCATTGTCGGGAAACATCCCGGGGAATCTCTCAGCAGCGTCTCAGATCCAGTTGCTTAACTTATCTTTCAATTCGTTCTCCGGCGAGGTTCCGCCGGTGATCGGAAGCTTTCAGAACCTGCAATACTTGCTTCTCGACTCGAATAGGTTGTACGGTACGCTGCCGTCGGCGATTGGTAATTGTTCGTCGTTGGTTCACTTCAGTGCCGATGATAACGAACTCCAGGGGCTGATTCCGGCGAGTATCGGCGGTCTTCTGAATCTTCAAGAGATATCTCTTTTCGGTAACGCGTTTTCAGGTTCAATCCCTGCATCTCTGCTATCGAATCCTATTAATTCGTTAAGAATCGTGGAATTAGGGTTTAATGCGTTCACGGGTTTAACAAAAACCCCAAATGCAACATCATTCTCAAGGTTTATTGAAGTGTTAGACCTTCACGAGAATCACATTGATGAAATCTTTCCTATTTGGTTAACGAATTTGCACACGCTTACACGATTGGATCTATCTGGAAACTCATTTTCTGGGAGCTTACCTGCTGAAATTGGAAGTCTGTCTCGTTTAGTAGAACTTAAAGTTGCTAACAATTCGATAACTGGTGTTCTTCCAAGTGAAATCGTGAAATGCAGCTTGCTCAGTGTTCTTGATCTTGAAGGAAATAGGTTATCAGGTCCAATTCCTGATGTTTTTGAGGGATTACAAAGCTTAAAGTTCCTCTCACTTGGAAGAAATCTTTTCGAAGGGACGATGCCTTCGAGTATCTCAGGCCTCTCAGAGCTCGAATCGTTAAATTTGAGCAACAATAAGTTAACAGGAGCTTTACCAAGAGAATTATCACAACTTAGCAACTTAACTTCTTTGAATTTGAGCAATAACAACTTCTCCGGCAGCTCTCCGATCACCATTGGTGGTTTACCGCGTTTAACGGAGTTAAACATGAGTGGTTGCAGGTTTTCCGGCGAGTTTCCGGCAGCGGTGGCGAATTTACGAAGTCTCACTATCCTTGATCTAAGTAAGCAGAGTTTCTCCGGTGAACTGCCGGTGGAACTCTTTGGCTTACCAAATCTGAAAGTTGTTGCTTTGGAAGAAAATGATTTCTCCGGTGATGTCCCTGAAGGATTCAGCAGTTTGTCGAGTTTACAATATCTGAATCTGTCATCCAACTCATTCTCCGGCGACATTCCGCCGGAGTATGGTTTCCTTTCGTCCCTCATTGTGCTTTCCCTTTCAGATAACAAAATTACTAACTCCATCCCCTTTGCATTGGGGAACCTTTCGAATCTTGAAGTTCTTGAACTTGATCGGAATCTTTTAACCGCTTCAATTCCGGTGAGTCTCTCACAATTATCTCATCTGCAAAAGCTTTCTCTAAGTCATAACAGATTAACGGTGAAATCCCAGAAAACATTTCAGATTGTTCGTCTCTTAACGCATTGTTACTGAATTCAAATCATATCTCCGGCCACATACCGGAATCTTTAGGGAAACTAGCAAACTTAACAGATTTGGATCTCTCTTCAAATAACCTAACTGGTGAAATTCCGTCGAGTCTTTCAACTATTCCTAACCTGAGATATTTAAACCTTTCAAGGAATGATCTTGAAGGTGAGATACCAAAGATGCTAGGATCGCGGTTTACAGATCCTTCGGTGTTTGAAATGAACAGTCGTTTATGTGGGAAGCCATCTGAAAGGAACTGCAAGAAAAAAATGTCTTCAAAGAAGAAGAAACTGATTTTACTGATCTGTTTGGCAGCTGGTGGTGGTTTGCTTCTGTTAGTTTTGTGTTGTGGGTATGTTTTCCTGCTTTTCCGGTGGCGGAGAAGGTTGTCAGCAATGGGAAAGTCTGGTGAGGTGAAGAAACCAAGCCCGACCCGTGGAAGCTCCGGGAGAGACACTAGCAGTGAGGGGAAAATGGGGCTCCGAAGCTAGTGATTTTCAAGAATAAGATCACTTACGCGGATGCCCTCGAGGCCACAAGACAGTTTGATGAAGAAAATGTGTTGAGTCGGGGACATTTGGGCTTCTTTTCAAAGCTTCGTTTGCGGATGGAACTGTTCTTTCCATCCGCGGCTTCCGGATACTTCTGTTCCGGAAGCAACGTTTCAAAGAGAAGCTGAATCACTGGGGAAGGTCAAACACCGAAACTTGACCGTTCTTCGTGGGTATTTCGCAAGCCGGTCTGATAACGTGCGGTTACTCGTCTATGACTACATGCCTAATGGAAACCTAGCCACTTTACTTCAAGAAGCATCGCATCAAGACGGGCACGTTTTAAACTGGCCGATGAGGCATTGATCGCGTTAGGCATCGCTCGCGGGCTAGCTTTTGTACATTCGATCCCGATGGTCCATGGGGATATCAAACCACAAAACATCCTATTCGATGCTGACTTCGAAGCACACATATCCGATTTTGGTCTTAACAAGCTAACCGTGCCCACACAAGCCGAACCATCGACATCCACAACCGCAAGCCCGATCGGGACACTCGGATACGTGGCTCCTGAAGCCACATTAACCGGCGAAATGACAAAAGAAGCTGACGTGTACAGTTACGGTGTGGTTTTGCTAGAAATCCTAACTGGCAAAAACCCGGTAATGTTTAATCAGGATGAGGACATAGTGAAGTGGGTCAAGAGACAGTTACAACGTGGCCAAATTTCCGAACTTTTGGAACCGGGTCTATTGGAGCTAGACCCAGAGTCTTCCGAGTGGGAAGAGTTCTTATTAGGCTAAAGGTCGGATTATTATGCACCACATCCGACCCGACTGATAGGCCAGCAATGTCGGATGTGGTGTTCATGCTTGAAGGATGTCGGGTCGGGCCGGACATGCCATCTTCCGCCGACCCGACGTCACTTCCTTCACCTATTTGAAGAGTTGATTTCGTTTTTTGTGTAATTGGAATTGAATTATTGTTCTTTTTTTTGTTATTGGTGGAATTAAATTAAAATGTGTTTGTTGTTTGTAACGAGGACTTTCTTCCTGGTTTTTATGCTGATTTGGCGGAGTCAAAGAAACAGAAAAAGAAAGAAAGGGTTCTTTTGGTGTGGAATTGGCGCCAAATGAAGATAAAAATGATTATTTGTATTTTTTATAGAAAAATGAAATGAAGGTTGATGATGAAAGTAGCCGTTAATGTGCATGAGGAGGAAGGTGTTAATATTCTTGGGAAACGGCGAAAGGGCGCTTAGTTTGTGGATTTGTCGGGGCTTCATTATCTTTTGGCTTTTTGTGGGTCCACGTGGCGGGCTTCCACGTCGGATATTGGAGAGGGAATCTTGTTGAGGCACGGTGGATCCCACGTAATGATATAGATTGTTGATTTTTTAATATGCTTACCACACCAATGTAACATGCTATCAATATATGCTTTACCGACTCTGAAGCTTCACCACAAGCGGACATACAATTAATTTGACGTGAAATCTCCTTCTTTGTCATCAAAAGAGTTGATTATGAGTTATTTTGTTCTGATTTGAATCTTCCTCAATGTTGATACGGAACTACTTAATCACATGTGCTTTTTAAAAGGACAACGGTACATAAAAACGAACTAGCGAGATGTGAGGCAAGAGATACAAAGTATACAAATTACATGGGAACATAAAGAAATTGAACATCAACACAATCCAGACCAAGAAATATTACCTAAACTTCGAATTAAACACATACATAAGTATAATTCAAAGTTTTTAAGTCTGGAAAAAATAGTTAAAAGTTACATATGTAAGTGTTAAACCATATGAAAGTTTGTTGCATCTATTTTTGTAAGTTAATTTGTGACCATCCTAATAAAAAAAGATAGGATTTTCTTTAAATTATTTAATTTTAAATTAAAAAAATAGTAGATGATTGAAAAGTTGAAAGGCTATACCCGTGACCGTGAAGAGGGAATTCTGCCATCTCGCCAGTGCTGACTACCCGCTACCTGATTCTGGCCCTGCTAAGGCTAACACATCGTGATGGGAATCTTTTTACTTCACATATAAAAACAAGTCATATAATGCAAATTTTTATTATTTTTATTTCGATATAAATTGAAAGAACTTCCTGTTTTATAATAAATAATATAATGTTCTGTGATTTACTTTTGTTAGTCGAGAAAATGTATATGAGTGCCAGTGTGCCACTAGTGTTACCAAAATGGACTCTGTTGATCGATTTGTATCCGTTTGAATAATAATCTGAGCTGGGATCACAATTAGGGTTTGTGGTCTAGTGGGTGATAGAGGCAAAACCACTTTAGACATCTTAGGTTTAGAGATTATACGTTCAAATCACACTATTAGTTAAAAAGAAATTTATCGTTCTAAAAATAAAGTTTGAGTTGAAATCTAGAGAGAGATCCATGGAAATTGGAATCATCAGTGGAATGTATGTTCTTGAGGAGTAGTAATGATGATTTACTTAGTGGTTAGTTACGAGTATATGATATGAATGATTATCAGCCTAAATGTTTGAGTTGAGATACAAAAGACAATTAAAATTATGAAGGTCTGTTTGGAGTCTCCTTTAATGTAAAAATACTTTGGGTTGCGCTGAGGTTTTTTCAGTTGTGAGTTTTTCTTCTAAGAGTGTTGGAATGTGATCACTGCTGGGAAACGAATATATAAACCTGAATAAATAGCATTTATTATTCAAAATATGATGTATGTTTGTCGTTTAAAAAAACAAGTTATGAGTATTGATGGCAATGTAAGTTAACATGTAAGCTATCTAGTATCTATCTAGTATCTAGTATCTAAGAGTGTTTGTCGTTTAAAAGTAGATTGTTTGAGGTTTGCTAAACATAAAACTACTCTAAATTTTCATTACACTTCCCTTATGAAAATTTTAAATCAATGGAATTCTTCTTTTGTTTTTTAGTGTTAAAAGCATAATATCATTAAACTGTCAAGTTAAAGTAGATCGTTTGTACAAGTAAAATAGAAGGGAAGAGGGTTTGTTTGGCATAACCCTTTTGTTTTGGAGGGCTACAAACACAAATATGATGTAGTTATTGCAAACTATTTTTATATAAAGGTAAATTGGAGATTAATAATCCAAATTATAACTTATTGACCAATAATAACTTGTATCATCAATTTGACCGACAATAATATCAACTTTCATTTTAGTTGCCGAGGGCAGTCCTATAAACATAATATTTATTAACTACACTTGATTTTCACTTCGATTTTACTCACGATGAT